>WBOK01000032.1:0-316089 GCA_009289805.1 Alternaria gansuensis | reverse complement strand
TTTACTTTTATTTTTATTTTTATTTTTATTTTTATTTTTGTTTATATTTTTACTTTTTTTTTAATCTCATTTTTTTTGTTTATTTTTATTCTTAACTTTAGTTTGTAGTTCCTGCCTTTAATTCTAAGTTTTATACTTATTCCTACTTTCATTATAGTGCGTATTAATATTAGAATTATTATTTGATTCTTTTTTACATTTATTACTATTATATTTTATAATATAATGCTGGTTGCTTTGTAAAATAGTATTATTGCTAAGTCTTTTGGACGTATACACTAGCAAAGGCTTTAATAGTTTTTCCTAGTTTCTTAGTATACGTAATAAAAAAATGATTTAAAACTTACATTGAATCTTATTAGTATTTGTAGGAGCTGAGAAGGAGCAATTGTTCGATCACCTGAGTGGAAAATAAGTGTATTAATCAACTAAGTGCCACGACAAAGTGTCCAATAACTACTCAAGAGACATAGGACGATCTAGCCCGTTAATATAGACGCTAGCGGGGCCGTCACGTGAACAGCTTACTAGGATCACCTAATCAAAAGGGTAATCTGCGTGTTAATACTCGAACACACCCCCTAAGTTAGTAAGAAACTATTAATCTAAGCTGTAAGCAAGGAGTTAATCTTTACTAAATTAACGTTCTTAATTAAGAGGTCTACAATTATAGTCCTACTACCTAATCTTTTATCTTTATTATTATATTATAATGTTATTTTTAATTAAGCAAGCAGCTTAGTTCTATCATAATATTATAATATTTAATAAACCTTAAATATTGCTTAATTAGTCTGTACGTAGCTACTATAAATACTAATTACGTCTACTACCTCTCTAAACCTTTTAGCTTTAATATAATATTAATTACTAAGTCTTCTTTATTTATAATATACTCTTTTTACTATTAATATAGTAAGCCTTATTACCTTACTATTTTTTTACTAATCAGCTGCTAATCTTTCTAGTATAGTCTACTCTTAATAGTAATAAGTATAAGCGTTGCTTAGAAAGTTATTATTAAGAGCATAAAAATAGTGCTAAGTATAAGCATTACGCGCGTTAAAGCATATTTAATAATAAATTTCAGTAAACAGCTAATTGTTAAAATAATAAAATTTTATTACTTTTGCTTTTTAATTTACATGCGTACTATAAGACTTTTAGTAGCTCTACCTAAAGACTAATTAACTTACCTATTAAATTAAGTTTTCTATTAAGTTATTATAAAAATCTTAATTTACAAGAAAGCCTAATTAATAAACAAGTTAGCGTAAGGGCAAGACTATTTAAAAGCTTATTTAAAAGTTAAAATAGATTACTGCATCAGCAATATTAAAGAATTAGTAACATAATTAGCTTCGGCCATTTAAGACAACCTTTTAATGTAACCACACATTTTAGCCTTTTTAGTAAAAAAAGATTTATTGCTAACAACAGGTATCTAGGCTTATACCCCCTTATTTAGCATTGCTGGCACGCAATTAGTGTGTCGCATATTTAGACAGAAACAAAGATGTGCAATATCTTTCTAACTAACCCTCTTAACTAATAACTATTTACTGCTAACTATTTACTGCTAACTGCAACTTCTATTATCCTGTTACTATCCTAGCAGTATTATAGTTGCGGCGTTTAGTGCCTATTCTTAAATGTAAATAAACAACAACAGCATTACTATCTATACATAGCTCTCCTATTTTTAAAGGTAACTTACAAAATTCTCTTACTTATTAGTTTATTTTAGCTACTTAATAGCTATTTTAACACGCCTTTGCTCTATATAAAGCTACTTTTAAGTTTCTTTACTAAGGTTGTATTTACGCAAAAGAAAATTGCTAAAGTAATATACTTTTACTATACTTAGACTATTAATATACGTATTGTATATAGTGTACTAGCTAAACTAGCCTTTTATAGTCCTTATTATGACCTTAACATTTATAACACTAGACGTATTAAAGATATCTTAACTATAGTTATATTCTAACCTCTACACTAACTTAACTACTATAAGGACTATTGCTACTAGCTTTTTTTTAACTAATAAAAGTAGCTATTTAATAATAGTAAACGCTAGCTTTGTAATCTACTACTATAGCTTCTAGTATAGTAACTTAGTAAAGTCTAACTTTACTTAATATAAGGTATTAGTCTTTGTGTTAAAAAAAAAAAAAAATAGTTTAAGTATTATATTATTTGTATGCAAGTTGTTTGTATGCAGTACTATATAGTATAGAAAACTTTAAAAGTAAGAAGTAGCAGGCAAGAAGCTTTTATAAAGAAGTATTATAGGCTCCTACTGCAGTAACGTATATATCTTTACCCCTTTCCTCTATCTCTATTGCAATCTTATTTCTAGCTATAAGCTAGCAATTACTGTTAAACACGTTTTTATTAGTGTTGTTTTTTAGTACCTTTAGCAAATTTTTTTAACCCTAATTTTTGCTTAGTAGTCTAAGCTTTTCTGCTCTAAGTGCTTAGCACGTAGACCTCATCTACCTACTGTTTAAATCTTATCAACTACACACAATATTTTTTTTAACTTTTGCAACTAATTATTAGAGGGTAGCTACTTTTCACTTTTTTTGGAAACCCCATTTTAACTACAACAACAACCACCACCTTTAACACCTTAAAAATAAAGTAACATAATAATAGCAATAGCCTATATACGCTTATTAAGCTATCTATAGAGCGTAACACGCCTTTTTTTACTTAAAAGAAAGTAACTACAAGCTTTTTAAAAACTACTACTAATTTATTATGTTCTTATATTCTTTTGTGTAAGCGCTATATAAAGAAGATACTTAAAAGTTTATATGCTAAATGCTACTTAAACTAAGTTTAGACTAGTAGTTTAGGTAGCGCTTGCTATAGTAGTTGCTTATCTTATATATACTATACTATTAATAATAGTCTTGCATATTATTTTATAGCTATGTATAAGAATAAAAAGGTAAGTTTTTAATTATTTAAGCTTCTTGCTTAGTCTGCTAACTAGTTTTTAGAAATAAAACAATAATAAGTACTAAGTTAATAAGCTTATGCTACTTAGCAATATTATTACTTACTATAAAGAGATTAATAGCAGTATTATATTTACTAGAAAGCCTTTTACATAAAAGCTTTTAGTTAAAAATTACTGCGCTTCAAAAATATTGTCTTATAGTTTTGCTACTTAGCTCTTGCTGCTTATTCTTGCTCCTTCTGTAGTAAGCGCTTTTAATTAAAGATATAAGCTTTATAATACTACATATATCTCTAGTTAACCTACAGTACAGCCTGTTTAACAGCTAGCTTATAATTTATTATAGCTGCAGCAATAGCAGCTTTAGCTATAGCAGCAATAGCAGTATCCTTTATATTAATTCATACTTTAAGAATAGCATACCTACAAAATACTACCCCCTTTTGCTCTATATTATTACGCTGCTAATTATTATTTTAATCACTATATAAGTTAATTATATAAGCATAAGTATACTAGAGTAAGCTAATAATTATCTTACAATTCTATATATAAAAGTAATAAATTGGATTTTTGTCTTTATGCTACTTACCTCTAAAATCTAGCTATACAAGCTAGAGTAGCTAATAATACGCTTAAGCTTACTAAGGCTTAAAAAGCTAAATAGGACTTACTAAAAAAGTTTAATAAGTCCAATAATTCTAATACTTACTAGTAAGCATATTTCTAGTTCTAGTCTTTTGTTTTTAGTTAGTTCAGCTTTTAATCTCCTGTTCTTTTTAAGTAACTAAAAGGAAACTGAGCTTAGTATTTTAATATTGCCACTTAATATAAGTTTTTTGCCTATTAATTATTATTACTTTTAATTCAGTGCTTAACTTGCTAAAAGACAAGCAACTACTTAAACTTCTTAAACTTTTATTAAGTAAGAAAGTTAGTTAGTTTATTAGCTAGTATAATTGCTGTTTCCAAGTACTTAACTTAAAATAATCTTTTAGCATATTCCTACTACAGCTGCATATTTTATATATCTATATATTTTATATAAGTACTAACTTGCAAATTCTTTCTAACTACAAGTCTAATTATTTATTGATTATTATACTAGACTATTTAAACTTTTCTTAGGTTAAAAGACAGTTTACAAAAGAAGTATTTAAAAGCTATAGCTTTTTTAGTAGTCTACTTAAAAGTAAATAGCTTAGCCTTAGTAGTTAAAGTAGTTACTGTAGTCTGCCGAGCCGCCTTTTAAAATATTAGACTACTATATAGGTGTGAAGATCGTCCGTAGATAATCTGTGTTAGTTCTCTTGGAATAAGTGAGTGCGATGGACGAGGGGTTTGTACTAGCACAATTAGTAGATTAATGTAATAGCACAGGGGTGTGTTAGCACGTCTAGTAGAATAATGTAAATAACACAGAGAGGTTAAGGGTAATTCTTAGATTGCACTTAAAGTTAAACATACTAAGCTATAAGAGCTTAATGCCTACTGCTATATACTAACAAGTGTATGCTCTACTTAGTATGCTTAGTCGTGCTAAGAGCACTAAGCACTAAGCAGTCCTGTAGTGTAATTAGTATACTTAGTTATGCTAAGAGCACTAAGCACTAAGCAGTCCTACAATATAATTAGTATGCTTAGTTGTACTAAGAGCACTAAGCACTAAGCAATCACGTAACTGCTAGCTGCTTATTAAGCTATTATCTAGAAATGCTGACGTCTTTGTAAAAACTTCTCTACAAGTCCTAGTTCTAGGTCTTAACACTATCTTCTTTTCTTCTAGTAAGTTGTCTTTAAGTTATATAATAGTAGCGAAGTCTTAGCTTATAATAAGGCTATTTTTTTGTTATAAGTAGCGTTAGCTACCTTATTCTTGTTTTACTATGCCTAAGTAGAAACCTTTTACTAGTACTAATTGTTGTTATTATCTCTGCAACTTTATTAATTTCTTTAAAAAAGCTATAGTTTAAAAATGCTCTACTTATGTGCACAACAAGCGCGTGTGCAAAGTACATGTTTATTTAAGAAAGTATAGCAAGTATTTATGTTAAGGCTAACAGTATAACATCTAGGTAATAAAATTAGAGTTTAAGCGTTTAGCTGTAGAAAAAGAAAAGCTACGCGCACGCATAAAAGAAAGTTGTAATACGCAAGATACTATAATAAAAATATATAAAAAGGTATTAGAAGAGTTGCGCGTATAGCGCGCTTGTAAAAAGCAGCTTTGTTTGTAAATAAATTTATTAAATTATTATGTAGAGGACGCAATAGCAGTTAAGTTTTATAAAATTAAAGAGTTAAAGCGTAAAAAAGCTAGAGAAACTATAAAGTTTTTTAATGTCTTTAAAAGTTTAGCTTTAAACTTTTTGCCTAGCACCTAGAGTGCTTTTAAAAGCTTGCTGCTTAATTATTTAAAAGCTTTTAATCTTAGTAGTATTCTGCAAGGTGCAGACAGCAGTTTATAAAGTTTGTATCTAGTTTCTATATATTATTACTATCTAGGTACCCTAACTATTTAACTAGATACTATTTACTATTACTGTTGTCTTAGTATACAAAAATTTTTTTAACTTTAAATTTATTTTCTTCTTTTGTTTTATAGTAGAAGGTTTTTTAGAGTAGCGTCTTTAGGTCTGCTAGTTCTAACATGTTAATATAAAATTTTAGGTAAATTTTTATATCTAGTAGAAAGTTAAGTATGTACGTAACTAGTCCCTTTTAGTCTAGAATTAAAAATAGTTTAACTTTAATATTATTAAGTTCTTTGTTTAGTTGTTTAGTGCAGAAATTCTTTATAAGCAAATATACTTTATCCTTTTTTTTTAGCTAAAGTGCTATTTTTTGTTTCTAGTTAACATATAAAATGCTTTAGCGTTAAGCTTTCTTAAGTATTGTTTTAAGTAACTTATATACTGTTTTTAGCTTATTAGCTGTTGCAATAGCTGCTTCTATTTTCTAGCTTAAAAATATATATATAAAGAGATTTAGGTGTCTTTTATAGTTTACGTAAAATAGTGTCTATTTTATAGACTTTAATATCTTATTGTTGTATACTATTTGTGCTATAAGTAGTAATAATACCTAGTTGTTTTGCTGTTAGTTAACATATATTTCAAAATAGGCTTTTATTATATAATTTATTTATTCTATTTATTTATCTATTTATAAGTAGTAGGCTGTTAATAGCTTTTGTTTTATTCTAATTACAGCTAATAGCGTTGTCTAAAAGTTAGAGGTAAAAAGCTTATTTCTATTACTAATAATTGTCTTTAGTATACTGTAATGTTGAATAATTTAGTCATTAATAATGTGTGCTAGTTGTACTACTAAAAAATCTTTTTTAAAAGTAATGTACTTTGCTTATTTTATAAATTAATTAACTACTATAAGAATTGCGTTATAAAATACTTTAGTAATAGGGTCTTTTAAGACTAGTAGGCCTGTAATAAAGTTTATAAAGATGTCTAACTATAGTGCGTTAGGTAGCTCTATTACTTGCATTTCTCTATAGGGTGCGTAGGTACTGTACTTGTTTTTTTAATAGTCTGCGCATTTAGCAATAAAGGTAGTAACCTTGTTCTTTATTCTTAAAAACTTATAATTTCTCTTAATAAGTTCTATAGTTTATATAATACTAAGATAACTGTGTATAAGGTTGTTGTAATATTATTTAATAATTGCTTTTTACAATTCTTCTAGTACATTAGGTGTAATTTATAAGACCTCGTTTAGCATTCTTGCTAGTCTTAGTAATTTATTTTTGTTAATTTTAAGTATTACAGTGTTAATAATTTCCTTTATTTCTACAATATTATATTGTTAGCTAAGAGCGTTAGCTTTACTGTTATTCTTTCTAGGTGTGTATATAATCTTAAACTTGTATTATTTAAGTAGCTCTAACTATCTTACTTGTTGTTAGTTAAGTACCTTAGTAGTTATAAAGTTAACTAAGTTTTTGTAATCTATAAATATTATAAGTTTTAAGTAGCTTTTTATATATACTCTTTAATGCTATAAGTATGTAATAATAGCTAGTAGCTCCTTATTACAAATGTTGTATTGTTCTTTTAGTCTAAAGAATTTCTATAAATAGTACACAATTAAGTGCTATTTACTTTTATATAATTAACTAGCATAGCTTTTAAGTGCTAGGTTTAATGTGTTAGTTTTAAAGCGCAATAGTTGTCCTACTTAAAATATTTAAAAGTATAGTAGTTCTATACTTGCTTTCTTAAGCATTTAAAAGGCGTCTTTTACTTTTTTACTCTACTTAAAAAGTATTTTCTTCTTTATAAGTCTTGTTAATAGAATAGCAATCTTAAAGTAGTTTTTGATAAACTATTAGTTAAAGTTTAGAAATTTTAGAAATAATTGTATTTTTTTAACTATTATTAGGTGTAGCTATTTCTTAACTACCTGCATTTTTTCTTTACTTATTTATACTCTTTATGCTCCTACTATATATCTAAGAAAAGCAACCTTATCTTTATAAAACTTATATTTCTCTAGTTTAAGCTAGAGGTTAAACTAGTCTAGGCACTTTAGGACTGTGCAGACGTGTTCTATATAATTTTGTAAGTTCTTAGAGTAGATAAGGATGTTATCTAAGTATACTATAATAAAAATATTTAAATGTAATCTTAACACGTTATTATTAAGTTTTTAAAATGTTGCTAGGGCGTTTATAAGCTTAAAGAGTATAACAGTGTATTTGTAGTGTCTATATTATATTTAGAATGCTGTCTTTTATTCTTTACTTTTCTTTATTCTAATAAGGTAGTATCTATCTTAAAGGTTTAATGCTATAAAAATTTTAGTGTAAAATAATTAATTTTAAAGTTCTGTATGGTTTAGTAGTAGGTATTAATTCTTTACTGTAATATTGTTAAGTTTCTAGTAGTTAACGCACATTTTTATCAGTCTTTTTTTTTTAGTATAAAAAGTATAAGGAATCCTACTAGTAATATTAAAGGTTTAATGTATTCTTTTCTTAGATCTTAATCTAGCTTAGTTCTTAGTTTTTTAAGTTCTATTTCTAATAATTAATAAATTAGCCTAAAGGGTAAAGTCTTCCCTTCTTCTAAGACAATTTTATAGTTTTAGGGTTAGTATCTTAGTAAAGCTTTGCTATCTACTACTTTTATAAAAAAGTGCTAAAATTCTATGTATTCTTTTAGGATATTTAGAGTTATATGTTTCTCTAAAACTTTAACGTTGTAACTTAAGAGTGCTCTACTAGTGTTTATTAAGTTAAACTCTTATGTTGTAAGGCTGTTTTTAGTTAAGGTCTGCTATTTTTTAGCAATATTGTTAATCTTTTTTTTTATTTACTATTACAGTTATTAAATGCGTAGGCTAGCTTATAGTTTTGTCTAATTAATAGCACTTAAATAAAAACTTTTTTAACTTTTAGTTAATCTGTAGGTTGTGTTCTTATAACTAAGAAATTTCTAATATAATGTTGTAAGTAGCTAATCTAAAGACGTCTAGGTCTAATTCTTTCTTATATTCTTAAATGCTAAGCGTTACCTTGTTAACCTTATACGTAATAGTTGTCTTACTTAGTATAGGCTAACTATTTACTATATATAGTGAATAGAGTTTTTATTTTTTAAGTATTTGTAGGCCTGCTACTTGCACTACTTAAAAAGAAACAAAGTTAGCCTAGGAGCTAAAGTCTACTAATACTATTATTTAATATTTATTAAGCTTTACTAGTAGCTTAAGAAGGCTTAAGAAGTTAATTACGTTTATTGCTTTAGTAGTTCTAGGTTTTTAAAGCGTCTGTCTAAAAAAAACTGTATGCTAAATTTATAAAACTTCTTAGCAACTATATGTAGTTTACATTTAATATTAAGGCACGTGTGCTATAAAAGCTAGTTGTACTTTTATATATAAGTTCTATTCTTGTAATTTTTCTACTGTATTATATGTATTTGTAAGGTCTCTTCTAGATTGTTATATTTATAAAAGTATAGGCTATGTTGTTTGTTCTATAAGTATACTACGCATTTATTATTAAGGCAGTTATACTATAAGTATTAGTATTAAGGCATTTTCTTTAGTTTCTTAGGAAACTATTCTAATCTGTACTTATTTAAATAGTGTATTATATAGCTGTTATATATATATACTGTCTAAGAGTACCTTACGTGTTCTAGATTGCGCAGGTCTATCTAATAATATATATTTATAGCACAGCTATTGCTTTAAGTCCTACGCTTTTAGCATGTTGCCTAAAGTTCTTTATAAATTTCCTTTTTCTTTTTATCTAAGAGTTGCTGCGTTAGTTTATTCTAAAATACCTTAATATTTTAAGTCTATTTCTATACAAAGTTATTATATAAAGCTTTATTAATAGTTGCTGCTAGAATAATTCTTTTCTTCTATAGTTCCTCTAGTAAGTTAGCATAATAGTAGTATTTAATTAATATTTCTCTATAAAGTTTTATAAAGATATCTTTAAGTTATCTAAGCTGCCTTAGTAAAATATTAATTTTCTTAGCTAAGTTGTTTAAGTATTATATTTCTAAGAGCAGTAATACCTATGTATTAATATCTTGCTTGTCTAGCGTAATAGAGTATTTCTGTACAGCTAGTAGTAAAATTTTCTAGTCCTAGGCTATTAGTACCTCCTCTACTACTAGTGTAGAGGGCTAGTAAGTTTCTTAAAACCTAGCTATCTTTCTATGCTTAGTTTAGTTAGCTAAAGTTGCTTCGATTTCTTTATTAAGTATTATCTTAGAGACGTTGTCGTCTAAGGCTTCCTCTAGGGTAATTATAAGGAGGTTATTTAGACTATTAATATTTACCTAGTCCTTCTCTTAAACTGTAATAGTAGGTCTAGTAATAACATTTTATTCTTCCTCTAGATTATTATTAGGTACTATATAGTAAAAGACATTTAACTATTGCGTTACTTTGCTTTAGCTCTAGCAGTCCTGCTTTATGTAACCTTCTTTACTATATATATAGCAAGTAATCTTTTTTTTACTATTTTTATTATATTAAAGTTTATTTCTTTTTAAACTCTTGTTTAAATTATTAAGGTATATAGGCTTGTAGCCGTTAGTTGTATAGTGTCTTAAGGTTCTAGAAGTATAGCTTTGCTATTAACTTTAGTTAGAGTATAGTTGTTAATAAGTTTAACATAGTTAAGTGTTTGTATTTTTAGGTATATAATTTCTTTATAAGAATAGTTATTCTTCTAGCTTAAGCTTATAAAGGTTGTTATCTACTTAAATAGCTTTAGCTATAAGTTTGTTAAGTGTGTTAAGAGTAGCTCTGCTTTACATAAGTTCTATACGTACAGCTAGTTTAAAACTTTATTAGTATATCTACATTAAAGCATTATTGTTTTATTTAATAACTGTTTAGTACTGTTAAAACTTTATTATATAGTTAGCTGCAGAGCAAGTTTGTTGTAACTTTTAAATCTTTTATTCTGCTACTATAAATTTCTTAAAAAGTAAGAATATCTTTCTTATTTTATCTTAAAGTTGTTTTAGTCTTTAACAAGTTCCTTATTAACATTGTTGTTAATAGTGTTGTCTATATATTAGCGCAAAATAAGGTTAGCCTATTTTTTAGCAGCTCTTTATAAGAATGTAGAAGCTTATACAACTGCATTATTGTTATTAATTTTAGTCTCTTTAATATAGAAGTACCTATTAACTTAGAGTAGCTATGCCTTAAGCTTATTGCAGTTACTATAATAGGTTTTAGGCTTATTAGCACGCGTAGTTATTCCTGTAGTTTAAGAATTAGTAAGGGTGTCTATAGCAGTATTACTTATCTTAAAAGTGTTTAAAGTGTAAAAATTGTCTATAGATAATCTGTGTTAGTTCTCTTAGAATAAGTAAGTGCGATAGACAAGGGGTTTGTACTAGCATAATTAGTAGATTAATGTAATAGCACAGGGGTGTGTTAGCACGTCTAGTAAAACAATATAAATAACACAGAGAAGTTAAAATATACTAACAAGTGTATGCTCTGCTTAGTATGCTTAGTTGTGCTAAGAGCACTAAGCACTAAGCAGTCCTGCAGTGTAATTAGTATACTTAGTCGTGCTAAAAGCACTAAGTACTAAGCAGTCCTATAGTGTAATTAGTATGCTTAGTTGTGCTAAGAGCACTAAGCACTAAGCAATCACGTAACTGCTAGCTGCTCATCGGGCTATTGTCTAGAAATGCCGACGTCTTCGTGAAGACTTCTCCACGAGTCCTAGTTCTAGGTCTTAACAATAGGATAGCTATATATCTATAAAATAATTAACAAATTTCCTAATGATATATAAAAAAAAATCGCCTGTAATTATTAAGTCTAGGCTATTATAGTTTCTATATTAGATTGCATTCTATCTTGTCTAATAGAGGTATATAATTACCTGTTTAATAGCTTTTATATATTAATTACTAGAATTTATAAAAAAGTATAAGAGCTTTTAGATTAAGTAAGCAATATCTAGTTAAAGCATTATAGCTATATACAGGACTAATTTAACTTTTTCTTAATAAGCCTTAATTTCTTGCTTAGCTGCTTTACTAGTGTTCTTAATTAGCTCTTTTAATAGCAGTAGAGTTTTTAGAAAGCTACTATCCTCTAGCTTAAACTTCTTTGTAATTTTATTAATATATATATTATGTATAAGTGTAGTTATTTACTTTTTATAATTTGCTATTACCTAGATACTAAAGAACTATTTAACTAATTCTTATTCTTATAATTTACACTTGTCTATAATCTATAACTAAAAATCTAATACTTTCTACTTACAATCTTTTACAAAGAGCAGTAGGATATTACTTATATAAAACAAAACTAAGATTTTCCTTTTTTAATTAAAAAACAGGCAGGGCTCCTCTAGTAAGGTAATAAGTCTAATCTTCTTTAGTAATTTTAGAAGTTTCTATACTATAACAGTAGTAAGTCTTATAATCTATTAAGTGCGTAGTTAAGCTGTATAAACTTTTCTTGTTTCTTAAAGCTATCTAGTATTTTACAAATTACTAAGTTATTTACTATAATTAACATATTTAGAAATACTTCTAGAACATTATATTATTTAATTTCTAGATTATTTTTAGCAGTAATAGCTATTGCTACTTTAAAGGACCTAACTACTAACGTAGCAGCATATATTAAATTAATAAAGTTCTTTTTCTAAAAACTACCTCTTACAACGATCTGCGCCTTATATTTAAAAAATAAGCTGTTCTAATTTAAATTATAGGTCTACACTTACTTTATAAGTATTAAATAATGGTCTACCTCTTCTCTTGATTTTTTAGTCTAGGTTTTATTCTTACTTAACTAATTAATCTTTTTCTTAAAGGCATTCTTAAACAAGGCCTTTATAAAGTACTAAAGTAACTACTTTTATTATCTTAGTAGTTTACGTGAATTCTTAAAATACAGTTAAGTCTTTTCTATAGTTAGTTTATACTTAGTAAGCAAAGCTACTATAACTATATCATTAAAAGTTTTATAGCTTACTTAGTCTTTCTAAGTTACTCGCAAACCTAGCAAGTAAGTATTATAAAAATTAATTTATAATAAAATTTTATTATTTGTAATTAATGCGTTAACACTATATATACTTCTACTTTTTAATTAATTGTTAAAATCTTAAGTTGCGTCTTTACGCCTACGCCCGCCGCCTAGCTTACATAGTAAAAGATAATAATTTATAAGCTAATCTAGGCTTTTAATAGTAATTCTAGCACTATGTTTAGTAAGTAGACTTTAAGCTAATAATAATTTACCTTATCTACTATCTAAGACCTAGGATCTTAAACTATAAAATAATTTATAGTCTACAACTTACTTGCTTTAAGTAAAAGTCTTATTTTAATTAGCTAGCGTGTGGAAGTAGTTAGACTTAGACTGTTAGACTAGTTATAAGTTGTTAGACTTTTATAAAAAAGGTTTCTTACTTCTAGATATTAATAAGTGAGCTCTTCTAGGCAAGCGCATTACTATTTAACTATTAAATACTTTATAATTAATTGCGTTTTTACTTTTTAGAGTCTCTAATTTAGAAGTAAGTTTTAAAGTAACGAGACTAGTATCTTGCTGCTAATTTAAGTAGATTCTTAATAGTACACTAGCCTTATGCTTTATTTACTTAGCTTCTTCTAATCTACTCTTATACTTAGTAAGTAGGCCTTCTTTACTATTAAGATAGTAGATATATTACTTTTAAAGTTTTTAGTAGTTAGCTGTATTTCCTAATCTACTCTACTTTAAAAGACTAGAAAGACTTATTAGTTATCTCTTAGATTAACTAGCTTACTATTATAAAAAAAATTCATAATTATAATTACTTAATTTCAAGTAGCTCCTTTTTGCAATTTCCTTTGTAGAACAACTATTGATTAAAATTTATATTATAAGTAGTAAGAATCTAATTGAAAGTTAGTACTTATATATAGTATATATTGTGGGCTTAATAACTCACTAATTAACTAAGATAGCTACAAGAATTAATATTAAATTCTTAATAATTACGCCTAGCTACTTTCTCTCTATTTAATAGGTAGGCTTAGCAGCTATAAGCATAAATTCCACTCCAGTCTAGGCGTAGATTAGCAGTCTAATATCTAATTACAAGTAGTTAATAGTATGAGAAATATTTCTTAAACTATTCTTTCAATTCCCTAGTTAGGGGATAAGTAGCTATAAACCTTAGTAAAGCTTATTTTATGCAAGTAAGCTGCTGTATTTATAGTTACTAGCTAAAGCTTAGCTAGTAGATTAGCACTTATGCGCATCTTAATAGCCTTTATAATTAGCTCTTAGCCTGCTCTCTTTGCTAAGCTATTAGGCTTATAAGTGTATAGTAGTGGCGTTTTTATTACTATTTTTTTCTTTATTACCTATTTTTTAAATTTTAATTACCCTCTTTAAGGTAGTGTAGTAGTGTTATTGTTCTAATAAATTTCTATAATTTCTTACTAAAATTTCCTCTTAATTCTTGTAGTAAAGCAATTAATTATAAGTATAATATCATTTAGTGTCTTAGACTAGATATTGTAATTATATAGTTTGCCTAAGTAGTCTTTCTTAATAATTAGTGCCTATTTCTTTAGCAGTTAACTAGTTAGGAAATTAAATAAGTTTTATAAAATTCTATAAAAAAGTTAAGGTAATCTTTTCTTTAGTTATCATAAGATTACTTATAATAATAAGCTATTGCGTAGTAATTATATTCTAATAGCTTTTTACTAGTAATTTTTATATTTTGCGCTAAGTAGACTAAAGCTTTAATAGCCTGTCATCCTAGGTGTCTTAATTATTAAATACTATAGATTTTTATTAGTAGTGCGCAACTATAGTTTCCTTAATTATAATACAGTGTTTACTAGTAGTAGTTAAGCAATGTAATAGAAAAGTTGCTTGTATTTAATAATCTAATTATTAAAGCAATACTCTAGGTTAATTAAGACAACGTTTTTCTTAATTATTCTAAATTTAATAGTATAATCTTATCTTGAGTACTAAATACTTACTTGCTTAAGCTGTGCTTTAAAAAGAATATTAACGTAAAAGCTTAGTATAAACTTAACATTAGTAAGCAGAAGATTAACTATCTTAAGGGTAGCCTTACTATATAAAACGTTTTTAAGCAGCCTATTTCCTATTCTGGAAACTAAAATAAATTAAGTACTTGCCTTAACTGTCTTGTCCTTGTCGTATTTGCAATAGGTGCCTAGTACTAGTTAATTTATACTATTAACTAAGTAGACAGCTGCTCTACTATTTATCATTATACAAAAAAACAAATATAAAGAGTAAAGGCTGCACTAAACATATTTAGACTAATTTCTATAATTAAGTCTTTTAAGTTAATTAGTGCTAAAACTAATAAGCTAAAGTACGCTTTACTTAGTTTATTAGTAGCTAATCTACTAGTGCTAGCTTTTTAGCCCTTCTTCCTAATCCAGGTCTATAGAGTTGCCTATTTATTACTATTTTATTGCTTAATAATTTTCTTTGAATTATTATCTATTAGTTTAATCAGTATTCTATTAGTAGATATTCATGCTTTAACTATAGTTTAAAGTTAAAATTAGTTATATAGTGTTTAAAAGTGCATACTTAGCTTATAAAGGCAATAGTATAATTACTTACTACCTTTGTTCAACTTTAAGTTGATTAGTAATTATTAAGCGATTCTTAATTTAGATCTAGTTTAGAACACTACGTGTTTTTTTTATAAAGTAATTAATTAATTCTATAATAAAACAGTAAAATTTTTTTTACATTATTGCAAGTTAATTAAGCTCTACTAAGCGCTATTACTTATAATAGCTTATTGCGCTTTTTACGTAACTAATCTAGTATAATTTTACTGTCCAAAGCGTCTAAAAAATTTATAACTACTAGTAGCTTAATAACTTTAAAGAGTAAGTAGATTGTTGCTTATTTATATAGAAGCTACTACGTAGTAAACTAACGCTTAGAGCCTATTTATCTTTAGTAAGCCTTATTTAGATAAGATCTATATTGCGCCCTAATTGAATACTAAGTATTCTAATCTGTAAAAGCAAGATCCTTCTTTAGAATCTTTACTAATGCTTAAATACTAATAAAGTTTTAAGTATTTATGTTTATTAAGGCGTTAAACAGCAAAGCTAGATATACAGTCTTACTAATTTAGTTTTTGATATTAGTAATCTTAGTAACCTTCTTTATTTATTAAGTAGTACTTACTTTATACTTATTAACTAGCTCTTTATAAATTTTTTTTTATATATAGTGTTAATTATATAGGCTTTATATTCGCGTTAAGTAATATTATAGTTCTTTTATTCTTAAGCGCTTGCGCTAGGTAGTAAAGCAATAAGCTTTTTAATATCTTTAGGCAAATTAAAATACTAAGGCTTTTAGTAATTTATTAAGCGCACGTCTATAAGATTAAGGTTAACTTAATCTTAGATACCTTTCTCTAAGCAGTATAGTCTTAATAAAGTAAACTAGGTTAGCTGGTTTAATTAAGCTTTAAAAATTACCCCTAATACAACAAGCAGTGTATTAAAAAGGTTAATATTAGTAAGATGCTTTGTAAGATTACAACGTAAGTTATTATTAAGGTAAGTATAAGATAAATTAGTTAGTAGCTGTTTTAAAAATAATAGTAGCCTATAAGTTGTAGGATAAATTAGTAGGAGGTTAATCGTATAATTAAGTAAGTTGGAGGTACAGCAGCCGCAGCAATCTACTAGCCGTGTTGTAGGAGAAAATAAAAGAGAGTAAGTTAATAATCAAATAGTTAACCTTCTAGCTTGCTAATTACGCAGTAGGAATTAATACTACAATTAAGCGGCCGGGCTTATAACTGTAGGAGCTAAAAAGGAGCAATTGTTTAATTACCTAAGTAGAAAATAAGTGTATTAATTAACTAAGTGCCACGACAAAGTGTCTAATAACTACTTAAGAGACATAAGACGATCTGGCCCGTTTATATAGACGCTAGCGGGGCCGTCACGTGAACAGCTTACCAGGATCACCTAATCAAAATGGTGATCCGCGTGTCAATACTCCAACAGTATTAATAGCTAACTCTTTTAGAATTATACTTTAAACAATGTTATAGTATTTCTTTTTAGCTTATCTACTTTGAAAAGTATTAGTGTAAAGATTTACTAATTTATAATTATAAGTACAACGTATAATCTTTTCAAAACACTATTAAAGCTATAAATCTAAGTATATATATAACTTTAGCTACTATTATGTAAGCTCGTTTTTATTTAAGCTGCTTAATATAGAACTTTTACATGCTACTCTATATTCATTTTATAGTATGCGTTTTTTTATATATTATAAATTTATTATAAATTTATTTGTAGCTACTTATTTATATATGTAACTATAACTTTATAATATATAACTATAATAACTAACTACTTTTCTAAGCGGTATATTGCTTCTAGTTAAGTACTTCTTATTTTACCTCTATCATTTTTTTATACTGTTTTCTACTTGTGTTCTTATATTATTCTATGCCTTCTATTTTATTATTAGTATATTATAGTATAATTAGCTATATTTATGTTTTGTAAAGCCTTTCTTTTAAGATTAAGTTAAGCTACTTGATTTCTTTACTTAATAGTTGGAGAACTAGCATAATTACTGTGTCTAAGTACTTAGCTTGAAATAATCTTTTAGTATATTCTTACTATAGCTATGTATTTTATAACTCTATATATCTTAGATAAGTGCTAATCTGCGTATCTTTCTCTACTAAAAGCCTAATTATTTATTAGTTGCTGTACTAGACTGTCTAGACGTTTCTAAAAATAAAGAATAGCCTATGCTACGTAATTTAATTTGTGCTCTTCAATTTGCTTATCTAGAGTAAAAGTCCTATTTTAATTAGCTAGCGCGTTTAAGTCTTGAAGCATAGACTATGAAATTAAAAATAAGCTATTTAGCTTTTTTACAAGATGCTACCTACTTCTAAGATTGAATACATAAGCTTTTTTAGGCTAGCGCACTACTATTTAACTAATAAATACTTTGTAATTAATTGCGTCTTCGCTCTCTAGAATCTCTAGTTTAGGGCTTAGTTCTAGAGTAGTAAGAGTATTATTCTGCTACTAATTTAAGCAAATTCTTAATAGTATACTAGCCTTATGCTTTGTTTACTTAGCGTCTTTTAATCTACTTTTATATTTAGTCGATAGGCCTTTCTTATTGCTTATAATAGTAAATAGATTACTTTTAAGATCTTTAATAGTTAGCTGCGTATTCTAATGTGTCTATCTTAAAATATGTAAAGAGACTTTTAAGGGACTTTTTATATTAACTTACTTATCTTTATAATGTGAATTTGTAGATTAGATTATTGAATTTTTTAGTATTATATTATTTATAATGTTCTTTGCCATAATGTCACCTATTAAAAGTTATATTATAAGTTTTAACTACCTAATTAAGGTTTAGTACTTATCTATAGTATACTTAAGAGGCCTAATAACTGAGTAAACAACTTATATAGCTGTAATAATTTACTTTACATCCTTTATAATTACGCCTAGCTGCTTTTTTTCTATTAAATAAGTAGGCTTAGCAGCTGTAGGCATAAGTTCTACTCTAGCCTAGGCGTAGATTACTAGTCTAGCGTCTAATCTTAAGTAGTTAATAGTATTAGAATTTTTTTCTAAACTATTCTTTAAGCACCTCGTAAGAGAATTAATAGCTATATATCTTAGTAAAGCTTATTTTATATCAATAAGCTACTACATTTAAAATTACAAGCTAAAGCTTAGCTACTAGATTAGCACTAATGCGCATTTTAATAGCCTTTTTAATTAGCTCTTAGTTGGCTCTCTCTACTAAGCTATTAAGCTTATAAGTATATAGCAATTGTGGTATAATTACTATTTTTTTTCTCTATTACCTATCTCTTAAATTTGAATTGCTTTTTCTAAGGTAATATAGCTGTATTATTATTCTTATATATGTCTACAATTATTTCTGTATATTTCTTCTTAATTTCTATAGTGTAACAAACACGTTACAACTCTCTTATCCTTACGTGGCTCCAGATCGTATCTGTATCGGACCTACTCCGGTCCTAGCCTAGATCGCAAGTATAAAGACAGCCTAAGACCTATAGTTGCTTTGTAGATTTTTAATATCCTTTTGTACAAAGCCTATAAGTGTTTTATTTAAATTAAAGCTTATTTGTAGATTACAACGCACTCTTATATACCTTGCTGTAATCTCTTCTACTAATACTAATCTGTAAGTCTTGCCTGCGCTGTTACATTATATTAAAAATATTGTCCTAGCTAGTAATAGTATTTAAAATAATATTGCAGCTATTTATTTAGACTACGCCTAAGCCTAAACCTCTCTAGAAATAAACTAAAAGCTTTACACTATTAAGTTTAATAATACTTTAGGTAGAATCCTCTAGATCTCTTACTAACTTAAGCTTTAAAGTTTAAAACTTTTAACTTTAATGATAAGGCAAATTACTTTAAAAAAATTGCGTAGATTGCGCTAAGGTAGAAATACAAAGACTACTAACAACTTATTAGTATTAGAATTAATTGCTAATAGCTAACTAAAACTACTCTAGACTCTTTTTAGAGCCTATCTAAAAATTAACTTACTACTAAGGTTAATAATAATCTCTATAAAATAAAGTAACTAGCAAGTAACTAGTTGTTAAATAGAATAAAGTAAAAAAAAAAAGTAGATTTAAAGAAAGATCCTATAAGACTTTAAAAAGACAAAATTAACTATTTAAATATGCAAGTTGCGTAATTAACATAAAAAGTTACACTTTTTAAAAATATAGCTATACTAACTACTAAAACACTGCTAACAAAAATAAATATACTAATAAGCTAACTAACATAGTATATTTCTATTACTTTTAAAACTTTTTACATTAAGCTTACAAAGCGTACGCCTACTTTTAAGATTTTAATAAAGAAACTAACCCTACATTCTATTAATAGCAGACTTTAATAAAAAACTAATTAGAAACTAACCTAGATTACTACTAGATAAAGCGCGCTCATATAGCTCTTATTTAAAAACACACTACTAGTATTATAAAAAAATACTTTAAACTATAGTACTTAGCTAACTTAGCTTTAAAATAGTTTAAAATTATAGAAAAAATCATTATGCTACTTAAATTATATTTCATATTTAGTAATAGATAGGCAGAAAGCTGTATAGCTTTCTACTACTTAGTTAGAAATAAAAAAAAACGTTTTTAGCTTTTAAAGTAAAGTTTATTAGTACTACTATTAAAAAGTTTATTTCTAAGTTAGAGTAGTCTTTCTACTTATAAAAGAAAATTACCTCTGCTTTATGCGCCCTAAATTAAAGATTTAAATACTTATAAAATAACCTATTTAACAAAATAGTTTAATACATTACTACTTTTATTATAAAATAACGCAACTTTTTTATTAAACTAAATATAAAAAGTAAACTGCTATTTGCTTTAGTACTACTAAGAAAGCTCTGCACTTAATAATATTAAAACGCGCGGCTTTTTTATACTGGTTTCTTATCTAACTTAACTTTAACTCCTACTCGCGCTACTTTAAGCACGCCTAGATTCCTATCTAAAACTCTCGCCTTTAATAATAAGCCTTTATTAGGATACTTGTTTTAAGTGCAGGAAACTTAGTTACTTTATAAGTAATTATACTACTTTTTAGGTAAAAAAAATTAAAATTAAATAAGAAGAATACTTTAAAGCTGTATGATACTACATAGACTAAAAACAAGAAAAAAACAAAAATGCTTAGAATAATACTCTAGCTTAGGCCTGCATAAGTACAATCTTGCTAAAATTAATTTATTCAAATTATTTAAAAAAAGTATTTCTAAGTTTCTACTATTTTTTGTTTAAAGAGTCACAGTGCTTAGCTATAATTATTAATTAATACTAAAGCTTAAAGTTTTTTTTTCCTAAATTTCTTTATTTGTTATACTTTTTTCTAATTACTTTAAGGTCTTATTTAAAGACTACCTTTTATCGTCTTGGTAAAAAAAATTTAGAACTTAATTTAAACTAGAGTAAATAATAATATTTATCGTTATATTTAAATTAAAAGTAAAAATGTTCTTAAATATTTTTTTGTTATTATAAACTTAGGTATGTAAAATTATATTATTAAAATGAAATAGCTCTAGCAGTTTAACTTATTGCTAGACATAGTTTAAAACTATATTATGTAGCCTATAGAATATTCTACTATATAAAATTCTACTTTCTTTGTTTTTATGTAGTTAAAGGAATCTACTAATAATAAAATTGCAGAGGAATATATCTAGCGTAAAAATACGCAAAAAAAAACAAATACAAAAGAAAGCAAAGCTTTATAATAAGTTTAATATAAGAAATCTATAGCTTTTTTTAGCTCTTAAGAGCTTAATTTATTTATAAAGTTACTACTTCTAAACTAAATTCTATTTAATTAGACCCTACTTTTTGCATTGCTATTATTTCAGCTAATGTCTTTAACTATTTAATAAAATAAAAAGAGAATAAGTTCTTTATAATAAGTATTTACAAAATTAATTATTTATTAAGAAACTATATAAAACTTAATAATATTAATAACGCTAAACTAGTTTAGGACTAACTTTTATTTGTCTACTATTTATACTAAGACGTGTTTAGTAAAACTATAGTAAACAAACTACCTAAATATTACTTATATAACTATAAATTTGTCTTTACTAAACTACTACTAGATTGGTTTAGCTCTTTATATAAGTAGAGTACTAAAGAACTTAAAGCTACTAAAATATTTGTAATAAATAACCTTAAGAAAGAACATATTAATTTTAGTAATTACCCTTTTACTTCCTTTATTTTCTATATTTAGAAGCCTAATAGAGATATTTAGATTTGTGTTAATTATTATAAACTTAATGCAATTACTTAAAAAAACTTATATTTAATTCAGTGTATTAATAGGCTGTTAGCCTACATATATAGAGCTTAGTTTCTTTCTAAGTTAGATATACGCGCGGCTTTTAACAAGATTAAGATAGACTTCGACTTTAAGAAGTATACTACTTTTTAAACCTATTATAAAATGTATAAGTCTAAGGTGTTGCTATTTAAATTATATAATAGCCCTGCTACTTATCAACGTTACATAAATAATATGTTAATTATATATTTAAATAACTTCTATATAGTCTACTTAGATAACATTTTTATCTACTCTAAATTAGAGGTAGAATATGTTCTATACATACAAAAGGTACTAGAAAGATTATAGCTAGTAGGCCTCTAAGTTAACATTAAAGAAAGCAAATTCTATATTATAAGGATAAGGTACTTAAGCTATATCTTAATAAACTAAGAGCTAAAAGTAGATCCTAATAATGTAGAACTACTTAATAATTAGGCATAACCTACTACTATTTTAAGTATAAGATTGTTTTTTAAGTTTACAAAGTTCTACTAGTACTTTATACTAAAATACTTATAAGTTATAAAACTACTTTTTATACTTTAAAGTCTTTTAAAAGTATTTGTATAAAATTTAAATTATAGAAAGGCTTTTAAAAGTTTAAAAGCTGCACTGCTAGAGATTCTTACTTTATGCTACTATTACTCTAAATATAATACTAAGGTAGACTCTAACGTATCTAATAGTGTTGTAGTAGGCGTACTTTCTTAAAAACAACTAGATAAAAATTAAAGTCTAATAGTATTCTTTAGTAAGGTTCTATCTAGGTTTATACTAAAATAAGAGAATTACAATAAGAAACTTTTTGCTATTATTATAGTATTTAGTAAGTAGTAAGCTAAACTAGTATTAGCCTACTTTAGAATTAATATATATTTAGACTATTATTTACTTAAGTACTTTATAACTATAAAAGTTCTAAACGCTAAGTAGGTACGCTAGGCTAAGGAACTTGTCCTATTTTCTTTCTATATCTAATACACACCTAAGAAAGATAATGCCTATATAAATATTCCTTTATAACATAAGTAAGATGTAAAAAACGTAAAGTCTACTAAAACTAATAATTATTTGCAAGTCCTACTTAGACTGTACTAACTTAATAACTAAATTAACTCTTACCTTACTCTTACTTATATTACTTAACACTATGCTTAAAAATTTTATTTACGCGTAGTAGAAGCTACCTTAAAGCCTATAACTTAAAACTTACTAAAATTAATTCAATTTATCTTACAAACAAATGCACTATGTTTAAAAAAAAGAATAACTTATTACTAAATAAGTAGTAAATTAAAAATAAATTACTTTTATACTTAAACTAACTTTATATACTACTTAACTTTATACTCTACATACAGATAATCTAAGAGGTATATAACTAAGTTTTCTTAGCTTACTTTAGCGCTGCTAAAACTTATTAGCTAATTACCCTAAAATACAACTAAAAAGGTATAAAAGTTACCTATAAAAAGTAAATGCAGAACTATTTTAACTATTATAAAGCATATTTAAAATAAATTTAAATTCTAGAAAGAATTTACTTTTTACTAATTTCTGATTGTTTAATATAATACTTATGTATTAACTTTAAAGAATTCTCTCTAAATAAGACTAGTTATAATTAACTTATAGTAATAATTATTTATTTATTTAAATAGGCTCTCTTTATCTTTTATTATAAGATAATTAACACCAAAAGTATAGCTAAATTATCTATTTAATAGGTATACTAATTTAGCTATACACCTAATACTATAACTTTTAACTAAAAACCTTAATTTATATCTAGTTTCTAGTCTAAGTTCTATTAGCTCCTAGGCGTTAAGGTTAAGCTATTAACAGCCTACTACAAAAAAACTAACAGCTAAATAGAGATTATAAATAAATATATTAACTAAAGGCTTTAGCTGTTTACATCTTCCTACTAAGACAACTAAAGTAGACTACTGCCTCTAATTTATAAAGCACAAATTTCTTTACTTTATTCTGCCCTAGGTATATTTTTATATTAGATTCTTTATAGATTTAATCCTAAACAGAGCTAGAACTAGAAGTAGCTAGCTAATATCCTTACTATAACTAACAAAATAAACTACAAAGACGCGCTAGCTATAGCTACTTAAATATATAATACTTAAGAAATAGTATAAACCTCCTTAAAAAAAGCTTAAAATTAAATATAAAATATAGTAAATTATTACTACTACTTAATTAATTAGAATATAAGAGATAAAGTTTTTTTAGAAATGAAGAACCTTATAACTAATTGCCTAAGCTAGAAACTATTAGCTAAATAAAAAAACTTCTTTAAAGTTCTTAAAAAAGTTAGCTACTTATACTACTTTAAGTTACTAGAAAGATTTTAAATTTCTAATATTTTTACACCTAAACTATTATATAAAGATTTTTAAGACCTACTGTTATCATAAAAAGCTTTAAGGCTAGCTTCTACTCTAATTTAAGGTGTAAAAAAATAAAAAGTTAATAAAATTCTTGCTAGCAAAGCATATTACTTAAAGTTGAAATATTATATTAGCTAGATTAGATATAATTTAAACTTAACTTAGTATTTAGCTTTAAACTTTGTAAAAGCTCTTTATAAACTTAAAGCATTTATAAGAGGAACTCTACAAGTCTAGGTTCTTTAAAGTTTTTAGTATAGTAAATTAACGCCTAAAAGTAAAAAAATGAGGATATAACTTTACTATAAGACAATAATATATAAAAAAAAGAGATATTTCTTTTAATAAGTATTAAGTAAAACAATTAGGCCACCCCTAAACTGCCTCTACTCTCTTTCTATCTCTTAACTCCCTCACTCTTACTTAAAGATCTAGAGAGGATCTCTCCTCCTTTCTATAAAAGGAGAAGGAGTTAGAAGAATTCCTACTACTTTCCTCCTCCTTCCCTGCCTCCCTCTAGAGGCGCTACTTATCTTCCTCCTTCTCTAGCAGAGAAACTAGACCACTACTGCTAGTTCTGCCCTAGCAGGCAAAGGCCTCTAAAGAGGCAACCTAGTTATTTAATAAATAGACAGCGTTCTAAATCTCTAAGAGGACTTAGTAAGTTAAAACTAGAATTAAAGCTATAAATAGCTTTTTTTTTTTAGCTCCTTATTACTTAGACCTTTCTAGCTAAAATAAAGGCCGCCGCCTGCACCTACTCTTTAGCAGGAAAGCAGTTCTCTGCTAGATCCTTTTTATGCTCTGTAGCAACAAAAAGGTCTATAGTAGTAAAAAGTTTAAAAAACTCCTTTTTAACGTACTTTAGCACTTACCTAAGTTAACTTTAAGTTTAAAGAGGTAAAATATATTAACCTTTCAAGAGAGTACTTCTTTTTTTACTATATGTAATAAGTGTATTTCTTAGACGTCTTAGAGTTAAACATTAGTTTAACTCTAAGGACGCCCTGTGTAAACGCGCGCACTAACTGTAGGCAAATAAAGTAATACGCCTTTAGTAAAGCCTCTAGAGAGCAGCGTAGTAGTATAGTGTGTGTGTGTGTGTGTGTGTGTGTGTGTGTGTGTAGTGTTTTAAAGAGGCAGAAAAATTAGACGAGACTTATTGTTATAATATTAAAACAGTAAACGCTTAAGGCTAGTCTAACACTGCTTTAAATTGTAGTTGCGGTAACTGCCTATTAGATGTCTACAACAACAACAAAAAGACGTTATAAAGTTAATAAATAAACAATAAATATATTAAAGAAAATACACAGCTATGGGACTAGCTAACTACTAAGAGGGGGGGTAGTGTAACAAACACGTTACAACTCTCTTATCCTTACGTAGCTCTAGATTGTATCTATATTAGACCTACTCTAGATTGCAAGTATAAAGATAGCCTAGGACCTATAGTTGCTCTGTAAATTTTTAATATCCTTTTATACAAGGCCTATAAGTATCTTATTTAAATTAAGGCTTATTTGTAGATCACAACGCACTCCCATATGCCTTGCCGTGATCCCTTCTGCCGATACTAATCCGTAAGTCTTGCCTGCGCCGTTACATATAGCAAAGCTCTTAATTACAAGCATAATAATAATTTATATATTTAATTAGATACCATAATTGTACAGTTTGCGAATTTTTTTTTTTTAATAATTATTGCTAATTTCTTAAGCAGCTAACTATGTAAGAAATTAAATAAATTTCATAAAATTTAAAAAAAAGTTGTTGTCATCTCTCTTTTAGTTATTTTAAAATTACTTCTAAAGCACAAGTTATTGCGTACTAATTATGTTTTACTAGCTTTTTGCTATTAATTTTTACGTTATGCGCTAAGTAAATTGAGCTTTAATAGCTTGTTATCCTACATACCCTAATTATTAATACCATATATCTTTATTACTAGTACCTAACTAAGGGTTCTTTTATTGTGCTATAGCGATTATAAGCAGTAGTTTAGTAGTATAATAAGTAAGTTACTTATATTTTATACATAATAGATGAAAGTAACACTTTATGTTTAATTAAAACAACATTAAATTTCAGTTGTTTTAAACTATATAGTATAATTATATCTTAAGAACTAAATGCCTACCTACTTAGACTGTGCTTCTAACATAATATTAATGCAGTAGCTTAGTATAGACCTCGTATTAGTAAGCAGAGAATTAGCTATCTTAAAGCTAGCCTTGCATTATAAAACTTATTTAAGCAGCCTATTTCCTATTTTAGCATATAAAATAAATTAAGTGCCTGCTTGAACTGTCTTGTCCTTAATAAATTTGCAAAAAATCCCTAGTATTAGATAACTTGTACTATTAACTTTGTAGATTGCTGCTCTACTATTTATAATTTTACAAAGAAACAAAGTATAAAAGGGCAAGAATGCGCCAAACACGTTTAGCCTAAATTCTTTAATAAAAGTCTTTTAGATTAATTAGTGCTAATACTAATAAGCTAGAGTATAATTTACTAGACTTATTAGCAGCTAATCTGCTAGTGCTAGCCTTCTAGTCTTCTTTCTCAATCTAGGTGCGCAGCTTTGCTTATATACTACTATCTTATTAATTAAGGATTTTCTTTTTAGCTTTGTTTGTTAGCTTAATTAGTATATTGCTAAAAGGGCATAATCCAGTAACTATAGTTTAAAGTTAATAGTAGTTTCGTAGTATCTAAAAGCGCTTACTTATAAATTTCTTTATTTAGCTTATATAAGTAAAAGAGTAATTGCTTTCTAATTTTACGTAATTTTTAGTTATTAATGCTTACAGATTGTTAAACTACTCTTAATTTCAATCTAGTTTAGAACACTACTTGTTTTTTTTTAAAGAATTAATTTACTAATTCTATAATAATACACTTAACATCTTTCTTATTTATTAAAACTTAATTAAGATCTATAAAGCGCTAAAGCTTATAATAGCTTATTGCGCTTTTTATATAACTAGTTTAGTGCAATCTTTGTGCCTAGGTTGTCTAAGAGATTGGTTACTACTAAAAACTTTACAAATTTAAAAAGTAAAGAATTTATTGCTTATTAATATAAAAGCTGCTCCTTAGTAAACAATTGCTTAAAGCCTATTTGTCTCTAGTAAGCCTTGTTTAGGTAGAATCTATACTACGCCTTAATCAAATACTAAGTATTCTAATCTGTAAATATAAGATCCTCTTTTAGAATCATTAATAAGGCTTAGAAGCTAGTAGAGTTTTAAGTAATTATACTTAAGAAGGCGATTAATAGTAGGTTTAGATGTCTAGTTATACTACTAGAGTCTTTACTATTAATAATTCTAGTAACTTTTCTTATTTATTAAGTAATGTATACTATATACTTATTAGCTAGCTAGTTGTATATTTCCCCTTATACTTGGCGTTTATTATATAAGCTTTATATTTAGATTAAGTAGTTCTATAGTCCTCTTGTATTTATATGCTTGCGCTAGGTAATGGAGTAACTAGTTACTTAACATCTTTAAGCAGCTCTAAATACTATAGCTCTTTGTAATCTACTAAGGCACGTCTAGGAAATTAAGATTAACTTAATCCTAAATACCTTTCTCTAATCAGTGTAGTCTTAATAGAGTTAACTAGATTAGCTAGTCTAATCAAGCTTTAAGAATTACTACTAAAGTAATAAGCAATATATTAATAAAGTCTATCTTAGTAAGATGCTTTATAAGATTACAATGTAAGTTATTATTAAAGTAAGAAAAAGTTAATTAGTTAGTTAGTAGCTATATTAATAATAGTAGTAGACTGTATATTATAAGATAGTATAGTAGGAAGTTAATTATATAAGTAAGCAAGTTAGAGGTACAGCAGCTACAGCAATCTGCTAGTTATGCTATAGAAGAAAAAGAGAGAAGTAAAGTAATGATTAGATAGTTAAACTTCTAGCTTAATAATTACGAAGTTAGACTTAAAAGTATAATTACACTGCTAGGCTTATAACTATTAGAAACAAAGTACTAACTAATTATCAAATTGCGCTTTAGCTAGAGGATACATATACACGTTGCGACACACCTTTTAGATTCCTAGCAGTGCTAGGTAATCTACCTAAGAGCAACTAGCTCTTCTTAGCGCTATAATAGCAGAGGAATAAGGCATAATAGCTTAGAATAAGGCATAATAGCCTAAAGAAAGCACTAGAGCTTACATGTATAGAGTAAACAGTTTTGTATAATACGTGTTTATATAGTAATATTTTTTAAGTTTATTTTTTCACTGCTACTTCTTGCTTATAGTTACCTACCTAGTTACGTAACTATATCAAAATTGCTTAACGTACTTCATAAGCGAGTGGCCAGACTTTGCCAAGACCTCACCACATCTCTCCCAACACGCAATGTCTTAACGTAGCAATATAATACAAGATTAAAAAGAGGCTTAGATATAGCTTGCACATTAAGCTTTTATATAAGACGTAACACTTACTACGCCTTGCGCTGCAAAAGCTTACAACGTGCTAAAAAGGACGCTTAGATAACAACGCGCTAGAACGCTTTATTAACGCAATTACACGCCTAAATTAATACCTCTTTAAAGATCTATAGAAATAGCAATTCTTAAGTATAATTTAAAGCTATTAAAGTAAACATACCTGCCTGAACCTGAAAACATTAAAAAAAGCTAATTTTTTGCTCAAGGTCCCCAACTAGGACTTAGTTAGTAAAAATTAAGCTGTAAACTTTATTAAGCGCTGCCTAAAGCTTAAAGCTAAGTTTAATTAAAAGTATAACTATAGTTAAGCTCCTTATAAAGATTCTAAGATTATAAAAAGCTAGTTATGCCTATTGCAGAAGGTAAAAGCTAAGTATAGCATTTTGGACAAAAATATATGCAACTTTAATAAAATAAACTTTATAATAGGCGTAATATTAACTAAGTTAGTAGTTATAGTAGTAAAGCATTAAAAATAGCTAAAGATAGTGCAGTAGAGTAACTAGGAGTAATCATAGCTATTTGAAGTATAAACATATTAAGGTAAGCAATTATTCTTTCTATTATTTTTTAAGGCAAGCACTACTTTTCAACTTAGTATAAGGAGGAAAGCTTACTTTAAGACTAAGTAATTGCAGTCTCTAAGAATAGCTAAATAATAAATAAGCTTAGTATTAAGTAGCTAGAGCACTTTAAAAAGTATATAAAGAGAAAAGTTGTTAGTAGCTACTACCTACTGGTTTTTAATAGCTATAAGAGCTATAGCTTAATTAATTTGTACTAGCTTTATAAGAAATTGAAATTACTTTTTATAAACTTTTTTAATTATTATACTTACTATAGTTACTTAATGTTAGGTGTTTTGCGCTATTAAAGAAGGCGTATAAGTGATAAGCTAAAAAGCTAATGCATAATCAAATTACTTATATTACTAAAATAAAGTTCTTGCTGTATTTTAAAGCTGCTATTAATGCTACTATTATAAGAAGTAATATCTTAAAAAGCTTTTATAGCGCTAGCTTAGTTTTATTTAATTTAAAGGCTGTTATATTAATACTTAACGTCTACTTACGTACTCTACTATTACTTACTATTAAGAATAGTTTTTAGCAGTTGTAAAACCTAAGCAATACTATAGAACTAAGGTTTTAAATAAAGCTAGGTTTTAAAAAGTTTTAAAGATATATAAATAGCTTACCTACTTTAATAGTTAAGGTAGTAAAAAGCTTTTCTAAAAGCATTAAAATAATAGCGCATATTTTAGTGTTGTTATAAAAGTATATTACTAAGCTTAAAATAGCGAATAAAGCTACTACGCAACCTAAATTATATTAAAAAAAGTAGGTGTAAAAAGAGAAGTTACTTTTAGTGAAAAGAAAATCTCTAAATATTAACTTTAAAAGAGTTGAGAGCGCGCAGTAATAGAAAGAAGGTAAAGAAGAAAGTACACGTTAAAGTAGGTAAACCGTCTTAAAGACGCTATAGACGCTGCGGCAAGGCAGGACACAACTTGCGCACATGTAAGCTAGATAGAGTAGAAGATTCTAAATAGATTAGCCTACTGTAAATACGAATTACTGTTCTTAATAGTGTCGTACGGTCGTGCACAGTTGTAGTTTTAGTAAGGTCTTGGCAAAGTCTAGCCACTCGCTTGTGCCGGCCACTCGCTTATAAAGTACGCTATTATAGTTGTACTATTACTAGGTTTATAACTATAAGAGCTAAGAAAAAGCAATTACTTAATTACTTAAGTTGAAAATAAGTGGATTAATTAACTAAGTGCTAGAATAAAGTGTCTTATAACTACTAAAAAGACTTAAGACAATCTAACTTATAAATATAGCCGCTAGCGTAATTGTCACGTGTTTAGTATACTAGGAACACCTAATTACTAAGGTAGTCTGTATGTTAATACTCTAACATGTATTAACTATAGGAATTATATGTAGCGCTAGAAATATATAAAGATAAAATTAATTAAGTAACTACTAAAGGCTTTTTTAAAAACACAAAATTTTTAACTTAAAAAGCTAACGTAGTTTATAAGCAAGCAAGCGCACTAAGTAAGTAAGAGTATTTTTACTAGCGCGTTAATATCAACACAATATTACGCACTTTTATTAAAGTTGATAAATTATTACTATATACTAAATTATTTATTAAAATTGCTACTTTTACTTGCACTATCTATCTTAACTACGCAGGTATAAGCGTTATGTTTAGTCTATTTACAACGCCCGCACTGTCTTTTTTTATACCATTTTTAACGCGCTTTTACTATTACTAAAACTACTACCTGCCTGTTTAGCTAATATTTCATTTACCTTTCTTATAGCAAGAGTTTCTTTTATATATATATAATACTGCTTGGTGCTTTTATACTTATTAATTTTATTAAAAGCCTTTTAAAGAAAAGTTTTTTTCTTCATTAGAAGTACTATTATATATACTATTTACTAAGCCTTCCTACTTTACTACGCAATCTGCGTTATAAGTAAGTTAGTAAAAAACTTATAACGCTTTTTTATACTGTATCAAATTAAACTAATTAAAGCTTTAACTTTACGCGTGTTGCGTAGTGTCTACACTTCTTAAGTAGCTACTCTATATAGTAATTATTTGAGTGTTTACACTACTATATTAAGCTTTAATAGCACTACCTATAACTTATTTAGAACTAGACTAGCGCCTTTAAAGCTAGCTTAAATATTCTCTTTTATAATAAAATGCTTAAAAGCAGCTTTAAAAGCTAGTAAAAAGGTCTATTTGTTAATATAGTAAGTGCAGTTACGTGCTAAGCCTAATATAGAATTACTACACATACGCTTTAATAGCAAAAAGTAAGTAATATTAAAAAGCTATGATAAGTAAAACAAGTGCGCAGGCATATAAAAAGGAATTTTTTTTTTAATAAAGATTTTCAAAATTAATAGCGTAGTAGCTCTTATAGCTATAAGAACTAAGTAGTTAATACTTACTTACTGTACTGCTCTTTTTTTTTTATTGCAGTTTAACATCTTTTCTTAGCCTAAGGCTATATGAAACATGCAGGCTAAGGCCTGTAGGTATCTACGTAGGTTTGTCTTCTTAGTTATATAAATAGAAGGAGTTATCTAAATACAGGTGAGGCTCTTAGCCTATTAGTAGAGGAGGAGGAGGAGGAGAAAAAGAAGGCTATATATAGAGCTTAGTCGCCTAAACAGGCAATTGTATCTAGTTTTTAGTAGTTCCTTTGTACTAAGCTTATGTACTAACTTTAGTTTCTTAAATAAAAGCTAAAGTAGCCTTAATATCTAAGTCTGTTTAAAGCAAATATTACAGAGAGATTAGTTTTGTATAAAAGTCTTAAAGTATTGCCTTGTTATTTTTATATAGTTAGTATCTTAAAAGTATATAGGCTGTATTTTATATACCTTAATAGTTGCGTAAGTAAACTTTAGAGTCTACTAAATTTTTCCTAAAAAGATAGCTTCTTAGGTAGCTATAACTTAGTTGAAGTTAAAAAAAGGCACTAAATATATCTCTTCTTATTGTACAAGTAGGTATCTGCTTTTTTACTTTCTAATTAAATGTTGCGAAGTAGGTATTTAAATTTTTGCTAATTACTTTTCCTTTAAACTTTTTAAAAAAGCTTAACTAATTAGCGCTAGCTAGTTGTTCAATTTGCGTACTAATAACTACGAGGCTAATCTTATTTATAAAGAGGGTTATTTTTGTAACCTCTTTTGCAAAGAAGTTTACTGTTTTATTTTTTAGTATATTTTAGTAGCCTAGGACCTATTGTAGTATAAGAAAGATGCCTCCTTCTTTAGATTAAATTGCAGCCTGAACACACCTAATTTGCTACTCTTAGCTAAAGCTATTCAAGATGCTTATTCATTAAAATAAAGCTGCTTAGTTATCTATATATATTATAACGCTCTAGTGGTTGTTTATAAAGCTAAGTACTTTTTCTAGCTCTAAAGTAATACCTTCTAGTTTGCTGTTATAAACTAGCTAGTTATTTTTCCATATTATTCTGTAGTTCTTTTATAAGCGTAGCTTTTTTATAAAAAGCAACGATTGTACCAATTCTTTTACTTTTTTTTATTGCTAAGGCGTCTAAGTATATTAAAATAAGGCTGTTATTAACTAATAACTTTCTGTAGAATTCTTCTTCTAATTTTTTTAGCTTATTTAATATTTAAACTTTGTATAGAGTTCTAGCGTTCTATAGCGTATAGGCATACTGTAAAAGTTTCTCTATATTAGAGATAGCTATGAAAATAGACTAAGTTGTTTAGTTAAGTTAGTTACTTTTATTGCTAGTTATAGCATTCTTTATAAAGTAGTTTATATCTAGTAAAGTTGATTTAAACGCGTATTATATAATAGAGTTGTTAAGCCTAACTTTAAATAAGTAAAAAGCAGCTTCTAGTTTACTTAGTATTGCAAGAGATAATTTAAAAGTCCTTAAAGTCTTTTTATAGGCCTAGTTTTAAAGTTTCTATCTACTATTAAGAAAGTGCTATTTTTTTTAAAAATATTAGTATTTGTAATTTACTTCACTTATAATACAAGATAGTGATGATTACCTTAATACTTTACGTAAAAGACCTTTATAAATATTAGCTAGCCTACTTAGGTAGAAAAACGATTAAGTTGCTTATTATGTTTTTATAAAAGAGCAATTTCTAATTTTTAAAGTATTGTTAAATATAATGCTAAGCTATTTCACTAGTTATTTTAGTTAGAAAGCTTTTTTTAAAAGTAGCGTAAGAAATCTGCTAGTGTTATTTTATAATCATGTTTTATTAGCTAATTCTGATTTTAAGCTATTAAACTTGATAGCTAGCTTCCTAACTTAGCTAAAGAGATTTGCTAGTTGTCTTTCCAGTAGTTTAATATTTTTTCTTATAAATTTAATTAATATAGAGATCTACAAGTTGTTTTATATAGCCTTTTTAGTTTGTTAGTAAAAAGGCTATATAAAAATACTTAGTTAATTGCCTACCTAGACTTATCTTAAACTTTACTATGTTCTAAAAAACTATAACTAAGAACTTTATACTATCTTTAAAAAGATATAAAAGTAGAAGCTAATTTTTACATAAGCGACAACAACAACTTTTAAGTAATTATATTTCTTCTTAACTTAAGAAAAATCTATATTTATAATATTTACAACAAAAAAAGCCTAAAACAAAGCTTGGATTTAATAATAATTCAAAGACGCCTTTTAGAAGAGTTTATAGAGGCTTATTTAACTATTTTAAGGGATTTTCATTGCTACTACCTTAGATAGAGTATACATGAGTGCAATTAAGATCAATAAGTAGAAGATTGAGTAAAAGAAATAAATATTAAGAACTTTACTCTATTACATACTATAAGAGTTAGAGTCTTCTTTAAAGGCTATATACAAAAAGAAAGTGTATTTAACTTTATCTTTTTAATAGATAATATAGCCTCTACTTTGTATTGCAATAATCTTAACGTTTGTTATATTAGCCAAGTTAATTACGCTTTCTGTAATAAGTCTACTTCTATTGAAATTTATTTATAAGACTTAATTTATACTAATAAGTTTAAGTAGTTTTAGGTATCCTAGGTTGCAATATATTGTATTTAGAGCTATTAGCTGCGTAAGGTTTATTGCAGTTAGTACATTTAAATATAGTATGAATATAAGCTTTTTCTTTACTAGTGCAAGATCTACACTTATGCTAGTTAGTATAGTAAGGCTTACTACAAATTTAGTAGGCTATTTTTAAGCATTTATTTTTAGGTAGCTAAATCCCTAGCAATGACAGTAGGTTGATATAAAAAAAGCAACTTGAAATGTTATAGTTTTCAAAGCTTTATATTTTAATAACTAAAAGGACTATACAAAAAGAAGTTAGTAATTCAGAAAGCCAAGAGCATCTTCTTCAAGATACCTTGCTTAGTAAGCTGCTTAGATAGCATAATTGCGCCTGTAATCTCGCTTAAAATATATATAAAAAAATCAAAAATAGATTGCAGCTTATCTTTTTTATAAACGGATAAAAAGGGCCGAAAAAAAATCAGTTTAATCAGCTTACGTAAGCATAATGTAAGCAAGTTTTAAAGTACTATTTCTTATTCCCTTATAGTTTGATAAAAGGATAAAAAAATAGGGGTCACTTAGGTAAGCACTAAATACGTAATAACTTAATAAGAATATAGTATATTTTCTTCTCTTGTTTATCTTAACTTTCTATTTTTATATTAACTTCTTAAAGGCTAGCAATCTCTCTTAATTTTAACAACAAGTTTATATTTTATATTTACACAACAAATATATCCCCTCTATTAGTAATATACTAGAAAAGCCTTCTAAAAGTATTTACAATACTCTTTATTAAATTAAATAAGAAAAGAATGCTTCTTTATCTATTATTAGCTCTAAACAAGGTTGTCCTTCTAAGATCTTAAAAAAAGCAAAAAGAGTGCTTAATAGAGACCTTACAAGAAGCTCTAAAAAGATAATTTAACATTTTTTAAAAGAAGATAGTATAATATTTTTAATCAAAAGCGTACAATAGTTTTTAAAAAAGAGGAACTATTCTATTTATATTTTTTAAAAAAAAAACGCCTTTACATAATAAAAAAGCTTAGAATTATTATATTTACGCTAAGCAAATACTTAAAAGTATTAGAAATTTAAACTTTAATAAAGTTTTATTCTTAAATAAGTCTGCTATTAAGTGTAGATATAGTGCTAGAACTGGCTTCGGCTTTTTAAGACAACCTTTTGATGTGACTACACATTTTGTAGACACCTTTTTAGTAAAAAATAATTTATTGCTAACAATAGGTATTTAGGCTTATGCCCCCTTATTTAGCATTACTGGCACGCAATTAGTGTGTTGCATGTTTAGACAAAAACAAAAATGCGCGATATCTCTTTAACTAACTGTCTTAAATAATAACTATTTACTAATAACTGTAACTTCTGTTGTCTCTGTTGCTATTCTAGCAGTATTGTAGTCGCGGCGTTTCTAGCATGCGCCTATACTTAGATGTAAATATACAACAACAGCGTTACTATCTAAGCATAGCTCACTTATTTTTAAAGGCAACTCATAAAATCTTTCTACTTACTAGTTTATTCTAGGTACTTAATAGCTATTTTAACACGCTCTTACTCTATGTAGAGCTACTATAAAGTCTCTCTACTAAAGTTATATTTGCGCAGAAGAAAACTAGTAAGATAATATACTATTACTATACTTAGACTATTAATATACGTAATATATTAAATAAACTTACTGCTAAATAATCTTTTTACAACTTTTATTATAACTTTAACATCTATAATACTAGACGCATTAATAAAGTATTAAGAAATAAAAAAATTTAACTTCTACGTCTACTTAATTACTATAAGAGCTACTACTAACAGGTTCTCTTTAACTAACTAAAGAGGCTGCTTAACAAAGGTAAACGCAGGCTTTATAATCTACTACTATAGCTTCTTGTATAGTAACTTAGTAAGGTTTAACTTTACTTAATATAAGCTATTAGTCTTTGTGTTAAATAAGAAGAAAAATAGTCTAAGCATTATATTGTTTGTATATAAGTTATTTATATACAGTACTATGTAGTATAAGAAATCCTAAAAGTAAGAAGTAGCAGGCAGAGAGCTTTTATAAAGTATTACAGGCTCCTGCTACAGTAATGTACGTGTTCTTACCCTCCTCTACCTTCTCTACTTCTATCGCAATCTTATTACTAGCTATAGGCTAGCAATTGCTGTTAAACACGTTTTAATTAGTGTCGTTTTTTAGTACTTTTAGCAAATTTTTTAACCCTGATTTTGCTTAGTAGTCTAAGCTTTTCTGCTCTAAGCGCTTAGCGTATGGACTTTATCTACTTACTGTTCAAATTTTGTTAACTACACACAATCTTTTTTTAACTTTTGTAACTAATTAGTAGAGGGCAGCTGCTTTTTACTTTTTTAGAAAACCTATTTTAACTACAACAACAATCACCACCTTTGATACCTTAAAAATAAATAGTGCTAGAACAAAATACCATTAAACAAAGCACAATAATAAAATAAGAAAAAAAATTATTCTTATAATATATATAAGTACGTTCTAAAAAACTCTCATTATTAGGTAATAAACTATATTATATCTTTAGTATTTTCGTTGTTTTAATTTATCTTTAGAATGCTTATTAATCTTGTTATAAGTTAAAATATTCTATTTAAGCTTAGGGTGCAATTTAGATAGGTAGAAGATCTATACTAGTAGTAATTAAAAGCCCTTTAATTACTACTTCTTTTCGGAATTTGAACTATGTTAAAAACATCTTAAGTTCTATAGTAAAACCTGCGATAAAAAAAAGTAAGCTATACATACTTTATATTTCTATTAAGAGGCTTATTACTCTAAATTTAAATTAATAAGTTAGAGTCTTTTTCTATATATTATAGCACTTTACTAACTTTTATAGAAGCTAGAAGTTTTAGCAGGATAACGCTAAAATTTATAAAACTCTAGAAGTTTTATCTTAGTTTTCTAGGAATAAGATATTACTTTGTAAGTATCCTGCCTATAGTTCTAATCTAAATCCTCTAGAAAACGTGTAGGCTTTGCTAAAAAACGCTTTAGTTAAAAGGCCTATTGCGTCTTTAGGTATAAAAATAATAATAAAAGTATAGCAGCCTTTAAGGCTACTATAAAGGAGGAATACAATTAATTATCTTAAAAGGGTATTAATAATTGTATTCTATTATTACTAAGGCGTTATTTGCAAATAAAAGAAGCTAAGGGCTAGTACATTAAGTTTTAGTACGCTATTGTGGTAATTTATGAAGAAAAAACTTAAAAAACAAGCTTTTATTATTACCTAACAGTTAATTTTACAATTGCCTTTCAACATATACTTAAGTAATATTAGCTTGTTATATCTATTATATGTAAGTTATAGCGATTCTCACACATTAAAAAAAAAGTAATATTGTAATATACTCTTAAGTTTTTGAACCTGTATTCTCACTACGAAGATTGAGAGCAATCATGCTGACTAAGTAGCTTTTTAAGCAGCTTTTCTTAAAGAAGAGGTTCTTGGCTTTTTAAATCACTAACCTTTCCTAGTATAGCCCTTGTAGTTTTTGAAATATAAGGCTTTGAAAATAATAACCTTTTGGATTTCTTTTTCTTTTCGTCACCCCTCTGTAGTATATTACCTGAAGATATTTTTACTTGTAGTTTTTCTGCTCTGAGGCTTTCCTCTAGAATATAAAGTTTTTCTTTAATAGCTTTCTAGGCCTTGTCCTCTTTAGTAAAGGCTACGCAGGCTAAGCTAAAGTTTTAAAAAAATTTTTATCCTTAGATGTAAGCTAAAAAGGATCACTTATTACTTCAAAACCTTTGTTAAAGATTTTAATTTCTTCTTTAATAATCTTAAGACTGTAATTTATAGGCAGCTTATATATTATAACTTTAAACTAAGGTATAATAAGCTAGGCAGCTTTGAAAGTTGTAATATTCTGCTATATTACCTGATTTCTAAGAAAACATTTTGCCTTAAATACTAGTGTAGTTGTAATAATTTTATTTCCTTTTAAAGTTTTTGTAATTAAGGCAACTATAAGTATTAGTACTCTTTTTTTTGTTGTAAATACGTTGTTAAAGGCGTTTCTAAGTTTTTGAGCGTAAAAGTCTTCTAAAGTTTTACTAACTAAGACTAGCTAGGAATCTTTTAGGCTAGTAGCTCTTAGTTTTTTAGTCTTTTGTATATTTTTTAATAATTAATTTTTATTGTTGCCTACTATAGTAGCGTAGGAGGCTTAGATAAACATGTTCTGTATAGGCGTGTTCTATGTAGGCGTGTTCTATGTAGGCGTGTTCTATGTAGGCGTATTCTATGTAGGCGTGTTCTATGTAGGCGTGTTCTATGTAGGCGTGCTCTATGTAGGCGTGTTCTAGGTATGCAAGTTTATTGTTAGTTTCTTTATACTAACTTGTCTAATTCTTTATTCTAAGGTCTTTTAAGTCGTTAGAGAAGCTTAGTATTTAATTTATTAAAATAGCAGTATTTCTCTTATTTAATTTGCTATTTTTTATATAGTCTCTAAAAACCTTTACTATGTCTAGTAAACTTGTTTACTAAGTAGAGTCGTTTCTAGCTAAGTAAGTAGCTTAAATTACTAGGTTTATAGTAATTTTAAGCGCCTTTTTAACTAGGGAGGCTTTTAGTGTTTTATTCCCAATTAGGAATTAAGGTATAGCTCTAATAAAAGAAGAGAGATTGCTTTTAGTTCAATTGTAGGTCGGCCTTTGTAGTTCCTCCTCTAGGGCTTTCCTTTCTAGGCGTGTCGTAGTAGCTTAGCCGTTCTCTACTATTATATTATCGGCCTTTATCTCTATTTGTTTCTTATTTGTTCCTTCTAAGTCTCGAGAGGCAATTTGTTTTTTGTTATTTATTGTGGTTGTTGTTATTTCTTAGTAGATTTAAGCTTTAATAAGCTTCTTAACTTCTATTAGCTCTAGATAACTTAGCATATAGTCTAAGCTTTTTTAAGAATTTTTCCTCCTAGCAGGAGGGGTAGGGCGACTCTTTCACCCTCTCTAGCGCCCTAGCGCCTTCGCTGCAGGCTTCAAAAAGTGTTGCAATCGATTTCTTGTAGTCGTTTTCCTTATATCCAGTTGTTTCTAAGCAGTTTCTAAGAAAGTCGACGTTGGAGTTTGACTGTACTGCTCTTTGTATAGGTATTAAAGTACTTTTACTAAGCAAAAGTAAGCTAATTACTTATTTAGCTATTAAAACTAACTTGTAAGCTTATGAAAGCTAACTGTAATAAAATCTTGCTTATTATAAAGCTAGTTTTGTTAAAGTTAAAAATATTATTATTTATAATACCTTACTTCTGCTTTATTACCTAGACTACGTTAAAATAGCGCGAGATAGCTCCTAGATCCTTGTAGGCGGCTTACTAGTTATTACAAAGACAGCTCTAGCGTATACAAAGCTTAGAAGTCTACTTAATTAAGTTGTTAACTTATTTCTTACTAAGAAACTTACTAGCGCGCTTATCTAATAGTTTATTAGCTATTACTTAAATATTAAGCTTTGTAGGCGTAAATCCTTACGCAGACTCTTTAAGAATATACTTATATATCCTTCTCTTTTTACTTGTTTAGGCGCTTTAAGTTTAGTTTGTAGTTGCGTTAAAAGCATCTCCTAGCACGATAATGCTTAAAAGTAAGTTTAGAAAAGTTATAGATTCTAGTAGCAAAATAACTACTTTAAACGCGTCAGGAATTAATATTCAAAAGAGCAAGCTGTAGATCTGCTTAAGTATAAGTAGGTTAGGCGTTGTGTTTTTAGGGCATTTCACGTTTTTGTGTCAACGTCGACGCGTTAGTGAGGATACGCTCCCTCGCTAAGTGCGCTCCCTCGCTTGTGAACCACGTTACCTTTTAAGAGAGCTTTAAAATAGTATCGTAAGCATTAAGCTAAAGGCGAATATGCTATATATATTTATAGTATAAGTATAGCAAATACTTAACATATTATTAAATTACGCTAATATTTTTAATAATAATATTACTAAAGCTCTCTTATAACCTGAAAATTTTAATATCGGAATTATAATTAAATTAAAGGGAAAAACCTTTTTATAGCTTTTTAATAATTTTTCTTTTTGTAGGCTCTAGGTGCTTTTAGAATATATCAGGATATTAGTAAGAGAAAAATAAATTTGCTACAGCACTAGCTATACTAGCACTCTAGGCTTATTTATACTAAAGAAACACGACTTTTTTCCTTTACGTGAACTATTAGAGTCTTAACGCTGTTACAATGAAAAAATTATTACCTGCTTCCTTTAATTAAAAAGTTACTAGACCGCCTATTAGGCGCACGCTACTATACTCCATTAGATCTAAAGAACGCCTACTATTGTCTAATAAATAAGGCAGGAGATAAGTAGAAAACTAATGGCTTCGGCCTTTTAAGACAACCTTTTAATGTGACCACACATTTTGTAGACACCTTGTTAGTAAAAAATGATTTATTGCTAACAACAGGTATCTAGGCTCATGCTCCCTTATTTAGCATTGCTAGCACGTAATTATTGTGTCGCTCTAGCATGTTTAGACAAAAACAGAAACGCGCAATACCCCTCTAACTAACTATCTTAACTAATAACTATTTACTAATAACTACAACTTCTATTATCTCTGTTGCTATCCTAGTAGTTTGTAGTTACAGCGTTCTAGTATGCACCTATCCCTAGATATAAACATATAATAACAGCGTTACTATCTAAGCACAGCTTATTTATTTTTAAAGGCAACTTACAAAATCCTCTAGCTTATTAGTTTATCTTAGCTACTTAACAGCTATTTTAATACGCTTTTACTTTTAATAAAGGTATTATAAATTTTTTTTACTAAAGTTATCTTTGCGTAAAAAGAGATTAATTAAAATAATATACTATTACAGCATCTAGACTATTAACATACGTAACGTATTTAATAGACTTGCTAATAGATAAACTTTTTAAACGCTTTATTAAAACTTTAACATTTATAATATTAGACGTCTAAATAGAGTGTTAATAAATAATAAAGTTTTAATTTTATATTTACTTAATTACTATAAGAGCTACTGCTAACAGCTCTTCTTTAATTAACTAAAAAAGCTGCTTAACAAAGGTAAACGCAGGCTTTATAATCTAATACTATAGCTTTTTATATAGTAACTAAGTAAAGTTTAACTCTACTTAATATAAGCTATTAGTTCTTTAATTAAATAAAGAGAAAAATAGTTTAAGTATTATATTATTTATATATTGGTTTTTTGTATGTAGTACTATATAGTATAAGAAATCTTAAAAGAAAAAATCAGCAGGCAGAGAGCTTTTATAAAGTATTATAAGCTCCTGCTGCAGTAACGCATATATCCTTACTCTTCTATACCTCCTCTACCTCTATCGTAATCTTGTTACTAGCTATAAGCTAGCAATTGCTATTAAACACGTTTTAATTAGTGTTGTTTTTTAGTACTTTTAGCAAATTTTTTAACCTTAATTTTGCTTAATAGTCTAAGCTTTTCTGCTTTAAGCGCTTAGCGCGTAGACCTTATCTACTTACTGTTTAAATCTTATTAACTATACACAATCTTTATTTAACTTTTGCGACTAATCAGTAGAGTGCAGCTGCTTTTCACCTTTTTGGAAAACCTATTTTGACTACAACAACGACCACCACCTTTAATACTTTAAGAATAAAGTAGAAAACTACTTTTAAAATATAATATAGACATTTTAAATATCTTGTTACACTCTTTAGACATATAAATACTCTAGCAAGTTTTTAAGCCTACATTAATAAGGTATCAAACGTGCACTTGATATACATATATATAGCTCATCTAGATAACATCGTTATTTATACTTGTCGTATGTATGACGTACTATCCTCAAGGACTAAGGCGCCCATAGGCATTAGGCCTAGGCGCCTGTCAGCTTACGCGCTAGGCTCGCTCTAGTTGACCGCATATTAGAGTTTTTACACTGAGCTTAGAAGCTTACTCCTAAGCTCTACTAAATACGTGGCAAACTTAGAGGTAATTTCTTTAAGTTCTACAACAGCCTTTCTAGATTAGGACTATCTCTTTTGTATATATAGCGCGTCTTAGACGCAGGTAGAAAAGTAGAATTAACTGTCTAGTTCTTATTTATTTTTAAGGTGTCAAAGGTGGTGGTTGTTGTTGTATTCAAAATAGGGTTTCTAAAAAAGTGAAAAGCAGCTACCCTCTACTAATTAGACGCAAAAGTCAAAAAAAAAAGATTGTGTGTAGTTAACAAGATTCGAACATTAAGTAGATAAGGTCTACGCGCTAAGCGCTTAGAGCAGAAAAGCTTAAACTACTAAGCAAAAATTAGGGTTGAAAAAATTTACTTAAGGTACTAAAAAACGACACTAATTGAAACGTGTTTAATAGTAATTGCTAGCTTATAGCTAGCAATAAGATTGCGATAGAGATAGAGGAGGAGGGTAAGAAAACGTACGTTACTACAGTAGGAGCCTATAATACTTTTTTATAAAAGCTCTCTACCTACTACTTTTTACTTTTAAAATTTCCTATACTATATAGTACTACATACACACAACTCACATATAAATAAGATTATACTAAGACTATTTTTCTCTTTATTTAATATAAAGACTACTAGCTTATATTAAGTAAAGTTAGACTTTATAAAGTTACTATACTAGAAGCTATAGTAGTAAATTACAAAACTAGCGTTTACTATTATTAAGCAGCTACCTCTGTTCGTTAAAAAGAAGGTAGTAGTAATAATCCTTATAGTAATTAAGTTAGTGTTAAAGTTAAAATATAACTATAGTTAAAATATCTTTGCGTCTAGTGTTATAAATATTAAGGTTATAATAAAAATATAAAGGACCATTTAAGCTAGTACATTATATATACTACGCATATTAATAGTCTAAGTATAGTAAAAGTATATTACTTTAGCAATCTCTTTCTATATAAATATAACTTTAGTAAAGAGACTTAAAAGTAACTTTACAAAGAGCAAAGGCGTAGTAAAATAGCTTTTAAGTAGCTAGAACAAACTAATAAGCAAAATAATTTTATAAAACACCTTTAAAGATAGGAGAATTATATATAGATAGTAATACTGTTGTTGTTTATTAATATTTAAGAATAAGCACTAAACGCCGCGACTGTAATACTGCTAGAATAGCAATATAACAATAGAAGTTTCGGTTAGCAGTAATTAGTTAGCAGTAAATAATTATTAGTTAAGAAGGTTAGTTAGAGGTATATCACGCATTTTTGTTTCTGTCTAGACTTGCGACACACTAATTGCGTGCGGGCAATACCAAACAAGAGGGCATAAGCCCGTATACTTGTTGTTAGTAATATTTCTTTTTTTACTAAAAAGGTGTCTACAAAATGTGTGGTCACATTAAAAGGTTGTCTCGAAAGGCTGAAGCCAGTCTAGTTCTTATAAACTACTGTTACTAGCTCCTTATCCTCTATAGTTATTAGCCTAGCGCTTTAAATTGCAGTTTAGATTCTTCCTGCGGAACCTTGAGTACGCTAGTAGTATTTTAGACCCCCTAACTTATTTGAACAGACTTCTTAACCTACTAACAAATTATACGCACTAAAACAGCGAGTAACTTACTACGAATTACTAACTTAGCGCTCCTCCTAGTCTACGCTATTTAGACCTACTAGTACACTTAGCTAAAGTTTAACGCTTAATACAAAAGAGTCTAAGAATATGTAAACTTAAAGGCTATTTCTTAGGACTATTAATATATCAACAAGGCTGCCTTTAAGGCCTTTAGCGCTTAAAGAAGACTTCTCTAAAAAGAAGCTTATCGCCTAGAATAAAAAGCTTAATCAATATTGCGTAAGGTACGTAAACTAGGCTGTAAACGCATACGTCTTTTAGCATATTTGAAATTAAGTCTTTACAACTATTAATAAATTTTTGGATTTTGAATTTAAACTAGACATAGAGATAGTGCTAGCTAAACACTACATAAGCTTATTAAGTAATCAAAGATTAAACTACCTCTAACAGACGCTGTTGATTAAATAGTAACACGCTAGGAGTACTGTATAAGCTTTAAAAACGCAAAGCTTAGTACTATAGAACTATAAGTTTAAAATCTTAAGTAGTAAATAAGCTAACTAGAAGCTAAGAAGCTAAACATATCTAAGGTAGACTACGCGCTTGCTGTATTGAACTTTCTAGACGCTGTAGGAGCGAAACACGTTCTTAACTAGACTAGTACTATAAAGACTTTTTACTAGCAACACTAAACACTTAGCACTAACTATCTAAACCCTAACTAAACTAGTTCAACATTTTTGAAAATGCTCTACTAGCACTTAAGTAACTTACCAAGCTTAGAAGTAAGCTTCTCAAAAGCTTATACTACTTTAAAAAACTTTAAACTTTACAAACTACAAGACACTAAAAGCATAAGCTAAAAACGCAGCTATAAGTGCTTATTTTGAATAATAAAGACCATAAGCATTCTTAAGATTCTATAGAATACTGTACGCTTTTAGTAGTAATTATGGCCTGCGCAAATGTTTACTATAGTGTTAGTAAAAAAAAGCTAAAAAAATTTAGAAACCCCTACACACTAACTAGTATAGAAAACTCACAAAAAAGCTAGTTAAATTAGAATACAAGCTTCTTTAAAAGAGAAAAAGCAAGTTAAAGGTCTTCTTAAGTAGTATAGTTACATTCCTAATTAATCTAACGCCTCTTTATAAAAGGAACAGTCTTAGTATTTACTAGACTGGTAACTTTAACGCTTATATACTATTAGCAAGCACTATACTAGACATTAGGGCCGCGTTGCAATTAGTAAATAGTAGAGAACTACTTGTACTAGGCTCTTTTGTACCTGCAAGCGAGGTAGAGATAGTAAAAGTAGGCACTTAGGCTTTTTTTATTAGTAGCTAAGGCACTCGTATTCTTTGCTAAGTTATAATTAGAATACATTGTAAAAATACTAACGACTCATGCTTATAAATGAATTAGTTATTAAAGGATTTTATCTAAATATGGTCTAAGAAGCTCGCCTATATAAAAAAGAAGTCTAGTACCTAGGCCTAGATAATACTCTATACTAAGGCACACTAGGCAAGAACGTTGTACTAGCACAGCTTAAACGTTGTTTTAACCTTTTAGGTTTTGAATATAAGCCTCCATTCTCTTATTTAAAGCTTTTTATAATCTTAAAACTGTCTATTAGAAGCTTATAGACTACCAATTGAAAAGCAACTTAGAAAATCTTTAGTATGCCCGCGTAAAGCACCTAAGTCTTAAAGCACTAAAAGCACTTATTAATACAGCTTAAGAAGTTAGAAATAAAGAAATAATACGTGTTAAGTATAAGCACTGTGCCTTAACTAATACAAAATAGGTTATTTTACAAAGATTAAAAAAGCTCTCTCCTTAACTACACAAGAGGATCTTGTAAGACTTATTTAACATGCCTAAAAATTGTTTAGAAAAGCCATAAATATAAGTATATAAAGATGCCTTTAGTAGCAAGCTCTATATATATATTCTATAAGCAAAACCTATCTTATAGTAGGCTGGTAAATGGGTCGTGGGTACCCACGCGTGGGTATAGGTTGGGTTGGGGTCGCACTAACCAGTGGTTGTGGTTGTGGTTGGGTCGCACAGACTAGTGGTTGTGGTTGTGGTTAGGTTGTAGTTAGGTTGTAGTTACGTGCTATTTATTGTAATAAATAGCTGTGTTAAACAGATGAGATTAGAAGAGGTAAGATTAGGAGAGGTGAGCTAGGTAAGCACTAATTTAGTTACAACCTTAACTTAACTACAACTACATGTAGTAGTTATGTTGTAGTTGTTAACAGAGTTAGTTATTACAGTATAAAAAGTAATCAAGAGAACATCTGTATATTATTATATACTAAAGAAACTTTAACTACTTGCTATGCAGTCTTTTTATAGAAAGCTAGTAGAACGTAAAGTTAGTACTAAACTTCTTATAGTATCTAACTGCTATATTTAAATCTTTAGCTTAAATAGTAACTCTCTTTATATACATAGCATTAAGGTTACAGTTTGTATTTATTAGTATAAAATTTAAACATAATAAGAGTAGTTACACTACCTTTAAAATAGCTAAATAAAAACGCTTTAGCTAACTCCTAAAGAGCATAAATTAATTCTGCCTAAAGGCGTTGATTAAAGTAATAAGTGTGCGTAATCTTATAAATAAGACAACTAAACAAGAGTTTGCGTAGTTATAATTTAGTTAAATTTTACCACTTTTTAATTTTTTTTAGCGCTACAGCTATACGCTATTAGTATTTAACTATAATAAAAGACTGTAATAACTTACTGCCTAGCTTAAATAAATGTTTTTTTAATAGCCTTAAACTTTGCAAAAAATGCAGGTAGCTTTTAACTAGCCTTAGCTTAAAAATTCTTTATAAGCGCCTTGCTACTAGTTAAAGCTTGTGTAGTTTGCTTAGTGCGCGCTATTAAAGTAGTTGTTTAGTTTTTAAAACTTGTAGTAAGTATATAAGATTATTATTAATTATTTTTGTAGTAATAAGGTACGCAAGTAGACGTAATAAAAAGCTGTTATAATGCGACGTGCTAGGGTGTATTACTAGTAGGTAGTGATTAGTGGTGGTGGTGTCTATATATAGCAAAAATTTTAATTTTTAGTTAGCTTTAGTAGGGGCGCACAGGCTACACTAGCTACATTATAGTAGTATTTCTACATCTTTACCTACTATTTAAACAACTACAACCAAAATTAACTAATTACAATTAATTATTACTTTTATTATAAAAACAATAATTAAAGAAAAGCTAAGTAATAGTTCTAAAGGCCTAGTTCTGCGCATTCTAATCTTAGTGCTATTAGGTTTTAAACGCAATAAGTAAGAGAAGCTTATAAAAGTATTTAATATAGCTATGAATTACAGCGCATGCTAATTTCTAGAGAGTTATAATTATAAAAAATTAAAAATTAAAAACATACTTACGCGACGCGGCTAAAGTAGTTTAAAGAAAAGTTGCCTTACAAATTTAAAAGTTCTAATAAAAAAATTGTTAAGCTTTAGTTCTTAATCTATTGCGCAAAGAGGTTAAGCAGCTTAACTTAATTTTAAAATAAAAGCTTTACAAGAGGCATATATAGCTAATTATGCTATAATATACTAATTAAAAGAAAATAGAAGGCATAAAACAATATAAGAATGCAATTGTAAAAAGGTGTAAAGAAATTATAATGATAGTAAAACAAGTACTTAACTATAAATAATATAACGCCTAGAAAAGTAGTAAGTTATTATAGTTATTTATTATTAAGTTGTGTTGACATATATAAGTAAGTAGATACAAACAGCTCTTGATTAAATTTATAAAAAATAAAAAGACGCATACTATAAAGTTAATATAAAGCAGCACCTAGAAGTTGTAAATAAGGCAGCGGAGGCAATAAAAGGCTTGAACAACAGCAGCTAGAGTTATATATATACTTTAATTTCTAGCTTTAGTAGTTTTCTTAAAAAGATTATGCATTATACTTATAATAATAAATTAGCAAAGCTTTGCACTAATACTTTTAAAAGTAAACAAGCTAGAAAAAAATAATAAAACTTTATTAAAAATAGAAGTTTAGAAGAGTTAGCTATTACTACTGATAAAAATTAAAAGTAAGTTCAACACATTCTTTTATTGCGTATATTTACTAACTAGTATAGACTATTGAAGCCTCCGCTAGTAGACGAGTTCTTAGGACTTAATAATAATACTATTCTACGCAGCAGCAAGCTATAAATTGAAAGACATAATAATAATAAATATAAAAAAAGAGGTTAACAGTAATTCTAATATTAATGCGTACTACAGTCAATGTAAAGATAAGTATAAAATTAAGTAGTAGTAGCAGAAATTAAAGGCTAAAATGAAGAACAAAAAATAAGAAAAAGACTATAAAGTTTAACAACTATACAGACTTTAAAAGCTTTTCAATTAATTATAGTAGTATTCTTATGCTAAGTTATTAGTATTCAATCGCGCTTATTACAGCAAATGAATACAATTTATATAATGTAATTTCAATTGCATAGCTTTATAACTATACTGCTTTTATTCTAATGTCCTTTGAAATAATTAACTCTAATTAAAAAGCGCCTAACATAGTACGTAATAAGAGAGACAAGTTGATTTTAATTCAGCTATATACGCGTTTACTAAAGAACTATAGCCTATATTCTATTAACGTTATAGAGCAGATATTTATGTGCTGTACGTTAGCAGTTACAATAATTTATTACAGCTTTTTACAGTGGGGTGACAAAAAAGAAAACAAAAAGGTTATAGTTTTTAAAGCTTTATATGTCAATACCTAGAAGGGCTATACTAAAAGGAGTTAGCGATTTGGAAAGCCAAGAACCTCCTCTACGAGATAGGCTGCTTAATATGCTGCTTAGTCAGCACTATGGCGCCTGTAATCTCGCTTGAAATATGTTAAAAAAAAGCTAAAATAAATTTCGACATATCTTTTTTGCCTTTTGAGACAACCTTTTGATGTGACCACACATTTTGTAGACACCTTTTTGGTAAAAAATGATTTATTGCTAACAACAGGTATCCAGGCTTATGTAAGCCCCCTTGTTTAGCATTGCTAGCACGCAATTAGTGTGTCGCATGTTTAGACAGAAACGATGATGCGCAATATCTCTCTAACTAACTGTCTTAACTAATAACTATTTACTAATAACCGCAACTTCTATTATCTCTATCACTATCCTAGCAGTGTTGCAGTCGCAGCGTTTCTAGCGCCTATACTTAGATGTAAACATACAACAACAGCGTTACTATCTAAGCACAGCTTTTTTATTTCTAGAGGTAACTTACAAAATCCTCTTGCTTATTAGTTTATTCTAGCTGCTTAATAGCTGTTTTAACACGCTTTTACTCTTTATAGAGCTACTATAAAGTCTTTCTACTAAAGTTGCATTTGCGTAGGAGGAGATTAGTAAGATAATATACTATTACTGTACTTAAACTATTAACAAACGTAACGTATTTAATAAACTTACTGCTAAATAAGCTTTTTATAACCTTTATTTTAACTTTAACATTTATAATACTAAACGCATTAACAAAGTGTTAATAAATAATAAAACTTAACTTCTGCGTTTACCTAATTACTATAAAAGCTACTACTAACAGCTCCTTTTTAACTAACTAGGAAGGCTGCTTAACAAAAGTAAACGCAAGCTTTATAATTTACTACTATAGCTTTTTATATAGTAACTTAGTAAAGTCTAACTTTACTTAATATAAGCTATTAGTCTTTGTGTTAAATAGAAAAAAAAATAGTCTAAGTATTATATTATTTATATATAAATTGTTTATATACAGTACTATGTAGTATAAGAAATCCTAAAGGTAAGAAGTAGTAGGTAAAGAGCATTTATAAAGTATTGTAGGCTCCTACTGCAGTAACGTACGTGTCCTTACTCTTCTCTACTTTCTCTACCTCTATCGCAATCTTATTGCTAGCTATAGGCTAGCAATTGCTATTAAACACGTTTTAATTAGTGTTGTTTTTTAGTACTTTTAGTAAATTTTTTAACTCTAATTTTGCTTAGTAGTCTAAGCTTTTCTGCTCTAAGTGCTTAGCACGTAGACCTCATCTACTTACTGTTTAAATCTTGTTAACTACACATAATTTTTTTTGACTTTTGCGACTAATTAGTAGACGGCAGTTACTTTTTACTTTTTTAGAAAACCTATTTTAACTATAACAACAACCACCACCTTTAATACCTTAAATACAAATATCTTTTTTGTTAACGTATAAAAGGGGCTAAAAATAAATTAGTTTAATTAGCTTACGTAAGCATGATGTAAGCGAATGTTAAAGCAATATTTCTTATTTTTTTATAGTTTAATAAAAGGATGAAAAAATATAGGTTGCTTACGAAAGCACTGATTACGTAAAAACTTAATAAGAATATAGTATATTTACTTCTTATGTATATCTTAACTTTCTATTTTTATATTAACTTCTTGAAGGCTAGCAATCTCTCTTAATTTAAACAACAAGTTTATACTTTATACTTACACAATAAATCTATCTCCTCTATTAATAATATACTAAAAAAGCCTTCTAAAAGTATTTACAATACTCTTTATTAAATTAAACAAAAAAAGAACGCTCCTTTATCTTATATTAGCTCTAAACAAGGTCATCCTTCTAAGATCTTAAAAAAAGCAAGAAGAGTACTTGATAGAGACCTTACAAGAAGCCCTAAAAACACAATTTAACGTCTATTAGGAGAAAATAGTTTAGATTTTTTCAATTGAAAGCGTACAACGCATTTTAAAAAAAAGAGAACTATTCTATTTATATTTCTTAAAAAAAAACGCCTTTAGACACTAAAAAAGCTTATAATTATTAAATTTACGCTAAGAAAATACTTAAAAACATTAATAATAAAAACTTTTATAAAGTTATATTTTAAGATAAATCTGCTATTAAGCGTAGGCACAGTGCTAGAACAGAATTCTTTTAATTAAAGCATAATAATAGGATAGGAAAGAAAACTATTTTTACAAAAAATACAAGTTAGTTCTAAGAAACTCTAATTATAAAATAATAAACTATCTTATATTTATAATATTTTTGTAATCTTTATGTTTTTTTAGAATACTTACTAATTAAGTTATAGGTTAAGATATTCCTATTTAAATTTAGGGTACAATTTAGATAGGTAGAAGATCTAAACTAGTAGTAATTAAAAGACTATTAATTACTACTCCTTTTAGGAATTTAGACCATATAAAAAAAATCCTAATTCCTATAGTTAAACCTGCAATAAAAAATGTAAGTTAAATATACTTTATTTTTTTATTAAGAGGCTTATTACTCTATATTTAGATTATAAAGTTAAAGTCTTTCTCTATATATCTAAGCATCTTACTAACTTCTATATAGGCTAGAAATTTTAGCAGGATAACGCCAAGATTTATAAAACTGCAGAAATTTTATCCTTGTTTTTTAGAAATAAGATATCACTTTTTAAGCATCCTGCTAATAGTCCTAATTTAAATCTTATAGAAAACGTGTGGGCTTTGCTAAAAAATGCTTTAGCTAAAAGGCCTATTGCTTCTTTAGGTATAGAAAACAATAAGAGAAGTATAGCAGCCTTTAAGGCTGCTATAAAGGAGGAATAGGATTAATTACTTTAAAAGGCGATTAATAATTGTATTCTATTATTACTAAGGCGTTATTTGCAAGTAGAAGAAGCTAAAGGCTAGTACACTAAGTATTAGTATGCTATTGTAGTTATTGATTAAGAAAAAACTCAAAAAACAAGCTCTCTATTGTTACTTAACAGTTAATTTTATAATTACCTTTAAACTTATACTACACGAAGATTAGCTTTTGTTGTCTATTATATGTAAATTTTAGCGATTTTTACACCTTCCAAAAAAGGTATATTGAAATATTTTCTTAAGTTTTTAAACCTGTATTTTCACTGCGAAGGTTGAGAGCAATTATGCTGACTAAGCAGCTTACTAAGCTCCCCATTCTAAAGAATAGGTTTTTGGCTTTTCAAATTCCTAATTTTTTCTAGTATAGCCCTAGGAATCATGGAAATATAAAGCTTTGAAAATAATAACTTTTTGGATTTCTTTTTTTTTGTCACCCCTCTGTATTACATTTTTAAACTAACCGCTGTTTACACACATATCATAGCTAAACATATTTATAAGCTTTAACAAGGCCTTTACTAATTTTAAATAAGTAGATACTAGGTAATTTAGAAAGAAGAGCAGAAGAAGTTAGATCTATTAATGTACCCATCTTAAGAAGCTATATAGAAAGAAGGAAATAAAATTATGACTAATTAGAATAAGTAGTCAAGTATAAATAGCTAGGGTTAAAATCTAGACAGTAAATCTCTCTGCTAGAACTATGCTATCTATACTAGTAGCATTTAGTTAAAGTTTAGAGAAGCTGCCTATATTGCAACTAGCTGCTTTTATATATTTTATCTTAACTGCAGCATAATCCTGCAACACCTAAAGCTAATAAGAATAGAGACTAAACACCTTATAAACTATATAAATACAGTTATTTATTAGAGTACTTTAAGTCCTATTTATAATAGTCCGGGTATAACGAGCTTTATACATATTTAACTTTAAAAAAGTAGTACATCTAATTTAATACTTAGAAATATTTAAGATGCCTTTAAGAAAAAGCTTTATTAAGTAATTATTGATAGCAATTAGCTATTCTAAACTATTAAGCAGCTATTATTCACGCACTTTCTTTAGTTCCTAAGGCCTTAAACTGCAATAATTACCTATTATAAATTTAAGTTAATGTTTTAGAACTAGTTTAATAAAGTAAAAGCCTTTTTCCTAATAACTTAGGCTTTAAAACTAAAATTTTAATTGTTCTAGATATATAGTCTACAGCTAATTATCTTAGCTTTCTTATAGTTAAGGGTTACTATATTACACTAAACTAGCAATTTTAAGAGAAATTACTTGATTTTATACTAATACGCGGACGATATACTAGAGTTTTAATAGCTATAGAGGTACTACGTGTACTTTTAGACACTAATACTAAGTCTTGCCTTCTAGCTATTACTTACAATAATGCTAGCAACATTACAGTACTTAGTTAGAGAATTTAATTAACACTAGTAAATAAAAATATTAGCTAAAGAGCCTTAGAAAACTTTATTTTATACCTAGCTTATAATAATAACATAATAGTTAAAGATATAATTAAAGATTTTTAACTAGCTGCTACTGCAGAGGTTAGACCTAAGGAGGTCTTACGCAGGCAACATGTTAAGAAAATTAAATTTAAAATGTTCTTTTTAAACACACTTTATTAAGTATTTATACTTTTATTATATTAAATTATTACATTTTTACTACTATTCATATCTGACCTATTTACATTGCTATGAAGGCGTTATTATAACAGTACAAGCAATTCCTTGCTACTTAACAACATTTACTACTAAGGGAATAACTTTTTGTTATTTACAATGTTAAAACTTAATAGAACTTAATATATAATACATATAAGTACGCCCTTAAGGTCTTAGAATATATTAAATAATAGCTAGTATACAAGATAATAATAAAAAAAAGTACTTATGTTGTTGTTAACCCTAACAACAATATAAGAAAAATTAATTATTACAACCTTAAGCGTCTCTAACTTTCCTCTATTAAGTAGCGCTATATTAAAGTAATTATAGAGATACTTAAGTAGTTTAAGGACGCTATAAGCTTTCTTAGTAAAAACTAAAAGCCTTAAGTCTAATATATTTATCTTATATATAACTATTTTTTTAATTTTATAAATTTAATATCTAATAATAGTAATAAGGACGTAAAAAGTTATACTTGTAAGTAGCTTCTAATAGTATAAGCTGCTATAAATAAAATAAAAGCAAAACTAAATATGTACTACGCGAAAATATTAGATAAGCAAAAGTTTCTATTTAACTACGCAGCTATTTTAGATCTAACTTAAAAGCTTACTGTATATAAGTTATATTTATTATAGTTTGTTATTATAAAAGAGTGCTAATTAGCTAGCTAGAATTCTATATAGAAACCTTAAGATAAGCATATATATTGCAAACAGTTTCTTAACTTTCTTAATTAATATAATAATAGTAAAGAGGCAAATTAAATACTCGTCTTTACTTTTTTCTTAAAAAAAACATATAGCTATAAATAGTTTTAAAGGCCTGCTTCTTAATTACCTTTGAACAGCTTTTCTACTTTAAGTTACATATCTTTTATACAGAAAAGAGAAGAAATAAAAAGCTCTACTTAATAAGAAAGAGAATTCTACTTTAGCACTTCTAACATAAAATTGAAGACATTAATTAATGTCCTAAAGTAGTAGCAACAAAATAAAAATACTTATTCTTACCTATTTTAAGTTACAAAAGATATATTAGCAGGCTTAACTACTAGTCTAAGTATTAAGCGCGTTTTTAACACTGCAAAAGATGTTATTAGCAATTAAAATTATTACTTTTTAGCTTTAACTATACAGCAGATTTGTAGTTTTTAAGAATACTATTTTCTTAAATTTGAAGTCGCAAGAAATTTCTATATAGAATAAGAATATTAGCCTTAAAGTACTATATAACAAGATTAACAATATATTTAAGCTCCTAGCGCCTAGAGATAGTACATGTAATTTAGAGGAAGAAATAGTAGAAGATAAGCTTACAAAAGAGAACTCTCTACCTCTAGCATAGAAGCAGCAGCGCCTTAAGGCTTAAGCATTACTATAATTATAAGCTGTAATAATTCACTGTAGTCATAAAGTTTTAACTATCTCTTAACTCTAACTAGTAATAAATATTAAATACTGTAACTTAACTCTAGTCTATGCAACCTAACTACAACTACAATCTAACCTATATCTAAGCTGGTAAATAGGTTGTAGGTACCTACGCGTAGGTATAGGTTAGATTGTAGTTGTAGTTAGGTTACATTGCACAGACTATGTAACTAAGTTAGTATTTACTTAGCTTGCCTTTTTTAATCTTACATATTTAACACAGCTACTAATTACTAAAAATAGCACGTAACCACAACCTAACTACAACTACAACTATAACCTAACTTAATCTTACAGTCTATGCGCGTAACTATAACCACAACTACTACAGAGGGGTTACAAAAAGAAAGAGTAATTTTAAAAGTTATCTTTTTGAAAGATATATAACTAGGTAAGTAAATGAGCTATAACTTCCTCTTTCAGTAAGGCTACTTATGAACTAGTTTAGTCAGCAGAAAAAAGGATTAGAAAGGCAGTGAAAGTAGGTAAAAAAAAAGCTTAGTGAAACCTAGTAACAACTTTTTATTTACAGTATCTTTTTGGCTAAAAGTAATAAGTGTTATATATTAATATAGTATCTTGTATATATCTAAGTAAAATGCAATTTCAATTATTATTGCAAAATTTACATTAAAAAAATTATTTTAAGGTTTTTTTATATTAAAGTAGCTAAAGCTAGTAACTATTACTTCGTAAACCAACTATTAGCTGCTTTAACAGCTAAATAACGCCTAGGTAGAGAGTTAATATAATTATTAATTGCTTGTTGTAGTATATGGTCTTGCTTTTCTAAAATTGCCTTTTTAAAAAATTCTACTGCTTTAACGCTTTTAGTTATGCCTAAAGAGGCAACAGGCCTTGTTCCTAGCGCGTTTTTAAGTAGACTCTAAACGTTCTCTATAAGATTTAAATCTAGGCTATAGGCAGGATGCTTAAAAAAGGGAATTCTATTTCTAGAAAACTAGGTATTAACTTATAGCGTTGAATAGATCTTGGCGTTATCTTGCTAATATTTCCAGCCTAAATTTAGTTAGGTATCAGCTTTTTCAATATTAAAAAATATCTAAAAAATATCAAATAATAACAAAGTTATAGCGTTTTAAAGTATAAAATAAGAGAGGTTTTACTTACTTCTTTTAAAAAGAGGTTTAAAAATGAGATTTAAAACCTCTTTTAAATATTAAGTATTTGAAAAAGTTCTAGTATCTTTAGTAATCTAGTTATGTATAGCTTAGATCTACTACTTAGCTGAATAGCTCCCTAAACTAAGATAGAAATATCGCAAGCTATATTTTAGTTAGCAAGCTAGCTATAAGTTATTTAAAAAACTTGAAAAATACTAGATATTTTAAAGATGTTGTTAAGTTAGATAAAATATTTTCAACTTTTCTTGTATTTGTAGTAGACACCTGTTGCTTGCTAAGTCGCTTATTTCTCCTTTTTTGGACGTATTCTTGCCTAGCGCTGTGTCCACGCTAAGTAGAACACTTGTTAGAAAATATAATTTTTTTAAAGTTTATATCCTTCAATATTTTAATAGTTTTCTTAGCGTATTTTTTGTAATTTAAGGCATTTTTCTTGTTCAAAAGCTGTTTTTTCTTAGCAGTAGAAATAGAGTATTTCTTTGCTTTTAATAAGCGTTGTAAGCTTCTAGTAGAAAAAGATAAACTATTTTCTTCTAAAATACGCTTATTTGTTTTCTTAGGGTTTCTTTCTAGGTCTCTATTAACTACTTAAATAGCTTCTTTAGAGACCTTAGCAGGGCGGCCTAGTTTAGGCTAAAAAAGAGGTAAAAAAGTTATTTTTCTCTTTTTAATACGTTGTATAGTATTGTAAATAGATTTAGAAGGCTTTTTAAGTATAGTATTAATAGCACTAATAGACTTATGTTACAGAGATAAAGAGTAAACTTCTTTTTTAAACTTTAAAAGTTTAATAGACATAGAGAGACAATAGAGAAGAGAAAATCTTAGGTTAGAAAGAAATTATTATATAGACTAACGCTAAAAAAAAAGCTTAAGTAATTTTACCGCCTTTAGTCAACGTAATTATTTTATTTTCTAATTTAAGAAATAATTATATTACTAACTAATATTAGAAATCTGCTGACGTAATACTTATATGAGCTAGTATTACATAGTTGCTTTTTAATCATGTTTATACGTTCAATAAAACGTTGTAACTAGAATAAAATAGACTTTTTTTTTGCTATTCTTAAAGCTTTTTACTACCTATAAGATGATTACTAAGCAAAATTTCTAGTAAGCTTACTTAAAGTAGAAGTTATGCGATTTTCGAAACTTTAAAAATTCTAGTCCTAGCTTATCTAGTTATTTAGTTATATGTCTTTAAAAAAGATAACTTATAAAATTACTCTTTCTTTTTGTTACCCCTCTGTAGAATATAGATTTTTTGAGATAAACACTTAAAGCACTTAAAACTGCTAGAGAAATTATTATAATAAACCTCCTAAGCTTCCTTAAGATCCTAGTAAAGCTTAACAAATATTAGATATAAGTATTAGTACTTTATTTATTTTTAAGGTGTTAAAGGTGGTGGTTGTTGTTGTATTTAAAACGGGGTTTCTAAAAAAGTGAAAAGCAGCTACCCTCTACTAATCAGACACAAAAGTCAAAAAAAAAGATTGTGTATAGTTAACGAGATTCGAACTGTAAGTAAATAAGGTCCACGCGCTAAGCGCTCGGAGCAGAAAAGCTTAGACCACTAAGCAAAAATTAGGGTTGTAAAAATTTGCTTAAGGTACTAAAAAACGACACTAATTAAAACATGTTTAACAGCAATTGCCAGCCTATAGCTAGCAACAAGATTGCGATGGAGATAGAGGAGGAGGGTAAGGACACGTACGTTACTGCAGCAGGAGCCTGCAATACTTCCTCATAAAAGCTCCCTGCCTGCTGCTTCTCACCTTCAGGATTTCCCACACCACACGGTACCGCATACGAACAACTCGCATACGAACGATAAGTATTAGTACATTCTAGCTCCTAAGCTAATTTTGTTTCCCCTCAGGTAGTATAAGTAGCAGGCCTACAAACACTAAAGAAATAAGAACTTTACTTACTACACGTAGCAAATAGTTAGCTTATACTAGGCAAAACAACTATTATACACAAGGTTACTAGTATAACGCTTCGTATCTGAAAATACAAGAAAAAGTTAGCTTTAAATATTTTAATACTAGCTATTTATAACATTATATAAAAACTTTCTTAGTTATAAGAATACTAATTGAGAATTAACATGAAGTTAAATATGTTTTTATTTAAGTACTGTTGACTAGACGCAACTATAAGCTAGCCTACGCATCTAACTACTATAATAGTAAATAAAAAGAAAATTTATAAGATTACTGAGGGACGGTGAATCTTAACTAAGAACAGCCTATAAACAAGAAAATTTCACTTAATAGATATTTAAAAGGTACCTCTAAATTATAGAGTTAGAGTTTTAGAGAAGCGCGTAACTCTAGAAATTCTAAAAGAGTATAGAAATTTAGCACTTTTTTATTAAAGTAGTAAAGAACAAAGCTTAACTAAAACACTAACTCGAGGACTATGACATTATCCTAGAAGAAGAGAAGACTTTACCCTTTAGGCCAATATATTTACTATTAAAGATAGAATATAAACTATCAAAATAAAAGGTCGAGAAAAATGGAGAAAAAGAATATATTAAACTCTTTTTAATACTAGCAGGATTTCTTATACTCTTTATACTAAAGAGGAATAAACTACTAAGAATATGCGTTTACTACTAAAACCTAAATCATATCATAGTAAAGAATTAATACTTATTTCTAAATATTTCGGAGCTTTATAATTAATTATTATATTGTAAGGTTTCTACAGCATTAGAACTCTAAAACTAATACTATCTTTTTAGAATCAAAAAAAGTGAAAAAAGAACAGCGTTCTAAACATAATATAGACACTATTAATATACTATTATACTATTAAGGCTTATAAATGCCCTAGTAACATTTCAAGAACTTATTAACAATATATCAAGAGTATATGAAGACATTCTTATTATAATATATTTTAATAAAATTCTTGTCTACTTTAAAAAATTAAGAGACAATATTAATTATGTCTACATAATACTATAGTGTCTACACTAGTTTAACCTTTAACTTAAACTAAAGAAATGCAAATTCAGTAAAATAGAGCTAAGTTTTTGTAAGTATCTACTTAAAGCACAAAGAGTATTGAAAAGCAAAGAAAAAATATAAACTTTTGAAAAATAGCTACAACTAAAGATAGTTAAAGAAATATAATGTATTTTAAAGACTTTCAAACATAAACTAATAGATTGGTAAAGATTATTTTACTATTGCTATTCTATTAACGAAACTTATAAAAAAAGAAGTACCTTTTAAGTAGAGTAAGAAAGTAAAAAACGCCTTCTAAATGCTTCTGAAAACAAGGATAGAACTACTATGCTTTAAGGTATTCTAAGCAGGACAACTACTACTCTTTAAGACTAACGTCTTAGATCTAGCGCTAGAAGAATGTGCTAGTTAAATATACAAACGTAAATAGCACCTAACTGCCCACTACTCTTGCAAATTCTTAGAACTAAATAAATAATATTATATCTACAGTAAAAGAGTAATAGCTATTATTCTATGCTTATAGTATTAAAGAGTATAGGCAGAAAGCTGCTTGGACCTAACAGTATTTACAGATTATAAGAGCTCAGTTAACTTTATAACTACTAAAGTACTTGACTAAGAATAGGTAGGATAGTTAGAGATGCTAGAATAGTACAAGTTTAAGATTATATATACACTAGGAAAAGACAACAGTAGAGTAAATGCTCTTAGTCGCTAACATAAAAGTAAATTGATTACTAACACTACAATATTTAAAATAAACAATAATGAACTGCTAGAACTAGTAAAGACGCTAAACTAGATTATGCAAATTACAAATAACGTACTAGAGGAATTGTAAAAAGTAATTATTCAATAACACTACAACAACCCTATACTTAGTTGTCCTAGTATTACTAGAACTGGAAAACCTCTTTCACGCAATTGCAAGTTTCTTAATATAAAAAATAAGGTTACTGCCTTTATAGCTAAGTGCGCAGACTATTAGAAGAATAAGCACAGTACCTACGCTCTCTATTAAGAAATACAAGCAATAGAGTTAACTAATAAACTATAGTTAGACATCTTTATAAATCTTGTTATAGGCCTACTAGTCTTGAGAGACTTTGCTACTAAAGTATTTTATAACACAACTTTTATAACGTGGTTCACAAGCGAGCGGCTCACCCAAGCGAGCGGCTCACGCAAAACCTCACCAAAATTTCAAACTAGCAGGGGTCTATATCTTCAGAACCATGAACATAAACTTTCTAAAATTTTAATATAAGAGCCACATCTATATAGAGAGTACGCAAGTAGAGTAGTTTGATATTCTATTAACTAGTTATAAAAATAGACTACTGAAACCCCTGTGAAACTCTAAAACTAAGAATATGTTATTGAATATTGGAGCTAGAGTTCTAATAATCTAATAGCCCACTCTCTATATAGATGCAGCTCTTATATCAAAATTCTAGAAAGTTTATGTTCGTGGTTCTGAAGATATAGACCCCTGCTTGTTTGCAATTTTGGTGAGGTTTTACGTGAGCCGCTCGCTTGTGAACCACATTAGTAGTAAATTAATTTATTAAGCAAGCTAAGTACATTACCTTTACAAAAGACTCTACAGCAGTACCGCTTACATACAATATTAATAACGGTATTATTAAACACTACAGCATACTAAAATTAATTAACAGTAATAAAGACAAGCTTTTTACCTTAAACCTTTAAACAGCATTACTTACCGCAATTAGGATAAAACAAAAGCTATTCACAGCTTATTACTTACAAATAGACAAACAGACTAAGTCAATAAATCTATATTAATAGCTTATTTAAAGATATATATTAATTGGTAATAAAATAATTAGGTGTTATTACAACCTATAGTACAAAAGCCTACAATAGCAGGCTTTTAGAATGTGTAGAATAAACTCTATTTTGAACAAATTATAAAAAACACCTGAATCTCTTTATATGTATAATTCTGAGTTAGAAAACAGAAGTAGCTATTGATACTTCTAATAAGCTAAAGACATTACATAATAGGCTGGTAAATAGGTATAGGTTAAGTTGTGGTTAGGGTCTGACGTAAGCTAACCTAACCCCAACCTAACCTATACCTACGCTATTTACGCTAAACGTGGGTATAGGTTAGGTTAGAATTACATAGACTAGTAGTTGTAGTTATAGTTAAGTTACACAGACTAGTAGTTATAGTTGTAGTTACGCGCACAGACTATAGGTATAGGTTAGATTGTAGTTAGGTTATAGAGGGAAGTAGTTAGGTTATAGTTACGTGCTATTTATAGTAATAAATAGCTATAATAATTAAGGTGACATTAGGTGAGATTAGGAGAGGTAAGCTAAGTAAGTAGTAATTTAGTTACAACCTTAACCTAACCACAACTACACGTCTGTGTAACCTAACTATAACTACAACTACTAGTCTATGCGACCTAACTACAACCTTAACCACTGGTCTGTGCAACCCTAACCAAACCACAACCACTAGTCCGTGCGACCCTAACCCAACCTCTACCCACGCGTGGGTACCCACGACCTATTTACTAGCCTAGTACATAAGTTACTTAAAACAACCCTTAAAAAATCACAACGCTAAAGAATCTCATATATTGAATAGAAACATAAAAAGCACCTTAGCTAAAAAAAAAAGTATATTTACTTATAAAGAATATCTGAACAAAACAACCTAGCGAGAAACTTAGCAATACTCAAGTTAAACTATTCTCAATTCTAGACTAGAAGTGACTAGTTATATACAGACTTAACGTTCTACTCAATATAGTACTCTACTCAAAATTTTATGTTAACATATTAGAACTAGTAGATTTAGAGACGCTGCTCTAGAAAACCCTCTATTGAAAAACAAAAAAACAAAAATCTGAGGTTACAATAATTTTTACATACTTAAAGCAAAACAACAGCAGAAAAAACATGCTTAAATAGTTAAGCTACCTTATTAGTAACACTTTGTAGGATCTAGACATAAACCTCATAAACTACTAACAAATGTTCAAAAAATACAATAACTATGCTAAGAATTAGACTGAAAACATTAAACATACACGCTAGCAAAAAATTCAACTTTTTTTATTGCTACCACTCTGCTACTGTGTTGCAATATTAGAGTAGTAAGAATAAAACAAGACAGTATACTTTATAAACTACTACTAGCCTTAAGCATAGAATCACTAACACCTAGCAAATCAACTATATTATTTATATTTCTTAGGGTAAACTACATTATTAGCAAGCATGTAAGACTAATAAACACTGCAGAATAGTCTAGAAACTTTGTATTAACGTCTTTACTCTCTACTTCTAGCTTTAATATTAAGTAAAGTGCTTTTCTCTATGTACGCTTAATAGCCTACGCTAGTATCTTCTTATTACGTAACAGACGTGTAATTACTTAAAGTAATAACTTTTTATTTATATCTACTATTACTTCATACTCTTTATAAGTTCTATCTAGAGAGGTCTAGGACATGTTTACACCTACCTAGCATAAATAAGTACACTTTTTACATTTTAAAAAAGAATTTAGCATAATACAATAAAGCTAGTCATTGACAAAATACTCATTACAAGCAAAGTTAAAAACAAGATTAGTGGAAAGAATTTTTAAGAGAAAACAGATTTAGCATTTATAATAATTAGATAAAATAGCAAATGTTAAAGCTTATAATAACGCGTAAGGCTACTCTACTTATAAGCTAAGCAACTTTAAAACTAAGTAATCTAAAGACAAATTTCAAGAGATAGAGAATAGTGTTATAATCTAGTTACAAGCCTATGTCTTATAGAGAACTGCTACAACTAACTAACTAAGAACTAGATAGCTAACCTGTAAGGCCACCTCAGCAGGTAGTCACGTGACTAATTACTACGCCAAGGACTATTGATAGGAGGTCACGTACACTATCGCTAGGAGCAATTACAACTATCACAACTATTGCCAAGAGCAATTACGACTATCAGGGCTATTGCCTAGTATATAGTATTAGGCTATGTGCCTTTAAAGCTAATTGTGTTGTACTTTATACAAGACTCTAGGTTTTAATTTAAGGATTGTACTTTATTTTTAACCCCTCATAATATTACATCGATCTACCAATTGTGCTATCACAATAACCCCGTGTATCGCATTTACTTATTCACTAAGAACCAACTATTGGATCCTCTTAGGACGATCCTTAAACTTACCTACTGATTCTTACCTTTTAAACAGCACTGCATATATATAACTTGCCTATCATATACTACCATAGCGTATAACCTATGTAATAAGCATTTTCTTAACCTTAACTCTTATCTAAAAACAGGAAGCTTTTCTATTATACGCCTAGCCTTTAAACTAGTTTAGCTTAAGCAAACTTTACAGACACCTAAGTTTATTACGTAGTCATAAACTTAGCCATTTTCGGACTATTCTATGAAATCTCTTATAAATAACTCTAGAATCTACAATATTTTTAAATAAAAAAAACTGTTAAGCGTTAACTTAGCTAGACGTAGAAGAGATTCTGGATTTTTAAAGTGTTTTCTAACACTAGTAAAGTACTTGAACTGCTTAACTGTAGTATCTATCTTTTTTTGTTAATTATATATAAGCTAATTGAAGAAACTATTAACTATTTAGGCTAGCTATTGTATAACTTTGAAATGAGGATAGAAAAGTAAAAGGCAAAAAAAGGGGAATAGGCATTCTATTGTCGCATGTATGGGTTAGAAAGCAAAGTAACAACAGTGCTACTTTTTTTTCTTTTTTCAATTGCAGTTTAACGTCCTTTCTCAGCCTAAGGCTATATAAGACGTGCAGGCTAGACCTGCAGGTAACTATGTAGGGTTTTCTAATATATCTTAATTACAAGGAGGGGTTTATCTAAAGAAAGGTGAGGCTCGTTGCCTAGGGTAGTTTTAACGAGTATCTCTCTTAATCCTTTATAGTAGTTTTAATAAGTATCTCTCTTAGTCCTTTGTAAGGCTTAAAGCCTAGAGTAGAAGAAGTAGAGCTAGTATGCTAGTCTAGTTATCTCCTTTTCCTTCTTATTTGTTGTTTTTATTGTTGTAGGCTATGCTAGCTGCCCTCTTCTATTGCTTATATAGGTAGTAAGCAATTTGGTATAAGGTTAATATATTAGGTTGGTATATTAAGATCGTATAGGGGTTTCAGTGTAAGTATATAGCTAGTTGCTAGTCTAGCTATCAATTTTAATGTGTAGGTCGATATATGAGGTCGGTATATTAAGTTAGTATAGGGGATTCAGTGTAGGTAGATAGCTAGTTGCTAGTCTAGCTATCAATTCTAATGTGTAGGTTGATATAGAAGGTCAGTATATCAAGACAGGATAGAGGGATTCAATGTAGGTAGATAGCTAGGAGCTATCAGTTCTAATATGTAGGTTAATATAGGAGGTCAGTATATTGAGTTGGGATGGATTTTAAATAATAGATAGCTAGATAAATAGATTTATTGGTTTACTACGCTAATAAATCTATTATACCTAAGTAAAAAGCTGTTGCTTTGTTAAGTAGAAGTTGTATTGTGCCTTTAATTAAACTCCAAAATTAGCTTACGCATAGACCACTTGCAGAGTTTTTAACAGTTAACCACTCTGTTTCTCTACAACTAGCCAGCGCACGCACCACAACACCTGTACTAAGCAAGCAAGTATTAGAAACTGATTTTGGGAAGGCGTTTGAGATGGTTGAGACGAGAAAATCGCAAAGCTAGACCTTTTTCTCGACTCGAAAAGTTGGTGTTCGATGAGTGCTACTTCTTTAATTTGTTTAAAAGTACTAAGAAGTAAAGCCTTCACATAAGTAGGCTGACTTTAGCCTTTTAAGACAATCTTTTAATGTAACCACACATTTTGTAGACACCTTTTTAGTAAAGAAAGATTTATTACTAACAATCGGTATCTGGGCTTATGCCCCCTTGTTTAGCATTACCGGCACGTAATTAGCATGTCGCTTTAGCATGTTTAGACAGAAACAAAGATGCGCAATATTCCTTTAATTAACTTTCTTAACTAATAACTATTTACTGCTAACTATTTACTACTAACCGCAACTTCTGTTGTCTTGTTACTATTCTAGTAGTGTTGCAGTTACAGCGTTTAGTGCCTATTCTTAAATATAAATAAGCAATAACAGCATTACTATTTATATATAGCCTCTTTATTTCTAAAAGTAACTTATAAAATTTTCTTGCTTATTAATTTATTTTAGCTACTTAATAGCTGTTTCAACACGCTTTTACTTTTTATAAAGCTACTTTTAAGTTTTTCTACTAAAGTTATATATATACAGGAGGATATTGCTAAAGTAATATACTTTTACTATACTTAAACTATTAATATGCGTATTATATATAGTCTACTAGCTAAACTAGCTTTTTATAGTCCTAATTATAACTTTAACATTTATAATACTAGATGTATTAAAAATATTTTAACTATAGTTATATTTTAACCTCTGCACTAACTTAACTACTACAAAGACTATTACTACTAGCTCTTTTTTAACTAATAAAGGTTGCCCCTTAATAATAGTAAATGCTAGCTTTATAATTTACTACTATAGCTTTTAGAATAGAAACTTAGTAAGGTTTAACTTTACTTAATATAAGCTATTAGTTTTTATATTAAAAAAGAAAAAAAATTGTCTAAATAATATATTATTAATATGTAAGTAAATATATACAGGACTATATAGTATAAGAAATTTTAAACGTAAAAAGTAGTAGGCAAGAAGCTTTTATAAAAAAGTATTATAGAATTTTGCTATATTAATGTATGTGTTCTTACTCTTCTCTTCTATTTTTATTGCAATCTTAGTAATAGCTGTAAGCTAGCAATTGCTATTAAATACCTTTTAATTAGTATTATTTTTTAGTACCTTTAGCAAATAACACACAATCTTTTTTTTGACTTTTGCGACTAATTAGTAGAGGGTAGCTGCTTTTTACTTTTTTTGGAAACCCTATTTTGACTACAATAACAACCACCACCTTTGACACCTTAAAAATAAACATAAGTAGGCAGAATAGGCGGGATAGGAGCGGGATAGGGCGCGTTAAATTAGGAGGCGATTCGGGTCTTTGTCTTGTTTTTCTTTGTTTCCGTCCGAACATGCGACACACCAATTACCTCTTTATAAAAAGTGTATTTAAGTTCTATGATATACTGTACTACTTTATATAAGGCTATTGTGAGCTAATATAGGCTATAAGCAAGTAGACATTTAGTTTTGTCTTAGTGTTATAATTTACTTACTTATTCATACAACTTTTCTGTGGAGTGTGTTAATTGACTTCGGACTAATTACTTACTATCTTATTATAGCTATATATTACTATTACTTGTATTTCTTTTTACTTAAAGATTAAATTCTATATTCTTACTATATACTTAAAGATGCTGTAACTACATACTCAGTAAACTTAGGCTAGTAAAAAGGTATAGGTTGGGTTGTGGTTAGGGTCTAACGTAAGCTAACCCAACCCTAACCTAACCTATACCTACGCTATTTACGCTAAGCGTAAGTATAGGCTAGATTAGGGTCGCATAGACTAGTAGTTGTAGTTATCGTTATGCGCACAGACTGTAAGTATAAGTTAAGTTATAGTTAGATTATAGAGAGAAGTAATTAGATTACTGTTACGTGCTATTTGTAGTAGTAAATAGCTATACTAAGTAGCTAAGATTATCTAATAATAAGGTAATATTAAGTAAGATTAGGGGAGGTAAGCTAAGTAAGCACTAGTTTAGTTACAACCTTAACTTAACCACAACTACACGTCTATATAACTTAACTATAACTACAACTACTAGTCTATGCGACCTAACCACAACTACAACCACTAGTCTGTGCGACTTAATTATAAATACAACTACTAATCTGTGCAACCCCAACCTAACCTATACCCACGCGTGGGTACCCACCATCTATTTACCAGCCTAAGTAAACTATAAAAGATTTAACTAGTGGTGAAGCACCTTGTAAGTATTTATGAATTATTGATATATAAAGTTCAGTTAGAAAGTGCTTATATTGCATAGAGATTGTAAACTTTGAGGAATAAATGTCAACCTTAGCTAAGAAGTAAGTGATAATAGTTTATTATTATGTCTAAATAACTGTGTTATATAGGTAATAGACTAAAGTAATTATAAACTTATACAACGATTTCACACTACTATATAAGTACCTATTTTACTATTATAGCTACAAATTCCCGGTTTATATCTACTCAATTTTCACTTTCATATAAAAGTAATTTATACTTCGAAAGGTCAGCTAAACTGTTCTTAGTTAGCTACTAAAGAATTGCTATTACTGATTCAATTATAGATAAGTGACGAAAAAAAAGCATTTAACAGATTCTTATTCTTAAAGCTTGAAATTCTAATAACTATAAAAGCTACACTAGAAAGATTAGTAGTTTGAAAAACTAAAAGTTTCTCTTTAGATAGAATACTAAGTAAGCTGCTTTGTTAGCACTATTGCGCCTGCAATCTTGCTTGAAGTAAGATAATAAAAAATCTCAAAAATAGTTTTAGTATGGGCTGGTAAATGGGTTGTGGGTACCCGCGCGTGGGTATAGGTTGGGTTAGGGTCGCACGGACCAGTAGTTGTGGTTGGGTTGAGGTCGCATAGACTGGTAGTTAAGGTTATATTTAGGTTACATAGACTAGTAGTTGTAGTTAAGTTAGAGTTAGGTTATAGTATTTATTACTAGTTATTTATGCTAGTTAAGAGAAAGTTAAAACTTTATTACTACAGTTAATTATTATAGCTTGTTACTACAGTAACGCTTAAGCCTTAAGGCGCTGCCGATTCTATACTAGAGGTAAAGAGTCTTCTTCTATAATCTTGTCTTCTACTATTTCCTCCTCTAAATTACATATTCTATCTCTAGGCGCTAAGAGCTTAAATATATTGTTAATCTTGTTACATAGTGCTTTAAGGCTAATATTTCTTTTTTATATAAAGATCTCTTGCGCCTTTAAATCTAGGGGGATAGTATCTTTTTAAAACTATTATTCGCTGTATAGTTAAAGCTTAAAGATAATACCTCTAATTGCTAATAATATCTTTTGTAGTGTTAATAACGCGCTTAATACTAATACAAGGAATAGAGATTACTAATATATTTTTTGCAACGTAAGATAGCTATAAATAAGTATTTTTATTTTGTTGCTACTATATTAGGACATTAAATTATGTCTTTGGTTGACTATAAGGAGTGCGAAGGTAGAACTTTTTTTTTTATTAAGTATAGCTTTTTATCTCTTCTTTTTCTTATATAAAAGATATTTAACTTAAAGTAGAAAAGCTAGTAAAAGGCAATCAAGCAGCAGGTCTGTAAAACTTTTTACAGCTAAGTGTTCTTTGAAAAATAAAAGTAAAGACTAGGGTTTAATTACTTTCTTTACTATTATTATATTAATTAGAATAGTTACAAGAATATTTGCAATATATGTTCTTATCTTAAGGTTTTTATATAAAACTCTAGTTAGCTAATTAGTACTTCTTTGTAATAACTAACTGTAATAACTATGCTTTATATATAGTAAGCTTTTACGTTCAATTTAGAATAGCTGCGTAGTTAAATAAAAACTTTTACTTAGCTAAAGTTTTTGCGTAGTACTTGCTTAGTTTTACTCTTCTCTTGTCTATAGTAGCTTGTACTATTACAGGCTACTTTATAGTGTAACCTTCTAAGTTGTTATTAAAATTATCAGACATTAAGTTTGTAATTTAAAAAGATAGTTATATATAAGCTAAAGATATTAGACTTAAAGCTTTTAGTACTTACTTAAAAAGCTTATAGCATCTCTAAACTGCTTAAGCATTTTTTTAATTATTTTAATATAGTGCTACTTGATAAAAGAAAGTTAGAAACGCTCAAGGTTGTAAAAGTTAATCTCTTTTATATTATTATTAGGGGCAACAATAATTTAAGTACTTCCTTTTATTACAGCTTTTGTACTAGCTATTTATTGATATATCTTTAGATCTTTAGCGCGCGCTTATATATATTATATATTAAGTTTTGTTAAGTCTTTATATTACAAATAAAAGTAAATTATTCTCTTAGTAGTAGATATTGTTAAGTAGCAAGGAATTGCTTATACTATTATAGTAACGCATTAATAGTAATGCAAATAGCTTAGAGCTAAAAAGTAGTTAAAATATAATAATTAAATAACGTGATTCACAAGCGAGTGGCTACCCTAAGCAAGTGGCCACCCTAACACCGGTGCAGCGCACGCGTAGCAATATCGTCTTATGTCTTAACAGCGCAACGTACAACTAGCTTATACTAAAGGAGATATAATCCTAGTAATCTTAGATATTACATGAAACTAGATTCTAAGTAAAAAGCGTGCTGCAGCTGTCTATAACGTCCCCTAAACAACTATACGCCGCTAACGCGCTAGACAACGCTATTAACATAATTGTAAGCTAAACTTAAAGCGCTTTACAAAGCTAAAAAAGAAAGTAATTATAAAGCATACACTTAAAGAGAGTTTACGTAGTTTGCTGCTCTTCAAAGCATATATACATAATTTAGCTAATAAACTACTAAAAAAGCGTAGTAGAAACTTTATAAACAAAAACTAAGTTAATAACTTTCTTAAGCGTATACTTAAAGTGCAAATATAATAAAGTTAATTATATAATTGCTAGCAAGCTGCCTGTAAAGACCTAGCAGTTGTCTAGCTTTAGTTTAGCCTAGTTTAATTAATAAGAGCAAAATATAGATTTATAAATAAACACACTTAAAACTTTAATAAGTCTAGCTTTCTAATAGGCAAGATATCTTCGTAGCTTATTATAATAGACTTAAAAAAACTTAAAAATAAAAGAAACTATAGCCTAGTAGTTATAAGTAAGTAACTTTAGTATAAAGCGTCTTTATAATAGAGCGTGTTATTTTACTTTTTTTATTTTTACAAAGAAAGTCTTTATTACTTTTTAGTTTACTAATTTACTTTATGATTAGATTATTACTATTTCTTTTACTAGCTAGATTAATAACAACTACGCACTTATATAGCTTAAGCACTTTAATACTTATATTGAAGTGTTTTTTACTAAGGTATATAGGCTACTTATTATTAATAGCTATAAAAGCTACTACTTAGTAAAATTCAAAAATTACTGTAAAAATAAATATTATTACTTTTTATATACTAATTTGCTTATTATACTTCTTATAGCCTTTTAATATTGCCTTTTACCTACTATTAGAGCGCTACTATAGTAATAAAATCTTGCTCTTATCACGTAGCTGTATTTACTATATTAATAAAAAAACATTCTTACTAGCTTTTAAAGCAGCTTATAAGAAAACTTTTCTACTAAAGAATATTTATGTAAAGTTTTAAAGTGCTAAGATAGTTTTTTATAACTTAAAGGCTATACTATTAAAGTTAAATATATAGCTACGTACGCTAACACTACTTACGCTAAGCATTATTGTCTAAAAGGCGTAAGCACTGTGCAACGCCTGTAAAATAAAGGCGCAATTTACGCTAATTTAAAAATATATTTAAAATTACTAAAAGTTACTAGCAAGCTTACTAGATAAGTAAGTTAAGTAGTTAAGTAAAGGCGCTTAGTAAATAGCTTATAATATAGTGTTAATGCAAAACAAAGTAAGTAGTCTTTAAAACGCTATTAATATACTTATAAAATATAAAACCTATAAACTTTTGCGACTAATTAGTAGAGGGTAGCTGCTTTTCACTTTTTTTAGAAACCCCATTTTGACTATAACAACAACCACCACCTTTGATACCTTAAAAAATAAATAAAACTTATAAAAGGTAGTACTTACGCGTAGAAAAGACTCCAACAGTTAGTAAGGTATTTAATTTAATTACTAATAAGGAAAGTAGTAGGCATAAGGACAGCGAGACGCCTGTAAAGAGGGTGCGCGCAGAGAGGCGCTGCGGCCGTTGCAGCAAGGTTAGGCACAACTCCCGCACCTGCAAAGTAGAAATAGAGGATATACATAATAGCAACGCTTCTAAATAATACTACAGTATTGCGTAGAGTATAGTAATTTGTTGTAGTGTTGTGCTGCGTCGCTGCGCGTGCGCTGCGCTGGTGTTAGGGTGGCCACTCGCTTGGGGTGGCCACTCGCTTGTGAACCACGCTATAATAAAAGTATAAATACTTTGCAAAGCGTGTTTAACAAGAATATTTTTTATTTAATTTTTTTAACATGTTACCTGCGTAAGACCTCCTTAAGTCTAACCTCTATAGTAGCAGCTAGCTAGAGATGTTAGATTTTATCTTAAACTACTAAGTTAATAATATAAGCTAGGCATAAGACAGAGTTTTCTAAGGCGCTCTAGATAATATTCTTATTTACTAGTTTTAAATATATTATCTAACTATGTACTATATTATTACTAGCATTGTCGTAAGTAATAGCTAAAAGGCAAGACTTAGTATTAGTGTCTAAAATTATACGTAGTACTTCTATATCTATTAAAATTCTAGTATATTATCTACGTATAAGTATAAAGTTAAGTAGTTTCTTTTATAGTTGCTAGTTTAGTGTAATACAGTAACTCTTAACTATAAGAAAGCCAAGATAATTAGCTATTAACTATATATCTAGTATTATTGAAATCTTACTTGTAGGGCCTAAGTTAGTAAAAAGGAGGCTTTTGTTCTATTAATCTAGTTTTAAAACATAAACTTAGATATTTAATAAGAAATAATTGTAGTCTAAGGCCTTAAAAAATTAAAGAAGTACGTAAATAATAGCTGCTTAGTAGTTTAAAAAAGCTAAGCACTACAAATAACTTCTTAAATGAGCTTTATTTAAAAGACATTTTAGGTATATTTGGGTATCAAAGTAGATGTACTACTCTTTTAAAGCCAAATATAAAAAGAATTTATTATGCGTAGACTATTATAAATAAGAGTTAAAGTACTTTTATAATTAGCTGTATTAATATAGTTTATAAAGTGTTTAGTCCCTATTCTTGTTAGCCTTAGGTGTTGCAGGATTATGCCGCAGTTAAGATAGACTATATAAAAGCAGCCAGTTGTAATATAGGCAGCTTTTCTAAAATTTAGCTAAATGCTAATAGTTCAGGTAGCATAGTTCTAGCAGGGAGATTTACTATTCCAATTTTAAGCCTAGCTAGTTATACTTAACTACTTATTTTCATTAGTTATAATTTTATTTCCTTTTTACTTCTATATAGCTTCTTAGGGTAAATATATTAATAGATCTAACTTTCTTTGCCTTTTTTCTTAAATAACCTAGTATCTGCTAATTTAAAAATAGTAAAGGTTTTATCATAGATTACGGACGCATTTAGCTATAATAATGTGTATTAAAGCGGCGTTTATTTTAAGAATATAATAAAAAGCTGTTATGAATTATTATAATTGCTAACATGCCGCGCCTAAATGTCTACTCTACCTTTAGTAGACACATATTTCGCTAAATTAAAATTAACTTGTTTCTTTAATTACGTACTATGCTGGGCGCTTTTTTAAGAAATTCTATTAATTTAAAGTATATTATTTCAAAGTAGTATAGTTTTTAGATTATACAAATTTTTTTTACGTTATAAAAGTTGTGTTAAATAGCTATAATAAATGCTAACTAAAGCTAATAACTTAGCACAAGAATACTACTATAGTTAATCTAAAAAGCCTTTAAAGTTTATAGAATTGCTAAAATCTATATCATTATTTTTATTTTATTTTTTTATTTTTAACTTTAGATTGTAGTTCCTGCTACTACTTCTTAGTTATATACTTATTCTTACATTAATTATAGTACACATTAAAATTAAAATTCTTATTAACTTCTTTCTTGCATTTATTACTATTGCGTCATGTAATATATAGCAGAAATTTGCTAATTTATTATTATAAGTGTAACGTATAATCTTTTTAAAAATACTGCTAGAGCTATAAATCTAAGTTTGTATGCAACTTTAGCTACTATTATTTAAGCTTTTTGTTGCCTACGCTGCTTTATCTAAAACTCTTATGTGTTGCCTTATATTAACTTTGTAATATACGTTTCTCTATTTTTTATAGATTTAATTAAGGGTTGTTTGTAGCTACTTACTTATATATATAAGTACAACTTTGTAATTAATAACTATGACAACTTAGTACTCTGTTTGGCGTTGTATTGCTTTTAGTAATGCACTTTTTATACTCCTTTAATTATTTCTTTGCGCTTCTCTACACTTGCATTTTTATATTATTCTATACTTTTTTTTTAATTAGTATGTTGTAGCGCAATTAGCTACATATGCGTTTTAAAAGGCCGTTCTCTTAAGACTAAGTTAAGCTACTAAACTTCTTTATATAATAGCTTAAGAACTAGAGCTTAATAATTTCTTTATTAAGACTTCCAAATTTGTAAAGTAACTTTTTTTTAAACTACCTTAGCTGCGTTGCGTAGGAGCATTATTAATATATTTTTTAATATTAATAACTTTTTATATATTAGTATGGGCTATAATTAATAGCTATGTTAAATACTTTTATAAGCTTCTTCTACTTATTGCGTTTGAAACTTAGTAGCACTAAAATTAGAATGCGTGAAACTAGGCCTTTAAAACTATTGCTTAGCTCTTCTTTTATTATTATTATTTTAATAAACGTAATAATTAACTATAATAAGTTAATTTTAGTTGTAGTTGTTGAATAGGAGGTAGAAATTTGGAAATATTACTATAATATAGCTAGTATAGCCTGTGCGCCCCTACTAAAGCTAAAAAGAAATTAAATTTTTGCTATATACAGACACTACTACTACTAACAACTGCCTACCAACAATACACCCTAGCATGTCGCGTTATAATAGCTTTCTATTACCTTTACTTGGGCACTCTATTGATACAAAAAAATATTGATAATAATTTTATATACTTATTATAGATTTGAATAACTATATAACTACTATATTAATATGTACTAAGCAAACGACGTAAGCTTTACCTAGTAGTAAGGTGCCTCTAAAGAATTTGTAAGCTAAGGCTAGTTAAAAGCTACTTGTATTATTTACAAAGTTTAAGGCTGATAAGAAAAAATATTAATATAAGCTAAGTAATAAGCTATTATAATATTTTAATACAGTTCAATACTAAAAGCGTATAGCTATTGCGCTAAAAAAATTAAAAAGTAGTAAAAGTTTACTAAATTATTAGTGTGTAAACTCCTATTAAGTTGTCTTGTTTGAAAGATTGCGTATACTTATTACTCTAATTTATGCTTTTAAGTAGAGGTAATTTATACTTTTTAAGAGTTTGCTAAGGCATTCTTAGTAAGCTATTTGAAAAGTATTGTAACTACTGTTTATATTTTTAAATTACATACTAACTAATAAATATAGACTTAAACTTTAATGCTATTTATATAAAGAGAGTTACTATTTAAGCTAAAGATTAAAAGATAGCGGTTATATACTATAAGAAGTTTAGTACTAACTTTACGTTTTACTAGCTTTCTACAAAAAGATTGCATAGTAAGTAGTTAAAATTTCTTTAATATATAATAATATAAATATGCTTTTTTAGTTACTTTTTATACTATAATAACTAACTATGTTAACAACTACAACCTAACTACTAAGAGTAGTTGTAGCTAGGTTAAAGTTGTAACTAAATTAATGCTTACATAGCTTACCTCTTCTAAGTTTACCTAATTTCACCGTAATTATTACAGCTATTTATTACTATAAAGAGCATGTAACTACAACTTAACTACTTCTCTCTATAACCTAACTACAACCTAACCTATACCCACAGTCTGTGCGCGTAACTACAACTACAACTACTAGTCTGTGCGACCTTAACTTAACCTATACCCACGTTTAGCGTAAATAGTGTGGGTATAGGTTGGGTTAGGGTTAGGTTAGCTTACGTCAGACCCCAAGCACAACCCAACCTATACCCATTTACCAGCCTATTTTAGTATACCTATTTTAAAAAGATCGGAACTAGCTGCTAAGAAACTATGCTTGATATGCTTATGTAAGCATTGAGTAAACATATTTTAGAAAATTATGTCATATTTATTTGATTGTAATTAATTTATTTATTATTAAGTTGTCAAAGGTGGTGGTTGTTGTTGTAGTCAAAATAGGGTTTCCAAAAAGTGAATAGCAGCTACCCTTCACTATTTAGTCGCAAAAATAAAATAAAAGATTATGTGTAGTTACTAAGATTTGCACGGTAGGTGGATGAGTTCTAAAAGGAAAGCTTAGACCACCAAGCAATGATTAGGGTCGAAAATATTTGCTAAGGTAATAAAAAACGACACTAGTTAAAACTTGTCTAACGGCGATTACTAGCCTATAACTAGTAATGGATTACAGTAGGATTGCAATAGAATTAAAACATAATGCAATAGAGGAGGGAAAAATATATGTATACTACAGCAGAACTCTGCAATACTTTATAAAGCCAAAGCTACTACATCTTATTTACTACTTTATACTTTTTAAACAGCACTGTATACAAACAATTTGCACATAATATACTATTTTAAATATAGTGTACAGCCTTTGCAGTAAGAGTTTTCTTATTCTAAGCTCTTGTTTAAAAAAAGTATTCTTTCTATTATCTACTTAGCACCTAATTTAGTCTAACTTAAACTGCTTATGCAGACACCTAAATTTATTTAGTGTTTTAAAATTATACTACATAGCTAGACATTTAAGTTTATAAAGCTCTTTAATAAGTTATTTATTAATAATATTCTAATATAAAGTAAAATTATTAAGCCCTAAATAAGCTAGTTGTAGAAAGAATACACAATTGTTAGAGTATTTGCTAATGCTAGCGCAGTACTACAAATCTATTGCGTTAGTATCCTTCTTTTTTTATTTATTATATAAGCAATAAGTAGAGAGACTAAAACTTAGCTTAAATAGCTTTTGCAAGACGTTAAATTAGTAATAAACAAAAAAAAAAGCAGAAAAAAAGGAGTAAGCTTTCTATTATTGCGTTTATAAGTTAGTAAGCAAGGCAATAATAGTGTTACTGCTTTACTTTATCTAGGAGCGCCTAGCAGTAAAGTAACAAGATTAGGCAAGATAAGGCGCGTTAGGTCAGAAGGCAATTTGCGTCTTTGTCTTGCCTTTTTTCGTTTCTGTCTAAACATGCGACACACTAATTGCGTGATAGCAATACTAAACAGGGGGCATAAGCCTAGATACCTATTGTTAGCACTAAATCTTTTTTACTAAAATAGTGTCTACAAAATGTGTAGTTACATCAAAAGGTTGTCTTAAAAGGCCGAAGCCATTAATTGTAATCAAAGGGTGAGAAAATAGAGATAACTTACTTAAGCGCTTATTACGTAATAGCTTAGTAAGCTAATAGTATACAAGTTTTTTTTGTTTTCGCTAATTTTTCTTTAAAATTCTTCTTGTAACTTACAATTGCTCTCTCTTAAGCTATAAGTAAATTCCTTATAATTCAAAAATCAGCTAACTACTCCAATATTAATATGATAAAAATGCATTAAGTAAGCTTTGCTGATATTCTCTATTAAAGTAACTTGTAATAAAAGCTGTTTTATTAACTTTGAAGCATTGTTCCGGGTCTTCTACTAGCATCTTTAATTGAGTTAAAAAAATGCTTCAAAAAAGCATATCCAAAAATGTCAAAGATAAGATTTATTACTTATTAAATGAAAGAATCTCTATTTATTGATAAAGAATTTACTATATTGCTTAGAAGAACAGTACTATTAGTTAAATATTAATTAGAAGATGTTGTGTATAAACTCTAAGAAAAAGTATATAATTATTATATCTATATCAAGTACAAACTAAGACACATTAAAATATAGGTCAAAAACAGGTTGAATATTAATAAAAGTGCACTCTTTAGTAGATTTATAGTTCTAAAATAGTATACTCTTTAAATCATACAATACAACGTATTAAGCAAGTTACTTTTTAGAAAAGGTGTTTATAAGTTATAGATTATTATAGCTAAAGATTCATTTATCAACTATTGAAGCTAACGGCTAGTAGACTAAGTATAAGTAAGCTATTTTAGTCATTAATTGAAAAAAAACTCAAAATCAAGCTTTATATTGTTGATTTATAGTTTTTTACATAGTTACCTCACACCTCTCATCGAAAAAGTGATTTCTACTCTAGTTTAATTTATGTAGTATAGAGCGATTTTTTAGGGTTGAAAAATAATATGTACTAAAATCTATTCCTGCTTTTTTTTACTCTTATTTCGGGCGAGATTGCAGTCGCCACAGTGCTGACTATGCAGCTTATTCAGCAGTTTGTCTCAAAGAAGAACTTCTTGGCTTTTTAAATCTCTAAATCTTTCTTAGTGCAGTCCTTGTAGTTATAAATTTATAAAGATTTTGAAGTTTTTACATTCTTAGCGTCTTTTTTATGGTCACCCCTCTGTATTCTTAAACAAAAGGTAAACTAATGTATTAAACTATAAGTTGATGTTATTGATCTCAAGACAGCAACTATTGAAGCTCATATTCAAGAATAGCTATTAATTACGATAAAAATCTTAGTAAATAATTTACCTTCTACTAGCTTCTATTAAAAAGTTTTAGTATGTAGTTAAGCTTCCTTATACAGTACTGAGACAGAATTTGGTTCGCCCGCACCGCACGTGCCACGAACACAGAAATTCTCATTTATCTCAACCCAACCCAACTTTATTAAAATAGTTCCAAATAAAATTCCGAAAAGACAGAATTAATAGCAATTGTCTCAATATCGTGTCTAGTACCCTTCTGCTTGACGAACTGCATTAATTCGTCGCGGCATAAAGACAATAAGGCTGCGCACTAGTATATTAGGTATACTAGCCCACGCCTCCTTTAAGCCCTCCTCAAACTTAACCTACTTACTCTCTAAGCCTCCTATATTATTAAGATAAGGTTTGCGCCTCTATAGCTCCTCTTTAATACTCTACTGCAGCTGTTCCATTAAGTTAAAATTATAAGATTAAAGTACCTAATTAATGGTATAAATACTACAAAGCTCTAGCTACTCTTTTAAGCAATAAATAGTGTATGTTAGTATGTTATCTTGCACAAATAACTTGCCTAGTCTGAAGTTATTGTAAAGGCTTTTCTTAAGCGCCTTAGTGTAGCTTAAGCTTGTATAGCTGTTGCGCTTAGCTAATAGGTTGCAGGTTATAATTACTTAAGGACTACGCCTAACTCTACCCCCTAGGGCTATTTAAATTGCGCCCTAAACTATGCAAACTAGCTGCCAGCTAGTCTTCTTCTCTTTTATTATTTGTGCCTTTATTTATTGGTTAGTAATTGCTAAATCTAGTAAAATTTGCGCCTAGAACCGAAGGCAATACTACTCTTATTACTAAACCTAAGAGTAGTGTAATCCTAATTAAAACCTACCATGGATAAAGCTTATTGTCAGCAAATCTTAGCTATGTTTACATTTGTTTCTAGCCTTTGCGCAGCTTTATACTTAATGTAGTTTGTACTTGCAAGTACACAGCTAGTTATTTAATGTAAGACACTGTTAAGGCCTGTAGCTGTACGTAGAGCGCTATACTTAATTGTAGGATCTCTCTTTACAATAATAAGAAACTAACAAAAATATTCACTAGATAAGATAAGAGGGTGGCCCGTACGATTGTCGTAGTATAGTTAGTAGTTAATTTCTATTGAGTAATAATATTCTAAACAGCGCGTTGTGAGCAACTAAGAGTCTTGCTGATTTTGCGCATTAATACACTAGCCTTATACTGCGCTAAGATCTACATGCGCTGCTCTTTTGACAATCCACCTCCGCGCATTCAATTGCTCGAGATTTCAGTGCCAAAAGACCTTATATTGATGGACTTGTGTAGTGGTGCAGAAGGTACCTATCTTGAAGTCTCATGCTGTTGTTCGGTCCGTGCGCTTAGCGCGAAAAGACTTTTGTCATGTGACTGTATATATTTTCATTTGTATATCACTTTCTATTATTTATTTTTCGTGCTGTAATAAATAACTAAAACAGCAATTATAAATTAAGTATTTCTCTCTATAACTTAAATACACCCTACAGCCTATGCGCTACCGAGGTGGACGGTCATAGCGGCCACCACCATTATACAATGCCACCTGAACACCAAAACCGCCACTAAAATTGAGGCTGTGGAGCCTTACACAATAGCTACTATCGCGAGATTTTTTAGTAGCAAGATCTATAGGGCTCAAATAATATATATAGCTATAGAAATTAGGTTAGAGTTTTAATCGCGCGCCCTGTACACGAGGTAGACGCTAGTTAAGCTGTAATACAACCTTAAGGCTCCCTAATACTTATAAGGCTCGCAATAGGCCTCTCTTTTTAAGTAACCTCTTTAAGAGCCTTAAGGCTACTTCTTTTACTCTTTTAAAAAGTTTTTATAGATTGTTAGAGTTGTTTTGCAGCCCTGCGAGCAGCTGCCCTAAAGGCTTATTTAGCAGCCCTCTTAGCCTTCTTCTTCTTCTTTACTAATTAAGCTGCAGCTCTTGCTTATTGTCTTATTTTCTTCTCTTTTGCCTTTGCCTGCCTTGTTTTCTTATAATGCCTATTTATCTTAGCTTTTTAGTGTTGTACCTGCTCCTCCTCGCGCTCTTAGAGCTGCTAACAATTACGTGCCTCCTTTACCTTCCTTAGAGCTTAAACTATAGCTCTATCTAAGTACTCTTTAGGCTCCTAAAGTAGAAGAGGCTTGCCTTATTTCTTGCGCGTTTTTTTATCAATAAGAGCCTTACGTAGGCCCTTAACTTTATACTTAAAAAGATTTTTTAAGTTAAGATTTAGTAATACACCTAGCTTAGCTTTTAAGCTTCTTAATTACCTTAATCTTTTACTACCTTGCGTAGCAGGCGTTTAACTTCCCTTTAGTTTAATATACTTAAGCTTAAAGACTTACTACTACTACTTAAAGAGTTCTTAATACTAAATCTTTTTAATATAACTTTAGAATTAAAGGGTAAAAGGCCTATAGCCTTAAAAGCCTTTAGAATTTTTTTTTTTAAAGGAAGCCTGCTAGGCTTAGTAGAAGAGAAGAAAGAAATCTTTTTTACTTATTAAGGTAAGGCCCTAGTTCCTCTCTAGAAATCTAGATATCTTAGCCTAGTAAGCTAAAAAGAGAGGCTTAAATAAAGCAATATTAAGAGGCTACAGCGTATAAGTTAAATAAAGTAAATAAACTATAAAAAGAATCTTGTTCTAATTATAGTACTTAATAAAATCTATAGTAAAGTAAAATTTATAGCTATCTAGAATAAGTAATTAATAAGAGAATTAAGCCTTTACTTTAGTATTGCAATTAAATACCTGTTTAAGCTACGTAAAACTAATATTATTGTTTATCTAGATAAAAAGTAATAAAGTAATTTAAACTTAATAAGTCTTATAATTAAAGGCTTGTAACTAGGTGTTCTATATTAATTCTAATGTTAATTAATATATAAGGGTAGGCGCTAGGTAAGATTTATTAGCATAGATGTAGGCTAGAAGTGTTATTTACTCTTGTAAGCTATCTTAAATAGTACTTCTTATTCTTCTTAACTTGTATAAAGGCCTACTAAAGATGCTCTTTAATCTTCCTAAGACATTAAAGAGGAAGCCCTTCTTATCTATATTGTATATATAACGCAGCTTAATGTAGTACTACTTAATTTTCTCGCATAAGAGGTTAAAGTATAGGCTATACTTCCTTCTAGGATTAGCCTTGTGGCAGTTGTTATCTATGCCTATTGTCTATCTTAAAATAAGCTTATTAGGGTACTAGTAGAGAAAGCAATTAACTTAGTGTATTTTAATCTCTTTTCTTGCGATTTGTAAGGTGAAATTTCGTATTATAGCTTATGTAGGTAGAAAGCCTCGCCTAGTAAGCTATTTAATATACTGTAGGAGCTCTAGCTCCTATTGTAGGTGAATAGCTTACTAGTTCTTGTAGTAGGTAGCGCGCGAGGTTGAGAGGCCTTGGTGTCTTTTCAATAGCGCTACACAGCTACAACTATACTTGTTTGCAATCTAGCGCTAGCTAAATTGTTCTCTAGGTTCGCGCGATTTAATTGCTGCAATCGCAGCCTCAATCAGAGTCATATTGGTGGAGTTATCGCGTGTTGAAGTTGAGGTGCTGTTTTGTTGGGGTGGCACTGTATTATGGTGGTGGCCGCTATGACCGTCCACCTCGGTATAACCTAGCTACAACTACTTTTTTAACGCACAGACTAGTAGTTGTAGTTAGGTTGTATTTAGGTTAGCTTATGTAAGACCTAACCACAACCTAACCTTAACCTATTTACTAGCCTAGTAGTGCTTATTATCTTACATTAGCTTAGCTTATACAAGCTATAAGCAAGCATAAGCACAATAGAGGGCTAGCGTAAGCTTAGCCTGTGTCTTAGTAAGCTTAGCATACAGGGGCTGTGCTCTGCAACAAATAGTAATTAGAAATAGGATATCTAAATAGACCGTTAGGCGTAGCTAAGGCTAGAGAGCCTAGAACTGTACACTACTTCTACTAGCAACTCATTTTCTCCCACGCACCCTTGTGCAAACAGCGACACAGGCTTTACTTACTAGAGATAGAATAGTAAACACTTAGAAGAGCAAGACTGGACTAAAGAAAAAGCAAATTAAAGACGCACAAGGATTAAACAATAATGTAAGTGCTATTAGGAGTGCATAGACTAACTCTTAGCATTGTAATTATGTAACAAAATAGCAAGCCCTGTACCTTAGTGCTACCGCTAGGCGTAATAAACTGCATTGTTTATTAACATTGCTACCTACACAACGCACTCTTGCGTAGTCTAGTAAATAGGTTGGGATTAGATTGTGGTTGGGTCTTACATAAGCTGACCTAACCACAACCCAACCACAACCTCTGGTCCGTTTGACCCCAACCCAGCCACAATCCAAGTATGGGTACCCCCAACCCATTTACCAGCCTACTATTACGTTCGCCTCGGGTCAACACCGGAAGTAGGAGACTATACCTCTTTTTGTCGCCCTGGAAGCACCGACTAAGCACAATTGGGGTAGGGTTTCCCATTGTGTTTACCGCCACAATAGCAACGGTTAAGATGAATTCCATTTTCAACAACTGTTGCCAAACATCCTATATCCTTCGGAGCTAGTTTTGGGCATTTTGGACAAAATGAAGAGCAGTCGTCTACACATTTTGTTCGAGGGTCGTTCGCATTGGAAGGATTTGGTGGGTCCGTGCATCCGGTTACGCTACTGCCTAAATCATTCCACGTTGAGTTATTAGGCGTCCGCTGACAAAAGGCAAATCCTCCACGATATTGTCCTGTAACGAGGCCGGAGAGTAGGGCGATCAAGGTAGCGACAGCTAAGACGGGTCGACGTGGGAACATTGCGAGGACTTAGTCCTTTATATAATAATGTTGATATAGTGCGAGGTAGTTGTGCTTTGTATGCGAATAGTCTTGGTGAATAGTTATCTCAGGTCGTCTTGAGATCTAGTCCAATAGCTGGAGATAGAGTTTGGTGGCTAGCAAGAGAGAAGCTTGGTGAATTGTTCAGATGTGCTGCAAGAAAAGGAATGCGTCAACGCTGATTTTATAACCTAACAACCAGGCTGCATAACAAGAAGGATGGTCCGTCCACTAAAACGGCTGCGTGGTATCGTTGCATAATAGACTTCGTCTTCGTCTAGCACGCTCCGCATATGTATCTAGGTATATCCCAGATGCAATATCTCACACTACAAGGACTTCTCGTACATAGTCTGACACCTCTGTGGCCTATATGGAGTCATTCAAACAGTGACGTAGAGCTCAAGGTCATTATTCTGTCGTAAGGTATGCGATTGCTTGTTGACGAGAAACTTAGGGGACTAGAGAGACCGTGACTTCTACGGGTCCACTATCGTAAGAAGGGCGACAGGGAGTTCACTCCCGAATAACAAGGATAAGCTTCAACCTCGTAATTAGAGTTGGCACAATCAGTCGATCGACGTAATTGACCCCTATCTAGGTCAAATGCTTTCTGGACTAGGCCACCTTTAACCTAGGTAGTAATCAATCATGCCGATCTAATTGTTTGTTGCTACGCTGGCAAATGGGTTGGGGGTACCCATACTTGGGTTGTGGTTGGATTGGGGTCGCACAGATCAGTACTGATGGTTAGGTTGGGGTCGCATTGACCAGGTGGTAAGGTTGGGTTGTGGTCGCATTGACCAGGTAGTAGGGTTAGGTTTGGGTCGCACAGACGTCTAGTTGTAGTTAGGTTAAGGTAGTTAAAGCTTATAGTAAGTTAAGTTATAAGTTAAGTTGTAGTTAGGTTAAAATTAACTTATAATATTAATTACTAGTTGTTAATGAATTGTTAAAAAAACACTTAACGTGGTTCACAAGCGAGTCGGCCACCCAAGCGAGTCGGCCACGCCCTACCAACGCGTTAACATTAACACAATAACACGTAATGCCTTAACTACAACAAATCTAACAAACTTTAACTAAATCTAACGTACAACTTGCAATTTTTAATATTAGTTACCAACGCGTTTAAAGTAATAGAGCAGCTGCCTCTATCTATAACGTTCCTTAAACAACTATACAAAACTAACGCGCTAGAAAGCGTCTCTAACGCAATTATAAAGCAAACTTAAAGCGCCTAAGTAAGCTAGAAGAAAAAGCTATAGTTAAGTATATCTTTAAAGAGTCTGCGCAAGGATTTACGCCTACAAAGGCTAATATTTAAGTAATAGCTAATAAACTCTTATATAAGCGCGCTAGCAACCTTATTAGTAAGAACTAGGTTAATAACTTTGTTAAGAAAACTTTAGAGCTCTATACGCGCTAGAGCCGTCCTTATAATTACTAGCGAGCTGCCTACAAGGACCTAGCGGCTATCTAGCGCTAGATTAACTTAGTTAAGTTAACAAAGAAGAAGTAGGATATTATAAATAATAATATTTTTAACTTTAATAAAACTAGCTTTATAATAGGCAAGATTCTATTACAAATAATTATTATAGCCTAAAAAATATATAAAAAAAAGTAGATATAACTAAGTAACTATAAGTAAGTTACTATAATCTAAAGCGTAGGCGTGTTAGTTTACTAGACTCTTCTTTTTATTGTTTTTGTAAGCAAAGTGCTTATTAATGTTGAGTTTAAAACTTTGCCTTCTAAATAAGTCCTTAAAGTAAGCCTTAACAGCTAAATAAATAACTAACTAAGGCTTATTTAGTTAAATTACTTTAAAAAGCATATAAAACGCTACACTATTAAAAAATACTAACTACTAATAATTAACAGCTATAAGAGCTATTACTTCATTAATTTTTAAAATTACTTTGAATACTTATTAAAATGCTCTAACTAAGTAAAAGTAAGCTAATTATTTATTAAGCTATTAAGGCTTACTTTAAAACTTTAATTACGTAGTAAGTTCTTAAACTAAATATTAATAAGCATTTTACTTGTAAAAATAATAAAACATAAAAATAAGTAACATATAGCGCTAATACTTTAAATAATAGTAACTTAATTATAGTTACTTAGCTAGATAGTTTTTTCTTTTAGCAACTGTTAAACTAGTAAAAACTATTTATTTTAAAATCCTGCTTATAGTATAGCTAGTTTTATTAAAATTATAAATATTATTATTTACAATTTTATACTTTTATTTTATTTTATGTATTAAGTTAAGCTAGGGCAAGATAGCTGTAAAATCTTTATAAGTAGCTTGCTAATAGTTATATAAATAGCTCTAGCGCTTTTAGAGCTTAAAAGTCTACTTAATAAAGTTATTAACTTAGTTTTTGCTTATAAAGTTACTTTACTGCACTTTAAGAAGTTTTTTACTATTTCTTATATATAGGCTCTTAAGAGCGCAAGACCTTATTTAGACTACTTAATAACTTTTGAAACTATAGCCTTTTTTTTTAGTTTTATTAGGCGCTTTAAGTTTGCTTTATAGTCGCGTTGCATACGCGTTCTAGCGCGTTGTTTATTAAGAGTTCTTTAAGGTACGTTATATACATCTATAGCCTAATTCACGCTTTAAACGCGTTGCGCATTAATATTAGAGATAGCAAGCTGTATATCTGCTTTAGTATTTGTCTTTTAGCGTTGTTGTAGTTAAGACATTACGCGATAGTTGTGCGCAGGTGGTGCGCTGGTTTGGCGTTGGCTACTCGCTTGGGTTGGCCACTCGCTTGGGAAACACGTTATTACAATAGTTTATTAACTGTAATAAAAGTGCGTGATATCGTCTTAACGTCAACGCGTTGGTGGGGCGTAGCCGACTCGCTTAGGTCGCCGACTCGCTTGTGAACCACGTTATAGATAATAAAAATGTTATAAAATTAATGCTATATTACTACATTTAATTATTACAGCTAACTATTAAAGTTGCGCTCAATACGCTGCTGCGTTTATAGCTCAAGTAAAAAGTCTTTATTTATAAGCTTGTTGTCTTCTACTATTCTTTCCTCTAGACTTCGTAAACTATCTTTAGGCGCTAGGAGCTTAAGTAGGTTATTGATCTTGTTCTTTAGTGCTTTAGCGCTGTCTATATCTTACATACAGATTCTCTTCCTTTCTCGATCTAGAAAGATTGTATTCTTAAAAACTATAATTTTCTATGTAGTTAAAGCTAAAAATTAATATTTTTGTTTACTAATTGTCGCATATAGGACGTACCATTCTCAGAGGCCCAAGGCGCTCCTGGACATCAGGCCCAGTCGCCTGTCAGCTTACGCGCTAGGCTCGCGCTAGTTGACCGCATATCAGAGTTTTCACACCGAGCTCAGGAGCTTACTCCCGAGCTCTACAGGATACGTGGCAAACTCAGAAGTAATCCCTTGGAGTTCTACAGCAGCCTTTCTAGGTTACAGTAGAGGTTCGCGTAATGACCAGGTTCGGGCAACGCCCACCCAACAACACAACGCGCTCAGGAGTATTGCAGCTGTAACGCCTTAACAAATCGTAATAAAATTGCGCAAAAGTAAATTTATACTACATAATAGCCTACAATAACTTTGCGCTAGTCTAAATCTTTTTTTAGGCGGCGGATTGTACGCCCTCTAGTAGTTTTAGGTAGAACTAGCTATGCAACTACCTAGGCTCACACAAAAGCTGTACTACTTATAACACCTTTCTAACGCTTTTTAGCTAGCTAGTAAGCTTTTAAAGCTTTACGCTTACCTTTTTAGAATAATTTTATAAGCTTCTTAGTATTGTTAATAAGCTTACAGTATTGTTTCTTAGCTAGCTTTTTAGCCTCCTCCTGCCTCTTCTCCTCTGCCTGTTTCTCCTACTTTACACGCCTTGCCTTTTTAAGTTAAAGCTTATAATCCTTAGCTACCTTCTTAATTTTAGCTTACTTAGGTTTTTAAAGCTTCTTAAGTTTAGCTTATTGTTATTATAATGCCTAACAATCGCGAGCTTATTGTACACTCCTAGGCAACTATATTTTAGCTCCCCTATAGTAAACCTTGTCCTTATTAAGCTAGAAGGCGTAGGGCTACTTTAGTTGCCTCACCTTAATAGCTAAAGACTACTTAAGGCCCTAAATTTTACTATAAAAAAGTTAATTTTAAGCTGTAATAGAGTACAAACTTTCTTAAAGCTTTTTAACGTCTTTACTACTTTATTTCTTTACTTTACAGTATATAATTAACGTTAGCTTAAGCTAATTATTACTAAAAAGAACTAATTAGCTACTATTAGAGTCTAAAGCCTCTTTAGCAAACCTTTTAAGTACAGTATCTAAGTTAAGTATGTAAATTCCAGTAGCTTTAAAAAACCTCTTAATAAGTAAAGCTTTAAATACACTATTCTAGAAGCTCTAAAAGAGTAGGAAGAAGTCTCTTTTAGTTAAAAAAAGTAACCTCTTACTATTCTAGAAGTATTTAAACAGCTTATTTAAGTAAGCTGTTACTAGAGGTTTAAATATTACTACATTAAGTAGTTAAAGCGTATAAGTAGCGTAAGGGAGAAATATAAACAAAAGAATCTTGTTATTATAGTAATACTTAATAAAATCTAAAGTTACATAGAAATTGTAGCTATTAAAAAGTAATAATTAATACCTAGTAAAAGCGTATTGTCTAGTCTCCTGTTTAAACACCTCTTTAAGCTAAGCTAACCTAATATTATTATTACTCTAGCTAGAGAGAGATAAAGTGACTACAACTAAGTGCTTCTCTAATTATATAGCTTTAACTTTGGTGACCTAGTGAGGTCTAACTTCACTTAATGTGAGCCATCGGTCTTCGTGTCAAACGGGGAGAAGAACAGTCCAAGCATTGTATCGTTCGTATGCGAGTTATTCGTATGCAGTACTGTGTAGTGTGGGAAATCTTAAAGGTAAGAAGTAGTAGGCAGGAAGCTTTTATAAAGTATTGCAGGCTCTCGCTGCGGTAACGTACGTGTCCTTACCCTCCTCTACCTCCTCCACCTCCTTTTGTTAACTACACACAATCTTTTTTTGACTTTTGCGACTAATTAGTAGAGGGCAGCTGCTTTTTACTTTTTTGGAAAACCTATTTCAACTACAACAACAACCACCACCTTTGATACCTTAAAAATAAATAAATAACTTATTGCAAATTAACTTCTAGGCTTATAACTTGTTAGAGATTTAATTTCTAGGTATAGTTGCTGCTTATTCTACTATTAACTTAGAGGTAGAGGTCTCTGCCTTCTACTTGTTTGTAGTAGACTTAGAGGCAGCCTAATCTTGGCTTATAATCTAGAGATTAAAGAGGAGCGGAAGTAGAACGATAAGATAAGAGAAATAAATATAAAGACTAGGGGAACAGAGTAATTAAGTCTTATTATTGTATTGTACAACTGCTTAATTGTAATTGTTTTTTCTCTTAACTCTCTCTTAGTTTCTAACTACAAGCTAAACTACAGTCTATATATACTTGTTACTTGCATTTTAGAAAGATTTATACTTACGCAATAGCTTGCGTAGTAGATAATGCAATATCTTGCAATCTTATGTAATCTCACGTAATAAATTTCGTAGTTGCTGTAGAATAACTAATAGCAATAATAAGTTGTACTAGTAGCGTAATAGCTTCTAGTAATTAACTGATCGTAGGTTAATTGTAGATTCTAGGTGTGATTTTGAGCACCTGGATCCTGTGGAGAAATAGCTAACTAGCTTAATCTCCAACAAAGCTGCTAAAAGATAATAGAGGAGCAAAGCCTTCAAAGTTACTTATAGCTAGTTATCTTTTTAAACTAAGTTAAGGCTAGTAAATATTGTGCTCTATTGGCTCTATTATAATTCTTTAAGATGGATAAAAGACGATTAGTAATATACGTATTTGCCTTAGAGTTCCTATATACTATTCCTATTAGCTATTTAGCACTGGTCTAGATTAAGTAACTATAATAACTATACTCTATACACTATAAGCTTCTAAATTAGATTAAGAATAGCTGCGCAGCTAAATAGAATCTAATACTTAGCCAATATTTTTGCGTAGAACTTGCTTAATCTTACTTGACTCTTATTTATAGCAGCTTATACTATTATAAGCTACTCTATAGTGCAACCTTCTACGTTGTTATTAACAATGTTAGATATTAGGCTTGTAACATTAAAAACAGAGTAATATCTAAGCTAAATATATTAGACTGACAGCGTTTAGTTATTATTTAAAAAGCTTATAGCGTCTTTAAACTGCTTTAGCACTTTTATTATTACTTTGAAATAGCGCTGCTTAATAGGAAGATGTTGGAGACGCTTAAGGTCGCAAAAGTCAATCTCTCTAGTGTTGTTATAAAGAGCAACACTAATAACATAAGAACTTCTTTTTCCACTGTTTCTTGTACTAGCCACTTACTGTTATACTTTAAGAGCTTAAGCGCGCGCTTATATATATATTATATATTAGATTATACTATGTCTATACATCGCAAATTGGCTTCGGCCTTTTAAGACAACCTTTTGATGTAACTACACATTTTGTAGACACCTTTTTGGTAAAAAAGATCTATTGCTTACAACAGGTATCTAGACTTATGCCCTATTGTTCGGCATTGCCGGCACGCAATTAGTGTGTCGCATATTTAGACAAAAATAAAGAAAAGCAAAATAAAGACGCGAATTGCCTTCTAACTTAACACGCCCTATCCTTCCTATTCTTATTACTTTACCACTAGGCGCTTTTAGATAGAATAATGCAGCAACGCTATTATTATCTTACTTACTACGCTGGTAAATGGGTTGGGGTTAGGTCGTGGTTGGGTCAGCTTACTTCAGACCAAAACCCAACCCAACCACAACCCAATTTTTTTATGCTAAAAGTAGGTTGTAGTTAGGTTGTAGTCGCAGAGACGTAGGTTGTAGTTAGGTCGCAAAAACGCGTAGTTGTAGTTGTAGTTAAGTTATAGCGCACAGACTGTAGGTAGTAGTTAGGTTGTAGATAGAAGGAAGTGGTTAGGTTGTGGTTGTTAACACAGTTAGTTATCACAGTACAGAAGGTATTAAAGAGAGCATGTGTATCTTATTAGACACAAAAAAAACTCTAACTACCTACTATGTGAATTTTTTGTAGAAAGCAAGTAGAACGTAAAGTTAGTAATAAACTTCTTATAGTATTTAATAGCTATCTTTAAATCTTTAGCTTAAATAGTAACCCTCTTAGCATAGAAAGCATTAAGGTTACAAATTATATATTTGTTGGTTAATAAACAATTTAAAAATAATAAGAGTAGTTAAAATTAATTTAAAGTAGCTAACTAGGAACGCTTTTGCTAACTCTTAAAGAGCATAAATTGCCTCTACCTAAAAGCGCAGATTAGAGTAATAAGTATTTGTAATCTTCCAAACAAGACAGCTAAATAAACATTTACGCAGTAATAGTATAGCTAACTTTTGCTTTTTTTTAATTTCTTCTAGCGCAATAGCTATACGCTATTAAAGTTTGACTATAATAATAAACTATAATAACTTTCTGCCTAGCTTAAAAATTTTTTTTTTTGAGTTCTAGACTTTGTAAGTCATTTAAGCGCCCTTTAACTAGCCTTTATATGCAAATTCTGTATAAGCCCCTTGCTACTAGTTAAAGCTTATATAGTTTGCTTAGTGCCTGCTTTTATTATAGTTATAAAGTTGTTAAAGTTTATAGTAAGCGTATAAAATTATTGTTGTTTTTGTTGCAGCAATAAGGTGCACAAGTAGACGTAATAAATAGCTCTTATAATGCGACGTGCTAGGATATATTGTGAAAAGGTAGTTAGTTCGTTAGGTAAGCATAAATGTAGAGAAAATTAAATTTTTAGTTAGCTTTAGTAGAGGCGCACAGACTACACTAGCTACAATAGAGTAATATTTCCAAATCTTAAACTACTATTTAGCTACTACAACTAAGATTGACTATTTACAGTTTTTAATTATATTTATTACAATAACAAAAATTGAAAATAATCTTAGCAACAGTCCTAAAGGTTTAGTTCTGCGAATTCTAATTTTAATCCTACTAGGTTTTAAACGCAATAAGTAGGAGAAGCTTATATAAGTATTGAATATAGATATTAATTACAGCGTATGCTAATTTGTAAAAAGTTAAAAATGCAAAAAAGACAAAACTAACAATATACTTGTGCAACGCGGCTAATGTAGTTGAAAAAGAGGTCGCCCTACGAATTTAAAAGTTTTAATAAAGAAATTGTTAAGCTCTAGTTTTTAAACTATTACGTAAAAATGTTAAGCAGCTTAACTTAATCTTAAAACATAGGCCTTATAAAACGTATATGTAGCTAATCGCGCTATAACATCCTAAATAAAGAAAAAAATAGAAAGCATAGAATAATATAAGAATGCAAGTGTAAAGAGGCGCAAAGAAAATAATAAAAGTAGTATAAAAAAGGCTTAACCAAAAGCAATATAACGTCTAAAAGAGTAGTAAGTTATTATAGTTATTTATTACAGAGTTGTGCTTATATATATTAGTAAGTAGCTACAAACAACCCTTAATTAAATTAATAAAAAATAGAAAGACGTATACTAAAAAGATAATATAAGGCAGCACGCGAGAGTTCTAGACAAGGCGGCGCAGGCAATAAAGAGCTTAAACAACAGCAGTTAGAGTTATATACATACTTAGATTTATAGCCTTAGTAGTATTCTTTAAAAGATTATACGTTACACTTATAATAATTAATTAGCAAAGCTTTACAATAATACTTTTAAAAGCAAATAAGCTAAAAAGTAATAGTAAGACTTTGTTAAATATATAAGTGTAGAGCAGGTAGCTATTACTACTAACAAGAATTAGAAGTAAGTTTTAACAAAATCTTCTATTATGTATACTTACTAACTAGTATAGACGATTTAAGCGTCCGCTAGTGTATAAATCCTTAGGACTTAGCAACGATACTATCCTACGCAGCACCAAACCATATGTTAAAGAACACAATAGTAATAAATGCAAGGAAGAGGCTAAGAGCTTTTCTAATATTAATGCGGACTATAATTAATTTAAAGATAAGTATGAGACTAAGGAGTAGTAGCAGGAACTAAAAGCTAAAGTTAAGAATAAAGATAAGGATAAGAATATAGATTCTAGTAATTCTATAGACTTTAAAGGCTTTTTAAATTAATTATAGTAGAATCCTTGCGCTAAGTATTAGCATTGGTTAGTGCTTATTACAGCTAGTTAACACGACTTTTATAACGTAAAAAATATAATATGATTTAAAAACTGTAGGAGCTGAGAAGAAGCAATTTTTTGATTCCCTGAGTGGAAAGTAAGTGTATTGATCAACTAAGTGCCACAACAAATGTCCAATAACGACTAAAGAGGCATAAGACGATCTGGCCTGTTTAAATAGACGCTAGCGGGGCCGTCACTTGAACAGCTTACTAGTATCAGCTAATCAACAAGGTAATCTGCGGATTAATACTCTAACACACCTTTTAAGTTAGTAATAATCTATAAATTCAAGCTATAAGTAAGAAGTTTATCTTTACCAAATTAATGTTGTTAATTAAGCGGTCTTCTTATAATTTTAGTCCCCTTGCCTAATCTTCAATCTCTATTGTAGTATTATAATATTGTTCTAATCAAGTAACTAGCTTAGTCCAGTTATAATATTAAATTATTAAATAGACTTTAAATATTGCGTAATTAGTTTGCGCGCAATTCATATAAATACTAATTATGTCTACCACCCATGTAGAACTTTTAGCCTTACTATAATATTATTTACTTACTCTTCCTAATCTTTAACGTACCCCTAAAAGTATTAATATAGTAAGCTTTGTTACTTTACTATTTTTTCTACTAAATTAGCTGCTAAATCTTTTAGTGTAGTCTGCTCTTAATAGTAATAAGCATAACCGTTACTTTTAAAGGTTACGCTAGTAATACAAAATAGTACTAAATATAAGCACTACGCGCGTTAAAGCTTATTTTTATTAGAATCTAGTAAGCAGCTAATCTCTAATATAATAAGAGTTTAGTACTTCTACTCTTTAATCTGTACGCGTATTCTTAGACTTCTAGTAGCTTAACTTAAAGACTAATTAATTTACTTGTTAAATTAAATCTGCTGTGAAGCCTTTATTTAGTTTTGAATTAAACTGGAAGCCTGATTAACAAATTAAATTAGCGTGAAGGCAGGACTATCTACAAGCTTATATAAAAGTTAAAGTAGATTACTGCTTAAGCAACGTACAAAGAACAGTGATACAATAATAGTAATAGCCTATATACGCCTATTAAGCTATTTATAAAGCGTAACGCGTTTCTCTTTACTAAAAAGAAAGCGCCTATAGGCTCTTTAAAGATTACTACTAATTTATTATACTTTTCTATTTTTTTATGTAAGCGCTGCATAAGAATTTACTAAATAATTCATACGCTAAGCGATACTTTAATTAAGTTTAGACTAATAGTTAGAGTAGCACTTGCTACAGCAATTGCTTGTCTTATATATACTATATTATTAATAATTATCTTACTAATTATTTTATAGCAATGTGTAGAGATAAAAATGTAAGTTTTTAATTATTTAAGCTTTTTACTTAGGCTGCTAACAAGTTTTTAGGGATAAAACAATAATAAGTACTAAGTTAATAAGTATTAGCTGCTTAGCAGCATTATTACTTACTATAAAGAAATTAATAGTAGTATTACTTTTACTAAAAAACTTTCTACGCAAAAGCCTTTAGTTAAAAAATTACTACGCTTAAAAGATGTGATTTTGTAGTTCTGCGGATTAGCTCCTGCTGCCTACTTCTGCTCTAGTTAGCGCTTTTAATTAAGCATATAAGCCTTATAATACTATAAAGAATTCTTGTTAACTTATAGTGTAGCCTACTTAATAGGTAGCTTATAATTTACAACAGCTGCAGCAATAATAGCTTTAGCTATAACAGTAATAGCAGTATCTTCTACGTTAATTACAAATTTATAAATAGCATGCATGTAAAATGCTACTTTCTTCTACTTTATATCATCGCGTTCTTAAATGTTGTTCTGATTACTATACAACTTAATTATATAGGCAGAAGTATACTACGCTAAGCTAACGATTATCTTATAAATTTATATATATAAGTAATAGATTGGATTTGCGCTTTTATGCTACTTGCTTATAGACTTTAGCTATTTAAGCTAGAATAGTAAACAACATGCTTAAGCTTGCTAAAGCTTAAAAAGCTAAGTAAGACTTACTAATAAAGTCTAGCAAGTATAATAACTTTAATACTTACTAGTAAGCTTATTTGTAGTTCTAGTGTTTAGTATTTAGTTAGTTTTAGCTTTTATCCATTTGCTCTTTCTTAGCAATTAAAAAAAGACACAGCCTAGTATATAAATATTGCAGCTTAATATAAGCTTTTTACTTATTAATGGTTATTCCTTTTGATTAAGTGCTTAACTTACTTAAAGTTTAGCAACTGCTTAAATTTCTTAAACTATGGTTAAGTAAGCAACTTAGTTAGTCTACTAGCTAGTATAATTGCTGTTTCTAAGTACTTAACTTAAAATAAATGTCTACTATATTCCTGCTGTAGCTATATGTTTTGTATATTGATATGTTTTCAATAAGTGCTAATTTATTTATTTCTTTCAACTCTAAGATTAATTATCTTATTAATTATTACACTGAACTATTTAAACTTCTTCTACATTAAGAAATAGCTTATAAAAAAAGCGTTTAAAGGCTATAGCCTTTTTAGTAGTTTACTTAAGAGCAAGTAGCTTAGTTGTAGTAGTTAATATATTTACTGTAGTTTACTAAGCTACTTTCTCAAATAATAGACTACTATAAAGAATAGCTATATAGCTAAAAAATAAATTATAAGTTTCCTAATTATTTTTAAAGAAAGCATTGCCTATAACTATTAAGCTTAGGCTATCCGGTTTCTATATTAAATTGCATTTTATCCTATTTAATAGTGGTATATAACTACTTTCTAATAGCTTTTATATGCTAATTACTAAAGATTGTAAGGAAGTGAAAGAGGTTTAAGTTTAAGTAAGTAACATTTAGTGAAAGCATAATAGTTGTATATAGTACTAATTTAACCTTTTCTTAGTAGGTTTTAATCTCTTGCTAAGTTGCTTTGCTAGTGTTTTTACTTAGCTCCTCTAATATTAGTAGAGTCTTTAGGAATCTAGTTATCTTTAGCTTTAACTTCTTTTCAATCTTATTAATATATATATTACATATAAGCGTAATTATTTACTTTTTGTAATCTTTAACTACTTAGATACATAAAAACTATTTAACTAATCCTTGTTTTTGTAATTTATACTTGTCTATAATCTTTGACTAAAAATCTAATACTTCCTGCTTATAATCTTTTACGAACAGCAGTAAGACATTATCTATAAAAAATAAAACTAGAGTTCTTCTTTCTTAATTAAAGAATAGGTAGGGCTCTTCTAGTAAGGCAATCAGTTTAATCTCCCCTTGTAATCCTAAGAACTTCTTAAACTTTCATAGTAGCAAGTTCTATAATTTATAATGTGCGTAGTTAAGCTGTACATACTTTCTAAGCTTCTTAGATTATGTGTAGTTAACAAGATTTAAACAGTAGGTGGATAAGGTCTACGCGCTAAGCGCTTAGAGCAGAAAAGCTTAGACTACTAAGCAAAAATTAGACTTAAAAATTTTTCTAAAGGTACTAAAAAACAACACTAATTAAAACGTATTTAATAACAATTGCTAGCTTATAGCTAGCAACAAGATTGTGATAGAGATAGAGGAGGAGGGTAAGAACACATACGTTACCGCAGTAGAAGCCTATAATACTTTTATATAAAAGCTCTCTGCCTACTACTTCTTATCTTTAGAGTTTTCTACACTATATAGTACTGCATACAAACAACTTACATATAAATAATATAATACTTAGACTATTTTTTTTTCTTTTAACATAAAGACTAATAGCTTATATTAAGTAAAGTTAAATATTACTAAGTTACTATACTAGAAGCTATAGTAGTAGATTACAAAGCTAGCGTTTACTATTATTAAGTAGCTGCTTTTATTAGTTAAAAAAGAGCTAGTAGTAATAGTTCTTATAGTAGTTAAGTTAGTGTAGAAGTTAGAATGTAACTATAGTTAAAATATTTTTAATATGTCTAGTATTATAGATATTAAGGTTATAACAAAGACATAAAAAGCTAGTTTAGCTAGTACACTATATACACTGCGTATATTAATAGTCTAAGTATAGTAAAAGTATATTACTTTAGCAATCTTTTTCTACGCAAATATAACTTTAGTAAAAAAACTTAAAAGTAGCTTTATAAAAAGCAAAGAAGTGTTAAAATAGCTATTAAATAGCTAAAATAAACTAATACGTAGAAGAATTTTGTAAGTTGCCTTTAGAGATAAAAAAGCTGTGTATAAATAGTAATACTATTATTGTTTATTTATATTTAAGAATAGGCACTAAACGCCGCAACCGTAACACTGCTAGGATAGCAACAGGACAACAGAAGTTGCGGTTAGCAGTAAATAGTTAGCAGTAAATAGTTATTAGTTAAGAGGGTTAGTTAAAGTGATATTGCGCATCTTTGTTTCTGTCTAAACATGCTAGAGCGACACACTAATTGCGTGCCAGTAATGCTAAACAAGGGGGCATGAGCCTAGATACCTGTTGTTAGCAATAAATCTTTTTTTACTAAAAAGGTGTCTACAAAATGTATGGTTACATCAAAAAGTTGTCTTAAAAGGCTGAAGCTACTAAGCTTCTTAAAGTAATGTAGCATCTTATAAATTACTAAGCTGCTTGCTATAATTAACGCATTCCAAAATACTTTTATAATATTATATTACTTAATTTCTTAATTATTTTTAGCAGCAATAGCTCTCGCAACTTCAAAAGACTTAGATACTAACGGTGTAGTACATATGAAATTAGTTAGGTTTTTCTTTTAGAGATTACTTTTTAAAACAATCTACGCCTTAAATAAAAAAAAACTATTCTAATTAAACTTATAAGTCTAAACCTACTTTATAAGCATTAGTTAATTATTTACTTTTATTTTAATATTTTGGTTTAAGTCTAATTTCTACTAAACTAATTAATTATCTTTCTATAGGCATTCTTATACTAGGCTCCTATAGAATGCTTAAGTAAATGCCTTATAAATCTTAGTAGTTTAAGTAGATAGTTGCAATATAGTTAAGCATTTTTTACGCTGAGTTTATACTTAGTAAGCAAAGCTGCTATAATTATATAATTAAAAGTCTTATAGCTTGCTTAGTCTTCTTAGGTTGCTTACGAACCTAGCAGGTTGGTATTATAAAAATTAAATTATAATACATTCTTATAATTTATAATGATCATATTAATACTACTTGTACTTTTACTCTTTAGTTAGTTGTTAGGATCTTAGGTTACGTCTTTATGCGTACGCCTGCTGCCTAGCTTACGTAGTAGAAAATAATAATTTGTAAGCTAATTAAAGCTTTTACTAGTAATTCTAGCACTACGTCTTATAAGTAGAGGTTAAGCTTATAATTACTTACTCTGTCTGCTATTTAAAACCTAGGATCTTATACTACAAAATAACCTGCTATTTATAACTTGCGTGCTCCAAGCAAGAGTCCTATTACAATTAGCTAGCGTGTTAGAGTTCTTAGGCTTAGACTGTTAGACTAGTAATAAGTTATTAGGCTTATTATAATTAAGAGGCTTTAAGCCCCTAGCTATTAGTAGGTTAGCTTTTCTAGGGAAGCGCACTGCTGTTTAACTATTAAATACTCTATAATCAACCGCGTTGTTGCTCTCTAATGTCTTTAGTTTAGAAGTAGATTCTAGGGTAGTAAGACTAGTATTTTGCTACTAATTTAAGTAAATTTCTTATAGTGCACTAGCCTTGTGCTCTATTTAGTTAGAGTCTTCTAATCTACATTTATCTTTAGTAGGCAGGTCGTCTTTAGCACTTGAGATAGTAAATAGATTATTTTTCAGGTATTTAGTAGTTAGCTATATATTCTAATCTGCTCTTCCTTGCATAGGTAAGAGTACTTCTAAGTTATTTTTAGGATTAACTAGCTTGACTTTAAAAAAGATCTTTATAATATTAATTACTTAATCTTGTAGCGGCTCTTCTTTGCAGTATCTTTTATGAAATAAATGTTTATAAAAGATTGTATTGGCTTCAGCCTTTGAAGACAATCTTTTAATGTAACTACACATTTTGTAGACACCATTTTGGTAAAAAAAGATTTATTGCTAATAACAAGTATCTAGGCTTATGCCCCCTTGTTTAGCATTGCTAGCACGCAATTAATGTATCGCTCTAGCATGTTTAGACAGAAACAAAGAGGCGCAATATCCCTTTAACTAACTATGTTAACTAATAACTATTTACTAATAACTGCAACTTCTATTATCTTTATTGCTATCTTAGCAGTGTTGTAGTTGCAGCGTTTCTAGAGCCTATACTTAAATGTAAACATACAACGATAGCGTTCCTATCTAAGCACAGCTCTCTTATTTCTTAAAGCAACTTATAAAATCCTCCTGCTTATTTATTTATTTTAGCTACTTAATAGCTGTTTTAACATGCTTTTAATTTTTATAAAGCTACTATAAGGTCTTTTTACTAAAGTTGCATTTGCGTAGGAAGAGACTAGTAAAATAATATACTTTTACTACACCTAGACTATTAAAATGCGCAACGTAATTAATAAACTTACTACTAAATAAGCTGTTTATAACTTCTATTATAACCTTAATACTTATAAAACTAAACGCATTAATAAAGTATTAATAAATAACAAAATTTAACATTTGCGTTTACTTAATTGCTATAAAAGCTACTGCTAACAGCTTCTCTTTAACTAACTAGGAAGGTGGCTTAACAGAAGTAAACGCAGGCTTTATAATTTATAACTATAGCTTCTTATATAGTAACATAGTAAGGTTTAACTTTACTTAATATAAGCTATTAGTTTTTGTATTAACTAGGAAGTAAAATAGTCTAAGTATTATATTGTTTATATGCGAGTTGTTTATATGTAGTACTATATAGTGTAAGAAATCCTAAAGGTAAGAAGTAGTAGGCAGGGAGCTTTTATAAAGTATTGCAGGCTTCTGCTGCGGTAACATACGTGTTCTTACCCTCCTCTACCTCCTCTACCTCTATCGCAATCTTGTTGCTAGCTATAGGCTAGCAATTGCTGTTGAACACGTTTTAATTAGTGTTGTTTTTTAGTACTTTTAGCAAATTTTTTGACTCTAATTTTACTTAGTAGTCTAAGCTTTTCTGCTCTAAGCGCTTAATGCCTAGAACTTATCTACTTACTGTTTAAATTTTGTTAACTACACACAATCTTTTTTTATCTTTTGCAACTAATTAGTAGAGGGTAGCTGTTTTTCACTTTTTTTAGAAAACCTATTTTAACTACAACAACAACCACCACCTTTAATACCTTAAAAATAAATCAAAGCTTTTATTATAGGTAGTAATTACCTAGTTAATTGTAGATGCTTATATATAGTATATATTAGAGGGTTAATAACTAACTAAATAACTAATATAGCTACGGGAATTAATTTTAAATCCTTAACTGTTGCGCCTAGCTGCCTTCCTTCTATTTAATAGGTAGGCTTAGAAGCTATAGGCATAAACTCTACTCTAGTCTAGACGTAGATTAGCAGTCCAATGTTTAATTATAGGTAGTTAATAGTATTAGAAGTATAGCCTAAACTATTCTTTAAGTACCTAGTTAGAAGATTGGTAGCTTTAGATCTTAGTAAAGCTTATTTTATATAAGTAAGCTGCTGCATTTATGATTACTAGCTAGAGCTTAGCTAGTAGATTAGCGCTTATACGCATTTCAATATCCTTTATAATTAGCTTTTAGCTAGCTCTCTCTGCTAAGCTATTAGGCTTATAAGTATATAGTATCAGCGTGTTAATTACATCCTTTTTCTGTATTAATTATTTCTTATATCTTAATTGCCTGGCTTCGGCCTTTAAAGACAACCTTTTGATGTGACTACACATTTTGTAGACACCTTTTTAGTAAAAAATAATTTATTGCTAACAACAGGTATCTAGGCTTATGCCCCCTTGTTCGGCATTACCAGCACGCAATTAGTGTGTCGCATGTTCAGACAGAAACAAAGATACGCGATAGCCCTCTAACTAACTGTCTTAACTAATAACTATTTATTAATAACCGCAACTTCTATTGTCTTTGTTGCTATCTTAGCAGTGTTGCAGTCGCAGCGTTTCTAGCGCCTATACTTAGATGTAAACATACAACAACAGCGTTACTATCTAAGCACAGCTCTTTTATCTCTAAAGGCAACTTATAAAATCCTCCTACTTATTAGTTTGTCCTAGCTACTTAATAGCTGTTTTAACACGCTTTTACTTTTTATAAAGCTACTATAAGGTCTTTTTACTAAAGTTGCATTTGCGTAAAAAGAAATTAGTAAGATAACATACTATTACTGCACCTAGACTATTAATATGCGCAACGTATTTAATAGACTTGCCGCTAAACAAGCCTTTTACAACCTCTATTATAACCTTAATATTTATAATACTAGACGCATTAATAAGGTGTTAATAAATAATAGAATTTAACCTCTGCATCTACCTAATTACTATAGAAGCTACTACTAACAGCTCCTCTTTAACTAACTAGAAAGGCTGCTTAACAAAGGTAAACGTAAGCTTTGTAATTTATTACTATAGCTTCTTATATAGTAACTTAGTAAGGTCTAACTTTACTTAATATAAGCTATTAGTTTTTATGTTAAATAGAAAGAAAAATAGTTTGAGTATTATATTATTTGTATATAAGTTGTTTGTATGTAGTACTATGTAGTGTAGGAAATTCTAAAGGTAAAAAGCAGTAGGTAGAAAGCTTTTATAAAGTATTGCAGGCTCCTGCTGCAGTAACGTACGTGTCCTTACTCTCCTCTACTTCCTCTACCTCTATTGCAATCTTGTTGCTAGCTATAAGACTAGCAATTGCTATTAAACACATTTTAATTAGTATTATTTTTTAGTATTTTTAGCAAATTTTTTAACCCTAATTTTGCTTAGTAGTCTAAGCTTTTCTACTTTAAGCGCTTAGTGCGTAGACCTTATCTACTTACCGTTTAAATTTTGTTAACTACACACAATCTTTTTTTAACTTTTGCGACTAATTAGTAGAGGGTAGCTGCTTTTTACTTTTTTAGAGAACCTATTTTAACTACAACAACAACCACCACCTTTAATACCTTAAAAATAAATATATCTTAATTGCCTTCTCTAGAGTAGTGTAGTAGTGTCGTTATTTTAATAAAGTTCTACAATCTTTTATTAATATCTTCTCTTAATTCTTGCAGTAAAGCCTTTAAAATAGACATAGTATTATTGAGAATTTAATCAGATATTATTATTGTATAGCTTGCCAAAGTAGTCTTTTTTTTTTAGAAATTAGTACTTACTTCTTAATTAGTTAGCTACTTAAAATTAAACATATTTTATGGAATTTATAAAATAGTTAAAGTAATTTTACTTTTAGTTGTTGTAAAATTACTTGTAAGGCATAAGCTATAGCGCAGTAATTATATTCTTATAGCTTTTTACTAGTAATCTCATTGTCCTATGCTTAGCAGACTAGAGCTTTAATAGCTTATTATCCTAGGTGTTCTAATTGTTAATACTATAGATTTTTTATAACTAGTACGCACCTAAGGTTTTCTTAATTGTACTATAGTGTTTAGTAGCAGCAGTTAAGCAGTGTAATAAGAAATTTACTTATATTTAATAAATAAGAGATTAAAATAACACTTTAAGTTAATTAAGACAACGTTTTTCTTAATTATTTTAAATCTTATAGTATAGTAATATCTTAAATACTAAATGCTTACCTGCTTAAGTCGTGCTTTAGAGACAATATTAACGTAGAAGCCTGGTACAAAGTTAATATTAGTAAGTAGAGAATTAGCTGTTTTAGGGCTAGCTTTACTATGCAGGACGTTCTTAAGCAGCCTATTTCCTATTCTAGCAATCAAAATAAATTAACTGCCTGCCTTCACAGTCTTGTCCTTAATTTCTTTGCAATAGGTGCCTAGTAATAGGTAATTAATGCTATTAACTAAGTAGACTGCTGCTCTACTATCTATAATTATACGAAGGGACAACGTATAAGAGATAAAGGCTATACTAAATATATTTAGACTAATTCCCTTAATCAAGTTCTTTAAGTTAATTAGTGCTAAAACTAATTTGCTATAATATGCTTTACGTAGTTTATTACCAACTTATTTACTAGTGCTAGCTTTCTAGCCCTTTTTCTTAATCTAGGTGCGTAGCGCTGCTTATCTATTGCTATTTTATTTCTTAATAATCTTCTTTTAATTGTTGTCTGTTAGTTTAATTTGTATCCTGTTAGTAAATATTAATCCTATAACTATAGTTTACATTTAGAAGCAGTTGCGTAGTATTTAAGAGTGCTTATTCTTTAATTCTTTACTTAGCTTATAGGGACAAGAATGTAATTGCTTACTACCTCTATTCAACTTTAAGTTATTTAATAATTGTTTAGCTATTCTTAATTGATATTTAGTTTAGAATACTACGTGCCCTTTTTGTTTGAAAAATGTAATTAATTAATTTTATAATATAACACTTTCAATCTTTTCTGAATTATCAAAAGTTAATTAAGCTTTGTGAAGCGCTATTACTTATTGTCGGAAACAAAATACCGACCGATCGATAGATCGTGCTCCGGCTAGAGGATATATATACACGTTGGGACACTTATAATAACTTCTTGCGCTTCTTACGCAATTAGTCTCGTGTAATCTTAGTACTTAAAGTATCTAAAATATTAGTAACTACTAATAGTCTAATGACTCTAAGTAGCAGGTAGACTGTTACTTTTTAATATAAGAGCTGCTACATAGTAAACTAATGCTTAGGGCCTATTTTTTCTTAGCAAGCCTTGTCTAGGTAAGATCTTTATTGCGCCTTAATTAAATACTAAGTATTCTAATCTGTACGAAGAAGATCTTTTCCTTAAATCCTTAGTAAGGCTTAAAGATTAGTAAGCTTTTAAGTAATTATACTTATTAAGGCGTTGAATAGTAAGTCTAGATTTATGTACTTGCTAATCTAGTCTTTAATATTTATAATCTTAGTAACCTTTTTTATTTGTTAAGTAGTGTGTACTTTGTACTTATTAACTAGATTGTTATAATTATTCTTCTTATACTTAGCATTAATTATATAAGCCTTGTATTTACGTTAAGTATCTTGTAGTCTTCTTGTTCTTAGGCGCTTGCGCTAGGTAGTAGAGCAACAAGCTCTTTAATATCCTTAGGCAATTAAGGATACTAAGGCTCCTAGTATCATATTCAGCGCACGTCTTAGAAATTTAAATTAACCTAATTCTAGATACCTTTCTCTACGCAGTGCAGTCTTAAAAGAGCAAACTAATTTGGCTAGTCTAATTAAGCCCTAAGGATTACTCTTAAGGCAACAAGTAGTATATTAAAGGGGTCTATCTTAATAAAATGCTTTATAGAATTACAACATAGATTTCTGTTAAAGTAAGCCCAAGATTTGTTAGTTAGTAGCTGTGTTAATAATAACAGTAGCTTAAAAGTTATAAAATAAATTAGTAGAAGGTTAATTGTATAATTAAGTAGAGAAAGGTACAGTAGCTGCAGCAATCTGCTAGCTGTGCTGTAAGTAAGTAGAGGAGAGTAAGGTAATAATTAAACAGTCGACCTTTTAGCTTGCTAAGTGCGCAGTAGGAATCAATACTATAATTAAGCGTCTAGGCTTATAACTGTAGGAGCTAAAAAGGAGGAATTGTTTAATTACCTAAGTGGAAAGTGAGTGTATTAATTAACTAAGTGCCATAACAAAATGTCTAAAAACTACTAAAGAGGCATAAGACGATCTAGCCCGTTTATATAGACGCTAGCGGGGCCGTCATGTGAACAGCTTACCAGGATCACCTGATCAACAGGGTGATTTGCGTGTCAATACTCTAACAAAAGCTTTACTGCTTTTGTAACAACGTATACTAAATTAATAAAGTCTAATCAAAAAGCACCTGATATAGTACGTCATTAAAGTAACAAGTTAATTCTAGTTTAATTGTACACGCGTCTACTAAAGGCATATAGCCTGTGTAGTGTTAAAGTTGTAGAGTAGCCATTTGTACGCTGTACGTTAGCAAATATAAATAAATTTTTACAGCTTTTTATTATTTTCTTCAACTTAATACTGTTTATGTACATTTTATTATAGCCAAGCAAGTCTATAATCTTCTACATGACCTTTACAGATTTAAATTAAGCTGACACTAAGTAGTTTAAGGAAAAAAGAATAAGAAAATAGATCTATTAATGTACTTACCTTAAGAAGTTATAGAGGAAGAAGGAGGAGACAAGATTTTATCTACCTAGCAAGAGTAGTAGAGTTTAACCAGCTAGGCTTAAAATTAAGACAGCAATTCTCCCTACTAGAACTCTGCCACCTATACTAGTAGAGGTTTGCTAAAGTTTAGAGAAGCTGCGCATATTATAACTAGCCGCCCTTATATGTTGTATTTTAATCGCGGAATAATCCTGCAATACCTAAAGCTAACTAGAATAGGGACTAAATGCCTTATTAACTACATTAATACTCTTGTTTGTAAGAGGACTTTAACTCTAGTTTACAATAATCTACGCACGCTAAACTCACTTTATACTTAACTTTAATAAAGTAGCAAATCTACTGTAATACTAGAATATACCTTAAGAGCTTTTAAGAGAGAGCTCATGCGAGTAGTAATTAACAGCAATTAGCTATTCTAAACTATTAAGTAGCTATTATGAACGCGATTTCTCTAATTTCTAAGGCCTAATACTAGATTAATTACCTATTATAATTTTAGGATAATGTTTTAGAACTAGTTTAAGAAAGCAAAAGCCTCTATTCTTAACAACCTAGGCCTTACAACTAAGATCTTGATTGCACTAGATACATAGTCTACAATAAATTATCTTAGCTTTCTTGTAGTTAAGGGGTACTATATTGAACAAAAATAGCAATTTTAAGAGAAACTCCCTAGTTTTATACTAATACGTGGACGGTAAACTAGAGTTTTTATAGCTGCAGAGGTACTACGTGTAGTTTTAGACACTAATACTAGGTCTTGTCTTCTAGCTATTACTTTAGATAATGTTAGCAACAATACAGTATCTAGTCAGACATTATAATTAACACTAGTTGACAAGGACATTAGCTATAGCGCTCTATAAAACACTTTCCTATACCTAGCTTATATTATTAACCTAGTCGTTTAAGATATTATCTAACACTTTAAGCTAGTTAATAATATAAAAGCTAGGCCTGGAGATATTCTATAAAGGCAATATGTTAAAGAAATCAAATAAGAGATATCCTTTCTCAACTCACTTTGCAAAGTATATGTAGTTTTATTATATTAATTTATAAAATTCTAACTACTTTCTAGATCTAAGCTATTTGCATTGCTATTAACGCGTTACTATAGCAGTACAAGCAATTTCTTACTATTTAATAACACTTACTACTAAAGGAACGTCTTTCCGTTATTTGCGATATAAAGACCTAGTAGAACTTAACATATAATAAATGTAAGCGCGCGGTTAAGCTCTTAAAATATATTAACAAGTAGCTAGTACAAGAAATCATAATAAAAGGAAGTACTTATACTATTATTGTTATTCTTTATAATAATACTAAAGAGATTTACTATTGCGACCTTAAGCGTGTCTAAATATTTTCCATTAAGTAGCGTTATCTTAAAGTAGTTATAGAGATGCTAAAGCAGTTTAAGGACGCTACAAGCTTTTTAAGTAAGAACTAAAAGATGCAAGTCTAATATATTTAGCATATATATAACTGTCTTTTTATGTTCATAAACTTAATATCTAACAATCTTAATAAGGACGTAGAAAGTTACACTACAAAGTGGCCTGCAATAGTACAAGCTACTATAAATAGAGGCAAAGCAAAACTAAGTAGGTACTACGCAAAAATATTAGCTTAGTAAAAGTTCTTATTTAACTACAGAGCTATTCTTAATCTAACTTAAAAGCTTACAGTATATAAAGTATAGTTATCATAGTTATTTATTATAGAAAAGTGCTAAAGACCTAATTAGGATACTACATAAGATCTCTAAGGCAAGCAGATGTATTACTAACAGTTTTTTAACTATTTTAATCAATATAACAGCACTAAAAGGGCATATTATCTACTAGCCTAAACTTATTCTTTAAGAAAGACAATCAGCTATAAATAGTTTTAAAGGCCTGCCTCTCTGTTGCCTTTTAACAGCTTTTCTAATATAAGTTACAGATTTAGTGCAGAAGAAAGAGAACAGGTACATAGCCTTACTTAATAAGAAGGAGAATTTTACTTCAGCACTCCTTATATTAAACTAGAGATAGTATTTAATGTCTTATTGTAGTTGCAAAAGCACAAAACTACTTATCCTCCACTAGCTTAAGTTGCAAAAGATATATTAGCAATCCTAATTGCTAGTATTAGTATCAAGCGCGCTTTTAACACTGCAAAAGATATTATTAGTAATTAAAGATATTAACTTTTAGCTTTAATTATACAGCGGATTAAAGTTTTTAAGTATGCAATCCCCCTAGATCTAGAGGGGCAGAGAATCTCTATGTAGGATATAGATCGAAGTATTGCAGGCTCCCGCTGCGGTAACGTACGTGTCCTTACCCTCCTCCACCTCCTCCACCTCTATCGCAATCTTGTTGCCAGCCTATGGCTGGCAATCGCCGTTGAACACGTTTCAATTGGTGTCGTTTTTTTGACCTTTAGCAAATTTTTTTAACCCTAATTTCGCTTAGTAGTTTAAGCTTTTCTGCTCTAAGCGCTTAGCGCGTGAACTTTATCCACTCACTGTTTAAATTTTGTTAACGACACACAATCTTTTTTTGACTTTTGCGACTGATTAGTAGAGGGTAGCTGCTTTTCACTTTCTTAGAAAACCCATTTTGACTATAACAACAACCACCACCTTTGATACCTTAAAAATTAATAAATAGGATATAGATAGTGCTAAAGCACTATGTAATGAGATTAACAATCTACTTAAGCTTCTAGCGCCTTAAGACAGTCTACTTAGTCTAGAGAAGGAAACAGTAGAAGACAACGAGCTTATAAATAAAGACTCTCTACTTTAGCTACAAAAGCAGCAGCGTAATAAGCGCGACTATAATAATAAGCTGTAATAATTAAGTTTAGTAATAATAGATTATTCTTAAAACATTTCTTTTTATTATAAATCTTTTTTTAATAACTTATAAACAACTAGTAATAGATACTATAACCTAACCCTAACCTAACTACAACTTAACCTATAACCTAACCCACTGGAAGCTTTAACTACTCTAACCTAACTACAACTAGACGTCTGTGCGACCCTAACCTGAACTTACCACCTGGTTAATGCGACTACAACCTAACCTTACCACCTGGTTAATGCGACCCTTATCCAACTACAACTACTGGTCCATGCGACCCCAACCCAACCCCAACCTAAGTATAGGTTGCCTTAACCTATTTGCCAGCCTATTACTTACTAACCTATAGACGTAGTAATAGGAACTCCACTTTCTTTTCTTTTTTTTCTTTTTATTACTAATTTAACGTTTTGTACTGTACTGTAACGAAGCGGAATGCTCTTACTTGCCTTTATATATTGTACTACGCAAAAATAATCTTTTCAGATTATTGTCGTGCTTATCTTTTAGTAAGCTGGCCACGTGGCCTAGTCGTTTGTCACGTAGTACTGACTGAGTGGGCGATCGGTGCCCACCTCGATTACATGTACGGGTGTTGGAGTGTATGAAGACATACTGCTACGAGGGCAAGAGATCACTGGTGGGTAGATCATGCAAGAACAAGGTTGGTAAGATAATAATCTTATTATAGGTTAGTATAGGAACGATTAGTAGTAGGGGACGCCTATTTAATAGTACAGTGCAAGAGGTAAAGGAAAGTTAATTCCAGTTAGTGCCCCCTTTTTGGAATATATAGAAGAGGCTGAATACTTTAAAATTACGTAGTTAAGCACTAACTTAGTGTACAGTTAAGTATTACTTTATACACTAGCACAAACCTCTCCTTCTTGTAAGCTTAGCCTTATTAAGCTTTACATTTTATAGAAAGAGAAAGGCAAAAAAACTAGCAAAATAAAGGAAATAGAAGAAAAGAAACATAGTATAATTACCTAGGTTGGTGCCTAGTTTTAGTAGATCTTATATTTATATAGTGGCTATAGAGTTCAGGTGTCTAGAGAGCACCTAGACTTTATTAGCTTAGTACCTTTGTTACTATATACCTTATAAGAGCACATTTCTATTATATTACTGTTTTTCACTTTTTTAAACGCTTGCTTTAGCAAAGTTCTTAGGTAGTAGTTAAAGTAAGTAGTCTAAGTACAGGTGCAGTTGTAGAAGTAGGAGCTTAAGCTTCTAATATTAACTGTAGTTAGCTATAAAAAGGCTGCCTTATTAAAGTTAAAAGTACTAAGATTATTGCTCGAAATAACTATATTAGATTAAAAGTAAATTTGACGAACACGCTGTGTAGAGAAGAGTATAATAGGTTCCTTACTTTTATAAAAAACTCAACGCTTATTAGCCTCTAGGCAAAGTTCTGTTTTAGGACTTTAGAGAGAATTAGCTTGAAAAAAATAAGTATTTTACTTATTTCAGTTCTTTGTCGTATAAGGAGAGTTCTTTCTATTAGTAAAAAAGTATAATTAATTAAGAATACCTTAAGCAGAAGCTATATAGAGAGCGTTCTTTCTTAATTCTTGTACTATAAGCTTAACTGTCTTTTCTATCGTATTTAGCGTAATAAAAGTAAAAAATTAGAGTACACTTGTAGAGTATTGTATATTACAACTAGTACTCTAGGTTAGTGCGTATAGCTAATTAAATAAGTAAGTAGTATATATTGCGTAACTACTTAAGGTTTATCTTTCTGTGTATAAATCAAAAATAGAAGAAGTACATCTTAAAAGTGTTTATATGAATATCTTTTATTTGTCTATCTTTAAAAAGCTATATGCAGGAGTTATGAATAATACTTTCTATGCATTAGAATTTGTCTTCTAGTAGTTTAGATTTTATAGTGTAAATAATATTATCTTAAGTAGAAAGAGGGTAGAGATTAAGTCAAAAGAGTTAATATTAATAACTTAACAAATTCTTATCTTGCTTAGCTAGGCAATAGTTGCTAGTAAAGAGCTTAGAAATAACTAGGTCTAATTAGATTTTGTGCTAGCAGCTTTGTTCTATATATAGTAAGAGCGAACAGTTATAAAATATATTAGAAGGCATAGCCTTTTTAAATAGACTTGTAACACTTACAGTAGTGTGCTTATAGACAAAATATACTTATTTGTAAAACAGGTTGTTAGAACTAGCTAGTTATTCAATATTAACTCTACAATACTACTTTTTTATAACCTTAATATGATTAATATTAAGAATTAGCTTCTTTATGTAGGCTTACTTAAGAAGTTTAAGGATTGCAGAAGTAAAATTTATATAATAACACTCTGCCTAGATGATCTCCTATTTCTAATTACAAGTATATAGCTTCTTATTAATATAAAAAGTATTATTAAGCTTAGTATCTAGTTGCGTAGCTGCCTGTTAGTAGGCTAGCGTTGCCTTTAGAGCACGAGAGCTTAGTAGAGGCAGCAGAGTAGAAACTAGTTAGTTACTAGCCTGGGCTCTAACTTATCCTGCCTAGATATTCGCAGCATTGCGCCTTTGTTATATAATAGTTATTTTATTCATAAGTTTATGCTCCTTAACTATTGCGTATTAGTTTTACTTTTAGCTTATAGAAAGTTTTGTAGATTGCCTTAGGTTTTTAGTTATAACTTAAGGGTTACAACTTTCTAGATTGCAAGTCTTAGATGCTATAAAGTTACTATAGCAATTAATAAATTAAGCTTTATATAAAGTTTTTTCTAGTTCAGTAGTAATTAGAATAAGCACGCTGTATATTAGAAAGGTCTTTATGGTAAGAGACCTAAATTTATTACTTAAATTATTCTATATGAAATAGTGCTAGCTAGTTTTAAAGTTTTTAAATTTAGCTATATACTTAAAAATCTTTTGCTAGAAAGTATAGAAAGAATTGTCTTTCTCTTTGTTGTCTTTAGCTCTAGTGTTAGGGTGTAGCTTGTATGCGCTATAATTTACATTATTCTTTTTAGCTTTTGCTAATATAGTCATTTTAAGTGGGTTTCTTGCTTCTTGCGTATTAATATATAAGGGCGGGTCCTTATTGTAAAGGCTACTTTGTACTATAAACTTATAAATATCCTTATATAATAGCTTTACTATTGCCTAGTTAGCTAGAAACATATATTGTTCTTTACTTTAGTTCTTTAAGTTGATCTAATATACTGCTGTAGTATTAAGGAAGTAAACAGCGTCCTTAAGATTTATACGCCTTAGTACACAAGCTATATTTAATGATTCTTAGTAGTTAAGTAGCATGTAAGGCATGTAGACACTAACGGATTCTTAGACAAATTCTAGAGCTAGCTTCATTACTACTAAAATAACACTACCTAGTTTTTTAGCCCTTCTATTCCGCGATAAGAATACTACACTAATAATAAAACAGTATTCTTAAAAACCTTTAACACTACTATATTTGTTTATAAGTTCTAAACGCTAAGTACAAAAGTTGCCTACTCGTAAGATAACTTTAAGAATTAAGTCAAATTAGTATAAAGTGCTGTTAAACTACTAATTTATACTAATGCGCTATTGTCTTAAAGCGTTTAAAAAAATCTTGTCTACTAAAGTCTAGATACTAGTAACTCTAATGCTGTTGCTAAGTTTTGTAAGCTCTAGTACTTTATCTTAGTACTAGACGACTTTAGAGATGTAGTCTACAACATAGTCTTCCTTTCTAGTGCTAACTTCTAGGTCTCTAAAGACCTTTAATAGTTCTAGTGTCTAAGGTAGTTACTACTGTAGCTGCTTACCTTAAGCCTTATCTAATAGAGGCTAAGATATTACTTAAGTAAGTTAGTTAGTAGTGTATGTATTATCCTTATACTCTATTAGACTAGAAGAGAAGAAGTGTTACTAGAATTGTTGTATTTAAAGGTTAATACCTAGATAGAAAGGTAGTAAAATAAGTGTAGAAGGAGAGCTAGTTAGTAGAGTTATACTGTTATAGTTTAGCTTTATGTGCAGTAACAGTATCCCGCTAGCAGACAGGTAAAAGTAAAAGTGAATAAAGTCTACACTACACTAAAATAAGCAAAATTTTATAATAGAAATAGTTACTATAGTTAGCTATTGCTTTGCAAATGCAGGAAATTAGGTGTAGTAATAATGTAGTAGTAAAGTATTATAGGTTTATAAAATTTAGGTGCTTACTACACACCTAAAATCTATAAAATAGGCGGCCTATACCTAAATTTTACATAAGAAATTAGTAAATAAGCAGCTAAAAGTAAAAGCAGGCACTACTAGTATAGTATCCTCTCCCTTTTCTAAAAATATAGGCCGTTCTATAGCCTATAGGTTACTAGTTAGAGTAGGGTCTAAAACTGCTTAAAATTAACAAGGTTCTATTCTAGTCTAGCGCTAATTTCTTGATTAATTATAGAAAGCTTCTTAGTAATTTACTTAGTAAGCTTGCTAGAAAGAAAACGCTAGAAATTAAGTGTTCTAAATCGGTGTGCATAGTCCTTAAACATAGTAGACTAGAAAACACCTTAGTTAATTTTATCCTGCCCTAAATTTCTAACAGTAAAGTATTTGTAGCCTAGCGCAAATTATTTTTAATTTAAAACTTTTATAAGTTTGTTGTAATATAATCTTTTTGGTAGATAGTGAGGTTTAGTAAGTACGCTAGTATATTGGTTAGTAATTTTCCTAACATAAGCAATGCTACAAGTGCCAGAATTAGCAATATTTATTGATAGTACACAGGGGTTAACGAGTAGGCTAATAGTAGAAAGCTATATATAAGTGATAATTTGTTTACAGTTTTATAAGCTATCTATTTTAGCAAAAGAAAAACAATTAGGCTAAGAAAGTTATGCTTATTTTAAAAACTATTGGTTGTGTTATTCTAGTAATATTTTAGTAAAAACAGCTGCTTTGTATGCTATGCTGCGCCTTAGCACTACGCTAATATGCGTCTTGTTGTACAACTTTATTAAAACTTTTTAAGGGCTCAAAAGTTAGCGCTAATACTATTACTGTTTGCAAGGTGCTAAAGGTCTATCATTAGGAATTGCAAGATAATAGCACCTTTTAGTATTAAGTTTTAGGTAATACGTTCTGCATCCTCTTTAAATTGCCTATAGCTAACAGTAGAAGCTAGAGCTTATAAAGCCTTTTTGCTTTTAGAGAACTAGCTAGCGTTAAGTTAATATAACTTTTAAGCTTAAAAGCTAATACTATATACTAATAGCAATTTAGCTAGGCTAACTAGCGCTACTCCTTCTAGTAAAAGAACCTGCAACAGTAAGTCTCTACTAGCCGCTGTATAAGATAATGTATCTCCTAAACTAGTTTCGCGCAATGCTAGGCTTAAGGTTAAGACTAGTAATAGCGTTAAAGACTATAGAACATATGTGCCGTCTAAATTATAGCACTAATAATAAATTATTGTTCACAACTCTTGCTTATTTTTATTTTACTAGTGTAGTAGGTCTTGTTTAAGTTTCTATAGTGCTGCTAGTAACTTAAGATTGCTAAGCTTAGTACGTTATAGTACAATATTATCTGTATTGCTAAAAGTTACTTTACTAAAATTTAATATTCTTTGTACTTATAGCTTAGATAGTATCCTGCCTGCACTAGAAGGATAGCTTGCTATTTCAATATTAAGAAGACTAGTAGTTATAGGCTAATCAGTAAAAGACAGGCAAAAGTTTAATTGTAGTAGTACGCTTCTAGGTGCTTAATTGTAAAGTAGCTAAGAAACTTATTAAGTTAATGTTGTCTTCTAGCTTGTTCTTAATTTCTTAGTCTAAAGAGTCCTTCTCTTAAAGTAGTTACTTATTCTTAATATAGGCTTTAACTAAATTATGTAGCATTTGTAGTGCTATAATAGTTGTAGCATTAATCACTAGTTCTTAGTGCTTTACGCTCGTGTTTGCTGCTTTTAATATGTATTTTGTTATTGAAGAACTGTAAAAGGTAACTGCTTTAAGAGTTGTCAGTTGTAATTAACTAAGTGAACTAGCTTATTTAATTGCAATGTATAAGGCTTAAGATTAGACAAAGTTAGAAAAGAGAAAGTAATAGTTTACTTAAAAAGCGTTTATCTTTAAGGCAACTAGCTTAAGACGCACAAGACTATTAGGATTACGTTTAATTACTAAAGAAACTTGTAAGAGAGCGTCTATTGTAACATAAGCGCAGTGTTGCGTAGTAAAGTATAACTAATTTTTAGAATCTAAGTGCTTACCGCATACCTAGAATCTAAAAGATAAACAGCCAATACCTGCATTTAACATAAAAAATCTATAAAGAAAAAGCTATAGGTACAAGTAGATACTAATAGCATAGTATCGTTTCCCCTTCTCAAAGACATAGGCTATTTTGTAGCCTATTAGTAGCTAGCTATAGTAGTGTTAGAGTTAGAGTCTAAGTTTCTAAAGTCTTATTTAAATGCATGGCTCTCTCCCTTTGTAAGACGCTTAGTAATAACAACTTAAGGATAAAAGTTATTTTTTAATATAGGAGATAAAGGCGTTTATAGTTTAATAGGCGGTTTAGGTAAGTCTAGTAAAACAGAAAAATTTACTCTAGAACTAGTTTGCCTCTAATAATTAAAGTCCTATATCTTTGTGGTTTTTAAGTCCTTTTCAATAATATCCTGCACAAGCCTTTACTGAAAAGGCTTCAATTACTAACTAGGTATTGTGTTTAAAAAGCGCGTACTGTTAAGATCTTTAAGGCTGTAGGTCCCTCTCTTAAGCTTAGCGTTATAGATATAATATAGTCTTGACTACCTTGTATCTAGTTTATAATTTTGGGATATATTAATTTCTCAAATAAACTTTAAAGGAGAACTAGATTTCATAGCTTTATATCTTTAAGTTGTATTTCTATAGTGCTGTTCTAGTATTCTTTCTTAGTAGCTCTTATACAATTTATAAAAACAACTGTATTCTTAGTAAATAAGTTTTTAAGATCTTACTGCATTGTTTATATAGTAAGGAATTGTGCACAGTTCTTTACTTCTCTAAATCAAAGCGTTTGCTGAATAACTAGTGTAAATTTAATAGAAAGCACTATATTTCATATTATAACTAGTTAGTATAGCAATTAGTTTATCTAATCCTATATTAAAATCCTGTCTACAATAAAAACTATAAATAAGTTCTTAATTCAAATGCTCTAGAGCTCTTTAAAAGTATTTTTGATTAGTTTGTATTCTTTTTTCATCTCATTTATAGCTTAAAAATTATGTCTAGATAATTGAACTTAGTGAATTTTGTACTTTTTTAATAAATGTAATACTACTTTAGTAAGGTTAAGTCCTCTATTGACTATAAATTTGCGTGCTGTGCTCTGTCTGTATATAATTTCTTTATACATAAATTCTACAATTATCTTAGCCTAGCTATTTGATAGCGCTTTTGCTTTAAGCTAGCTACTAAAATAATTCCTTGTAATTACAAGAAACCACTTTCTAAAACACTAAAGTATATATAATATAAAGGGGTGACAAAAAAAAAGATATCCAAAAAGTTATTATTCTCAAAGCTTTATATTTCCATAACTACAAGAGCTATACAAGTAAGAGTTAATGATTTGAAAAGCCAAGAAGCTCTTCTTTAAGATAGGCTGCTTAGTAGGTTGCTTAGTCAGCATGATTGCTCTTAATCTTCGCAGTGATAATACCAGTTCAAAAACTTAAGTATATATTATTATATAACTTTTTTTCGAATGTGCAAAAAGCGCTATAATTTACATAAAATAGATAATACAAGCTAATCTAAGTCTAGTATAAGTCTAAAGGTAAATACAAACTTAACTGTAAGGTAATAATAAAGAGCTTTTTTTTTAAGTTTTTTCTTAATAAATAACTATAATAGCGTACTAATACTTAGTGCACTAGTCTTTAGCTTCTTTTACTTGCAAATAACGCCTTAGTTATAATAGAATACAATTATTAATTGCCTTTTAAGGTAATTAATCCTATTCCTCCTTTATAGCAGCCTTAAAGGCTGCTATACTTTTCTTATTATTTCCAGCAAAGCCTACACGTTTTCTATAAGATTTAGATTAGGACTATAAGCAGGATGCTTAAAAAGTAATATCTTATTCCTAGAAAACTAAGATAAAACTTATAGAGTTTTATAAGTCTTAGCGTTATCCTGTTAAAACTTCTAGCCTATATAGAAGTTAGTAAGGTGCTTAAATATGTAGAAAAAAACTCTAACTTAATAATTTAAATATAGAGAAATAAGCCTCTAAATAGAAAAATAAAGTATACATAACTTATCTTTTTTTGCTGCAGGTTTTACTATAGAAATTAAAATCTTTTAAATTCAGTTTAAATTTCTAAAAAGAGTAGTAATTAAAGGGCATTTAATTACTACTAGTTTAGATGCTCTACCTATCTAAATTGCACCCTAAACTTAAGTAGAAATATCTTAACCTATAACTAGATTAGTAAGTATTCTAAGATAAAATTTAATAACAAAAATTCTTTTAACATAATATAGTTAATTATTTAATAATTAGAGTTTCTTAGAAATTATATATATTTATTATAGAAATAATTTTCTTTTCTATTCTATTATTGTGCTTTGTTTAATAGTATTCTGTTCTAGCACTATGCTTACGCTTAATAGCAAACTTATCTAAAACTATAACTTTATAAAAGTTTATATTTTTAATGTTTTTAAGTATTTGGTTAGCGTAAACTTAATAATTATCAACTTTTTTACTGTCTAATAGCGTCTTTTTTTAAGAAATATAAAAAAATAGCTATCTTTTTTTAGAAAGCGTTGTACGCTTCTAATTAAAAGATCTATACTATTTTCTCCTAAAAGACGTTAAATTGTCTTGTTAGGGCTTCTTATAAGGTCTCTATTAAGCACTCTTTTTACTTATTTTAAGATCTTAGAAGAACGACCTTTTTTAGAGCTAATAATAGATAAAGAAGTGTTCATTTTTTGTATAATTTAATAAAGAGTATTGTAAATACTTTTAGAAGGCTTTTCTAGTATATTACTAATAGAGGAGCTAGATTTGTTATATAAATATAAAGTATAAACTTGTTGTTTAAATTAAGAGAGATTGCTAGCCATAGAGGAGATAATATAAAAATAGAAACTTAGAAAAAACAAGAGGAGTAAATATACTATATTTTTATTAAGTTCTTACGTAATTAGTGCTTACGTAAGCGACCCCTATTTTTTATCCTTTTATTAGACTACCAGGGAATAAGAAATAGTACTTTAAAACTTGCTTACATTATGCTTACGTAAGCTGATTAAACCAATTTTTTTTCGGCCCTTTTTATCCGTTTATAAAAAAGATAAGCTGCAATCTATTTTTGCTTTTTTTATATATATTTTAAGCGAGATTACAGGCGCAATAGTGCTAACTAAGCAGCCTACTAAGCAACCTATCTTGAAGAGGAGGTTCTTGGCTTTCCTACTCACTTACTCTTTTTAGTATTGTCCTTCTTATTATTGAAATATAAAGCTTTGAAAATTATAACTTTTTTGATTTCTTTTTTTTCTGTCACCCCACTGTATATTAATAGTAACAGTTTCCATACTAGCAAAACTATAAGTATTAGTAAGTATATTAACCTTCCTCTTTAAAGATTACAGTTAATACTCTAGGCAGATTGCTAGTCTTTTTTGTACCTGCTTATATATTTCTTTCTACTAGTTTTGCTATTCAAGTATAGAGTATACTCTATTTACTTCTTAGTTTCTAATCTAGGTGTGCACGTTCTGTACTCCAGCTGTTCTTATATCTATATTTTCTACAACTTGTTAGATTGCAATATTTCTAGATATCTTCCTAACGAGTATACTATCTTATACAAAAAAGTTTAATGTTTGCGTTTTCTATGCTTATACTTCTTATAGTTCTATTCTTTTAGGTGTTTTAAAGTTAACCAAATACTAAGCATATCGCTCTAATTTCTTAAAGAACTTTTAATAAAGTAACTTAGCTTGTCCTACTAGTACTAGTGCATTTCTATTTCTAAATATATAGTTTATAAATTTCTTTAGGACCTCCTTAGGTTCTAGACGTAGTTCCTAATTGTTCCCTTTTAGATACCTAGACAATGTATCTACAACAATAATTTTCTTTCCTAGTATATACTTAATATTGAAGTCTTATAAGAGGATTTTTTATATCAACCTATTTATAACTAATGCTAGATCATTATTTGGCAAGCAATTTAGTTAAGTAATAAGAGTTATAGTGTTAGTTCTTATAGTAGAATATGTACTAGAAAAATAAGTACAAAACCTCTTAAAAGCCATTAGTATAGCTTTATATTCTAACTAAGTAGAGCGCTATTACCTTTTTTATACTAACTACAGTATATTTTTGAACTATACTAAGTATTATTTATTATTATTTTTTAAGTTAGTCTATACACGCCCCTGTACTGCCCTAACTATAAATAGTTATTAGAAGTATTTTATAGTCTTTAGTCACAGTGTAGTCTAGGTTTGCAAGTGCAGGTGTATTATATATAGCATGTTTTAGTATGTATATTGCTATGTCTCGTGTATCTTCTTATTTAGAAGAAGTATTGTCGCGTAGAAGTGTAAATAGAGGTTTGATAATCTTTGTAAAGTTTTTTAATTATATATAATAGTTGACGCATATATCTATAAATAATTACACTTCTCTTTTCCTTATGCATAGTAGCTACTTTATAGTCTTCTTAACTTTCTTCTAGTTATAATAATAACTTTAAGGGCTAACCTTGTAGCCTACAACTTTAAGCCTTTCTTTAAGAAAATAACACTTCTTTTCTACAATAGTGCCTTTAGCTTATTTAATATTAGCTAGCACCTTATCTAGTTTTAAAATATACTTAAGGAAATAGCGTTGTAACCCTAGCTTTAATTATTCTCTATTATCATTAGTCTTTAGCCCTCTGCATGTGATGTTGTTTACAAAGGGCATAGTATTAGGCTAGTAGTTTACAAAAAAATTATTCTAACTTGTTAGAATGCTGTTACAGAGTTAGTAGCGCCTATAACTATTAAATATTACTATATAAGTCCTACAAGTGTTTAAAATGCTGTAATATTTCTACTTTTTAAATGTTGTATAATCTAGTTGTATCTTAAGAATAAGTTTATAAGTAAAATTATATTGCTTTCTGCAAATCTTTTGAAAAATATATTAGCTATTAGTAGTCAGTTTTTATCTTGTATAGTAACTATATTTATTTCTAATATATTGATTATTTTTCAAACGCCCATGTTCTTCTTTAGTACTAGATACTATAAATTACAAAACTATCTTTTGCATTGTTCCTAATTTTCTTGATTTAGGCGGACGTCAACCATATTTACTACTTGCAATTCTAATACTTTTAGAATAGCAAAGCCTTACACCTACTAAGCTTTATATAGTATTGTATATATCCTATATAGTAGGCATATATTAAAAAAGATTCTTCCTAATTCCTTAAAATGCTAAAAGAGAGCTCCTTCTCTGTTAAGAAGTATATATATTAATATTTCTTTTTCTATAGGCTAGAGATAATCTCTAACATATAGTATGTATAATTATTTTTTAGTAAGCCTTGTTCTTCATAAAAACGCAGGATATCTTAGCTTGATTAAATAATTATATATTCTAGTATTAAGATTATAAATACTTCTTTAAGAAAGCTGTTGTTTTTCAGCTTTTTCTTTCTAATCTTCTTTTTTGAATTCTATTAGTATCTCCTGCTAAGAGATATTAACAGGTTAGACTTTCTTATCTATAGTTTTATACATAGTATAGAGATTATAGCGTTGTTAGGTAATATTAAGCAGCCTTTCTTGTAATTGTTGCTAGTTAAGCTTACACATAATTAAAAACTTACTAACTCTATAGTTTTGTATAGAGTATTCTAAATGTTTAACTGCGCGTATAAACACCTAGTTTAATCAAACTTTTAAATTATTTTGAATATTACTTGTGTACAGCACGTTAAATTACTGAATTTTACTATTAGATCTAACTATGTAGCTTCCTTTATAGATTTTACTACAGCTGCTTAGGATCTACTGTCTGCTATATTAGTAATTACATGTACCTACACATTACTTGATGCTTCTCTGTCTTAGTCTCTATTAGAGGCTTTATTCCCAATTGTCTACGCAGGGTAATTTAAAGATAAGTTAGACGCAATAAAAATTATGGTTTTAGTACTATCTTTAGAAAGAACTTAGTATATAATTTATTTAAATGTATTACACTATATTGCTATTTTAACGCATGCAAACCAAGGTCTTTCTAAAATTGTAGAGTTAATAATATTAGCAATAATCCTAAATGTAGTTCTAATAGTAACTGTTTTTATTTAAATAGATATACTAAACGTAGTCTTAATAAATAAATTGTATATGCTATTAGCTAGAGTTGCGCTAGGAGATAGCTATTCTAGTTGGTGTTCTATTATTTAATACAGTATCTTTAATGCTTATGTAGCACTTTGTTTTAGAATATATATTTGTGCTCTAGTGTTAATTAGGCACTTTAAAAAGTTGCTATATACAATAACCTAGCATTCTAGTAAGTCTATTAAAACAAAGATTTGCCTATTCTTTTACTAGGCTCTTTAGACTTCTTTAGTAGATATTTTGTCGAGTTTATTAATCTAGAAATTGCTCCTTTTATACAACCTGTAGCATATTAGCGCGGTTAATTAATAATGGTTTATTATATTATAATGGACATTCTTAATAAGTAATCTAATGAGCAAAGTTTTATTAGTAGTATACTTAAGGTCTATGCGTTAGTTTAGCTGATTTGCAGCTAAAATAAATTCTAGGTGCGCTAAATTATATTTAGAGTCTATAATTTTTCTACTAATTATAATGTTGAGCGTATTTAAACTATTAAGAATACTAATATTATTATGAAAAAAGTTGCATAGCTTTTTTTAAATGCTGTCGTGTTTTATAAAGTCTAATATAGTAACTCTTTTTACTTTCTGTCTAAGCAGAGCAGTTGGAATACAGTTTAGCTGTTTTTATATTATCTCTCTTAACTCTAAATTGGGAAGCGCGTTTATGAACTTTACAGCTTTCTTCTTTTGTCTATGCTATAGGTGCTTTAGATTAGCTAATATGCTATTATCTTGCTAAAATTACTATAGCAGCCTAATGATTAAAAGTAGCGTATTATAAGACTAACTTATAAAAAGTATATTATTTTACATTCTCTTTAATAGAAACTGCATATCTATAAGCTGTAAGTTAAAGATCGAAGCGTTACCTTAAATTATTAAATTACTTTTTTAGGTGCTTATATTCTTGCTTAGCCTTCCATATTTCTTTATCCCTTTATTTTAGACACAATTAAAATCTTACTAAAAGGAAAAGCTCTCTCTTTTTAAGCGTGTAGTAGCATTAGACTTAAGAATATTATATAAAGCGTTTTCTCTGCCTTTTAGTATAATATTAGTAGCATTAATATTGTTTAGCTTATTAACGTAATTATTTATAGCAAAATTATATAATTCATTCTAGCACTATTAGAACAGCTAAAGAACATTATTATTGTTCTTTAGTATGTTAAACTAGTTGCTGTTTTTATAGTACTAAAAGCTTTTTCTTTAAAACTTTAAGCCTAGTTAAAAGTGTCTACTAGTAAACTTCTTAAGTATTACGCTAAAGGCTAGTAAATTAAGTACGTTGTTAGTAACGTTGTAAAACTCTTAGATCTTTGCCTTTAACTATAGCAAGACTTAGTTTAATAATAGTTATCTTAGGAACTTTTCTAAACGTTTATGTCGTAGCCTTAAGTAGTAAATTCTATTCTTAGCCGCAATATCTTAGTTAAAAATACTTATCCTATTTACTTTAAAGCGTAGTATTGCCTACAATTCTTAAGCATATGTTCTGATATACTATATATATAGTAGAGGGTGTTTGTCTTTACGTTGTTTAAAAATGCTAAACTTGTCTTAGTAGATAATCTTCTTTTAGTATTAGTAATAAGGAAACTGTTATTTCTTTTACTAGAAGATTTAGCAATAGTTGCTTATATGATAAAGTATGCGTAGTTAGTAAGTTTTGTTAGAAGTTTTTTTGTTGTAAAATAAGCTGTAAGCATATTAATAGTTAATATTTTAAGCTTTAGATTACTGAAAGCCTTTAAAAAATCTTCTACCTCTAGGTTAATATTAACTAGCGTGCTTACCTTTTTATATAATTTATTAATCTTAACTGCTGCTTCTCTTACTTTCTTAGAAGTAAAGGTTACACGCTAGTTAAACAGCATGATCTAGCGTTTTTCTCTATTAGGGCCTTCTCGCTTTAGCTAATAAATCTTATCTAGGCTAATTATCTTCTTGTAGTAGGATTTAAGGAAAGGTTAAACTAGATCTAATTTCTACATATTCTTATTATTAATATTGAGAGCAGTAGGCATAGAGTACATAATTGCCCCCTTATCTGTTTGTAGTAAACATTAGAAGAAGAGAATGCCTTTTTTTTAAGGTATTTGCTTATTTTTAATACATACATTAGCTATAGAAGTAAAATAAGTATAGTACACTATTTGTCTTAGCTAGTTTTATACGCATTTATAGATATAAGCTTAGAAGTAAAAGCGTTTACCTATCTTAATAGTAGTATCTTTGTTTTTCTACTGTTTTTTTATGTTTACTTGTAACTTAGACTAATCTTTCTTTGCATATCTAGGTGAACGTTTTAAAATGCAAAAGAGCAATAAATTTACATTAGAAAGATTATATAGTAGAATAAAAACTCTTTTTTTATTACAAATATCTTTATTATTAGCTTATCTATTGAAGTTTTTTAGGAATTTAGTAACATCTTTCTTAGTAAAGACTATATACTGTGCCTTAGTTAAACTATATACAACTCTAGGTTGTATATAGATATAGATATAGTATTAATAAATAAGCTTTATAGTGTTAATAGTAGCTTAGGACTAGTAGCTGTAGGCTTAGCAGAAGGAAGCGTTTTGCCTTCTTGTTCTTAACCTAACTTCTAATCTTTCTTTAATATTTATAGTACAGTGAAACTTATAGAGACTTTTTATTTAGATAGTTGTTAGTAGTTAATTAGTTATATAGTAGATAAGGTTTAGTTTTAAAGAAATATAAGATATTTGTTTTTAAAGTCTTTGTACTATGTGCTTAATTAGAAGTAGTTATAGAAATTCTTGCCTCTCTAGTGCCTCTTTTGTTGCTAGGCAGGCACTAATTTATACTTACGCTATTTTAGTTGTTAGTAAAGTCTCTATTTTGCTAGATAGATACCTTAAACTAGCGTTTAGATACTTCTAGTTGTAAGCTTTTAGTCTTATCTAATTTTTGCTAAATAAAACCTTAGCTTTTCTTTTATGTATGTATAACTTGTTTTAATTTCTGCTAGATAGGCATGCTACTTTTTTTTTTTTAGGGAGACTTTTAATTAGCGTTTAAATATATATAAAACTACCTTTATTTTACTATATAGTTTACTACTTTTATTCTACTATATAGATTTTAACTTAGTATTTATTAAAACATTATTATTTTGTTATTAAGTTTTTGTTTTTCTTTGCTTTGCTGCTAGTGCTAACTTAGGTAACAAAGTCTTCAACATAGTCTATAGTAAGGGATAGTGTTAACTCCCTAAAAGTATATCTAGTAATTCTCTTTAGAATTATAGCTTCTTAAGTGTTCTCTTAAGTTCTATACTTATATAAGATTATTATACTGTTTTGCAATAATTATGCACTAGTTTTTTATGCACTAAGTAGTAGAGTATATTCTTATAAGCTTTGCTATTTGTATAGATATTAGAGTGTATAAAGACATACTGCTACAAAGAAAAGAGATTACTAGTAAGTATATTATGCAAGAACAAGGTTAGCACGATAATAATTTTATTGTAGGTTAGTATAAGAACTGTTAGTAGTAAGAGACGCCTATTTGATAGTACAGTGCAAGAGGTGCAGAAAAGTTAATAATAGTTAGTGCCTTCTTTCTGTAATAAACAGAAGAGGCTATATACCTTGAAATCACGTGGTAAAGCACTAACTTAGTGTGAGTTGGGTATCACTCTGTGCACTGGTATAGTAATAGCTTTTAAAGCTAAGCTCTAGTTTCTATACTTAGCCCTTATATAATAAACAGGAAGAAAAGGATGCTAAAGTAATAGATTTTAAGTACTGCGCTAGTGTTAGCAAATATCCTAAAGTTATATATTGTTTCTATAACTAGCTAAGTAAGGGCTAATTAATTTTTTATTTATAAAAGTCTTGTAGATAAGACATCTATAGAAAAATTTATAAACAAAGACGTCTTACTAGATAGTTTAGTTTAAAGATACTTAATTAATCTAAGTATTTATATAATGAGTTCAAGATAGACTAAATTATATGCTAGTTAGATAGTATTAAAGTATGCTAGGTGGACAGTATTAAAGTATGCTAGGTAGACAGTATTAAAGTATGCTTGTTTTAAAGAAAAGCTTAGAATACTCTTTATAGACTATAATATTTCTTGTATATATAAAGAGCGTCTTAGACGCAGATAGAAAAACTGAACTAACTATTTAGTTTTTTTTTAACTACTATTACTAGCTTTTTATTCTCTATAGTTAAAGCATAGCACTTTAAATTGCAGTTTAAATTCTTCTTACGCAACTTAAAGTACGCTAGTAGTAGTTTATACTTTTTAATTTATTTATATTTATCTTCTAACCTACTAACTAATTACAATACAATAATAGCAAGCAACTCTTTTTAATTCACTAACTTAGCACGCCTCTTAAGCTATGTAAGCTAAACCTACTAGTATACCTAGCTAAAGTTTAATGCTAAATTTAAAAAAGTCTATAAATATGTAAACTTAAAGGCTATTATAACTATTAATACGCAGCAGGTAGGGACCTTTTATAAAGAAGTATTGCAGGCTCCTGCTGCGGTAACGTACGTGTCCTTATTCTCCTCCTCTATCTCCATCGCAATCTTGTTGCCAGCCATAGGCTAGCAATTGCTGTTGAACACGTTTTAATTAGTGTTGTCTTTTAGTACCTTGAGCAAATTTTTTTTACTTTAATTTTTGCTTAGTAGTCTAAGCCTTTCTGCTCTAAGCGCTTAGCGAGTGGACCTTATCTACTTACTGTTTAAATCTTGTTAACTACACACAATCTTTTTTTTTGACTTTTGCGTCTAATTAGTAGAGGGTAGCTGCTTTTTCCTTTTTTAGAAACTCCATTTTGAATACAACAATAACAATCACTACCTTTAACACCTTAAAAATAAATAACTATTAATACATTAATAGGGCTGCCTTTAAAGCTCTTAGTGCTTATGAAAAACTTCTCTAAAGAAAAGCTAGAAGCTTAAAATAAAAGGCTTAACAAGTATTAAATAAAGTATATAAACTAGGCTATGAACGCGCGCGCCTTGCAGTATATATAGAACTAGGTTTATATAACTATTAATAAGCAGTTAATAGCTCTAATTATAATAAGACTTATAAAAAAACTAAGCTAAACTCTTAATTAGCTTATTAGGCAATTAAAGCTTAAACTAGTGCTAATGAAAGCAATTAACTAAATAGTAATAAGCTAAAAGTTCTACACAAGCCTTAAAAAAGCAAAGCTTAGTACTATAAAACTATAAGCTAAGTATAAAAAGTAGCAGATAAGCTGCCTAAAAGCTAAAAGGCTAATAGTTTCTAAGCTCGCTAGTATACTCACTATATTTAACTTTCTAGACGCTGTAGAAGCTATATACACTTTTGACTATACTTGTACTATAAAAATGCTTTACTAATAGCAATAATAGCTTAAAAAAAGTATTTTAATTTTAACTTAACAAGACAAGTATTCTTAAAAATGCTCTACTAGCACTTAATTAGCTTACTAAGCTTAGCTAAATTACTAAAAGCTTATACTATATTAAAAAGCTTAAAACTTGATACACCTAAATAAGGCGCTAGAAAAGTAAAATAGAAATGTAGCTATAAGTGCTATTATAAAGACAGTACTAAAGAAATGCATTTTTAAAAGCTAGTAAAGTGCTACCTACTTCTAGTAGTAATTAAGGCCTACTTAAAATTTAACTATAATGTTAGTAAAAAGAGAGCTAGAGGGATTCAGAACTACTTATATACTAACTAGTATAAAAAACTTTATAAAAAGCTTGTTAAAGCTAAATATAAGCTTCTTTGAAAGAAAACTAGCAAGTAAAAGCTTTTCTTAGGTAGTATAGTTGTATTCTTAATTATGTAGCGCTTCTTTAAGAAAACAACAGCCTAGGTATATACTATACTAATAATTTTAACGCTTATATACTATTAGAGAGCACTATACTAGATAGTAAGGCTGCGTTACATTTAGTAAATAGCAGGGAACTGCTTATACTAGGCTTCTTTATACTTACTAGTGAAGTAGAGATAGTAGAGGCAGGCACTTAGGCCTTCTCTATTAGTAGCTAGAGAACTTAGATTCTATAATAAGTTCTAAATAAAATATATAGTAAGAAAACTAAGAACTTTACACTTATAAATATAGTAGTTGTTAGAAGTCTTTTTCTAAATATTAATTTAGAACCTTGCCTACATAAAAAAGGAGTTAAGTACCTAAGCTTAAAGAATACTTTCTACTAAGGCACACTAGGTAGCAACGTTGTACTAGTAAGGCTTGAATACTATTGCAACTTCTTATTTATTAAATATAAGCCTTTATCTTTTTAGCTTAAGCCTGTTATAAACATAATACCTTAAGCAAGAAGCTTATAAGTAACTTATCTAATGAGTAGCATAGAAAACTTTTAGTATACCTGCGTAGAGCACTTAGGCCTTAAAGCTCTAAAAGCGCTTATAAACACAGCCTAAGGCGTATAAATTTAAAAAATAGCACGTCTTAAATATAAGCACTATACTCTAACTTATGTAAAGTAGGTTCTATTGCAAAGACTAAAAGAGTTTTTTTTTAACTAGACTAAAAGATCTTGAAAAACTTATTTAATATGCTTAAAGGTTGTTTAGGAGAGCAATAGATACAAGTAGTTAAGAATGCCTTTAGGAGCAAGCTCTATGTGTATATTCTGCAGGCAAAATCTATCTTAGAAATTATAAGAGTCTTATACTATCTTAAGGTACTGCTTAAAGCTTATTACAAGCTCTAAATAGTTAAAATTATATAAGATAATAATTTTTTAACACTTTTATAGAGAGGGATTGTATAGTACTAACTATAGTATAAAGAACGCAGTGTTACTATTAGGCTTTCTTTACTAAATATATATAAACCAAATAGAGCTGCTAAACAAGTAGAATAAGAGCTAATAACAAAATTTAATAAAATAAAAGCAAGCGTAAACCTGCTTAAGAAACTCTATCTAGAAATTATTAAGGCTGTAGCCTAGCTTTATAAGATAGATTTCCTTTACGCGTATAGCTTGCGCTAAATAAATAAGCTTCTTAAGCAATAAAGCAATAAAGCAAAAAGCACTTTATGTACTATAAGCCTAAGCCTTTTAAAAGCTTTATAGCTAATATAAAACTAGATTAGAGTAATATTCACGTCTACAGCTACCGCGCCTATTTTTTAAATAAGATTACAGCGGCTAGGCAATATAAGAAGAGCATTAAGACTTTTCTTAAAGTTAATTTTAGTTACTTAGTAGGCTATAGAACCTCTAACATACATTATATACAGGCTGGTAAAAATTGCTGACAGTTAGGTCTAACTAATTAGAACACGAAAACCTGTGCACCTGCGCATTGCTGCGAGTTTTAAAGATATTAAGCTAAGAATTTACAGCCTATTAATTAGGGCATATTTTACCTTATATACAAATTTCACGTATATATCTCTTGTATTCGTGGCGATGCAGAGATGCGAAGGTTTTGGTGTTCTAATTAGTTAGACCCAACTGTTAAAATTTCTACTAGCCTAATTATATATAAGTCTTAGCGCTTTACTAAGTTATTATAATGTGTAATATTATATTTAATAAGACGCTATACTACTAGGGACAAGCTTATAAGCTGCCTAGGCAAGACGCAGTTCTTATAGTAAACACTCTTAATAAGAATAAAATTAGTAAGGCTAGAGAGATACTTAAGCAGCTTACTAGCATTAGTTAAGTAAAGGTAACAACATAGAAAGCCTTATAGCTAATAAGTTAGCTTTGGCCTTTTAAGACAACCTTTTAATGTGACCACACATTTTGTAGACACCTTTTTAGTAGAAAAAGATTTATTGCTAATAACAGATATCTAGGCTTATACCCCCTTGTTGAGCATTACCGGCACGTAATTAGTATGTCGCATGTTTAGATAAAAATAAAGATAGGCAATATTTCTCTATACGATTGTCTTAACTAATAACTATTTACTAATAACTGTAACTTCTATTATCTCTGTTGCTATCCCGGCGGTGTTGCAGTTGCAGCGTTTCTAGCGCCTATACTTAGATGTAAATATACAATAACAGCGTTACTTTCTAAGCATAGCTTTCTTATCTTTAAAGGCAACTTATAAAATTCTTCTACTTATTAGTTTATTATAGCTACTTAATAGCTGTTTTAATACGCTTTTACTTTTTATAAAGCTACTATTAGGTCTCTCTACTATAGTTGCATTTACGTAAGAAGAGATTAGTAAAATAATATACTATTACTATACCTAGGCTATTAATATACGTAACGTATTTAATAGACTTACTTCTAAATAAGCTTTTTACAACCTTTATTATAACCTTAACATCTATAATACTAGACAGATGAATAAAGTGTTAATAAATAACAAAATTTAACTTTTATATTTACCTAATTACTATAAAAGCTACTGCTAACAGCTTCTTTTTAAATAACTATAAAGGCTGTTTAGTAAAAGTAAACGCAAGCTTTATGATTTACTACTATAGCTTCTTTTATATTAACTTAGTAAAGTCTAACTTTACTTAATATAAGCTATTAGTCTTTATGTTAAATATAAAGAAGAATAGTCTAAGCATTATATTATTTATACATAAGTTATTTATATATAGTACTATATAGTGTAACAAGTTCTAAAAGTAAAAAGTAGAAGGTAGAAAGCTTTTATAAAGTATTGCAGGCTTTTGCTGCAGTAACGTACGTGTTCTTACTTTACTCTACCTCCTTTACTTTTATTACAATCTTGCTACTAGCTATAAGCTAGCAATTGCTGTTAAACACGTTTTAATTAGTGTTCTTTTTTTAGTACTTTTAGCAAATTTTTTAACTCTAATTTTGCTTAGTAGTCTAAGCTTTTCTGCCTTAAGCTCTTAGCGCGTAGACTTTATTTACTTACTATTTAAATTTTATAAACTACATACAATCTTTTTTTAACTTTTGCAACTAATCAGTAGAGGGTAGCTGCTTTTTACTTTTTTAAAAAACTTATTTTAACTATAACAATTACTACTACCTTTAATACCTTAAAAATAAATAGCTAATAAGTAACTAGCTGGTAGCAAAAACTATATAAGGCTTATTATTATCTTTAAAAGGCAGTACGCTAATAGCATATAAAAAGAATTAGGCTAACGCTTCTTAAAGAATTTGTGTAGAGTAAGAAAGTTATTTAAAATAGCTACTTACGCCTAAAGTAATACTAGCGCCTTTTTTACTAAAAGTGCAAATACTAAAGCAAGGCACCTTAGCTTAAAGAGCTGTAAGTAGTAGTAATAAGCTACTTAGCTTTTAGAAATTATAAACTACTAGTAGATTAAGCTTAACAGACGCGTAGAAGCTCTTATATTCTTAAAAGAAAGTAGAAATTACTTTTAAGGAATTTTAACGTAGTACTAAGATTTTTACAACTCTAAATAGAGATTCTTAAAATACTTTAGCAAAGAAACTTTATAAAAAAACATATAAAAACCTCCTATAAGAAGCTTCTTAAGGCCAAAAAGAAAGACTAACGCAGTCTTGATGTAGGGGGTGTAGGCGTATATTATCTGTTATATAACTCTTTGAAAGCTTCTAAGCTTAAAGTACTACTTTTTTAATTTTAAGACTAGAATAAAAAGCTTATTATAGTTTACGCTATAATAGTAGGAGCTTTTAAAAAAGTAAATTAATTCTAAACGCACTTTAACAATCTTCTAAAGCTTTAAATAAATAGAAGGATCTCTATAGTTACTAATATAGAACTTTGTTTAAATAGGCTGGCAAAAAGAAAACTAATACTCTACTTTTAAAAAGCATCTAAATAAAAAAGAAGATCTTAAAGGACTCTAAGCCTCTTCTTCTTGAATAAATAGTTACTTATAAGCTTAATAAGAAGAGCTAGTTTCTTAAATATAAAGCACGTTTTGTAGTAAAAAAGAAATTTAAGTAAGAATCTTACTTTATTTCATATACGCAGCAATGCTAGCTAGGCAATTATTTAAGCTTACTATTATGATTATAGCTAAGTTTAACATAAAAATACAGTAGCGTAACGTAGTAAGCGCATTCTTTAATACTAATATTAGTAATAAAATAACTATTTTATATAACCTACTAAAGAGTTATAAGCGCCTAGGTAAGTGCGTTAAGCTTAAAAGAGCTTTGTATAGCCTACAAGACTTGCTATTATTATAATATAATAAGTTCTTTAGCACACTAAAGAAGCTTAGACTGCAGGCTTTAAGTAAAAAGCTATGCCTTTTCTTTACTAAGAAATGCTAGCTCTGTTTAATATATTATATTAATGATATACTTTATATGTATTATTACACTGACTAAACTAGAGCCTAGAAGCTCTTTAAATCTATTAAAATCACTTATAAAAATAAGAATAAAAAAGAATTAAGCTAGTTCTTAACGATAAATATTATAAAAAATAAAATAAAAACATATAAGATTGCTACTTTATAATATCTATAATAACAAAATTGCAAAAAACTATAATCTAGGCACTTTTAGTAAGTTTTTATAGACTTTTTTGCTATTAGAAAAGCTAGTTACATAAAAATTTAAAAGAGGCCCTAAAGCCTTAATTTAAGGCCTACTAAAAGCGCGTTTGTAGTGCGCTGTATATAGCTATTATACTGCGTCCGAACGCTGCCTACATAGTTTCTAAGCTCTCTTACTTTCTTACTAACTTTTTAAAAGCTTATTTAAAAGCTGTAGATTACCTAATATGATATCTATACTATATAAGGCATAAGAGGATTACATATAGTAATAATAATAATAGAAAGCTTACTATACATAAAGACACGTCTTTTATAGATAATTTATAGACGTATTACTATTCTTAAAGCTACATTACTATGCTCTTTGGAAGTCTAATTTTTAAAAAGAAGCTTATTAAGCTATAGTAATAACATTAACTATAAATGCTAAGCTCCTTGCATTAGAGTACATAGCAAAAGAATTTATAGCGCTTAGAAGACTATTTAAAGAGCTTAAGCTTATATTTTTGAAAGCCTAGAGGATCTTTTGTAACAACTTATATACTATACGCCTAGTTGTTAAAGAATAAAAAAGAATAACTACTAAGCTTTGTTATATAAAAATATAGAATATATAGCTCTGCTGGAAACACGCTAAAAGCATGTTTAGATTAAATATTTACTAATAGCTAAGATTCTAACTAATAGACTTACTAAATAACTGTTAAGGCAAAAGCTACAGTACTTCAAGAAACTTATTAATATAAGACCTGTAGCTTAAAAAGTTTTATAAAAAAAAAAGTAAAAACAAAAAGTAGTTAATTTTTAGGGTAAATCAGCTTTTTACTCCTAAAAAACATATAAAATTCTAGGAGAACAACCCGTTTCTAACAGGTTTTTAGGTAACTAGAAAGTCTTTTAGCTTATTTTATAGCTCCTTAGCGTGCAGACGGCGCGCAAAGAGACTATTAGAAGAGCTAGTAAGCTCTTTCTAGTTATCTTAACTTTTTTTTTTCCTTTTAAAGTCCTTATTAGACTTCTTTTTCTTAGCCGCTTCCTATAAAAAGACGCGGATAGTAAATTATAAGCTTTTTAGCCTACTTGCTCTATAATTTATTAGTATAAAAACAACTTAAAAAAGGTTAAAAGAAGTGCTTATAATAGTATGCATTTTAAAAGCTTAGTAAGAAGCTTTTTAGCTAAAAAAAATTGTAATTTAAAGACTTTAATTATTAGTAAAACCTTAAACTTTAAGAAGGAAGTATATAATAAACTTTACAAGTCTTTTTATTAAAGTACTACTAGCAGCGTCTTCTAAAGCATAAAGCCTTATCTATATAAGCTTTATTAGATCTGCTAAATAAAGCACTTTTAAGATACTTAAAAAAGAGCATGTTATAATACGTACTAAGTTTGATTTAGTAATTAAAGGTTGCTGCTAAAGTCTTACCCCTACAAGTAGTCTTAACTAGAGTTTTAACTTTATTTATAAAATTTTTAGACGTGTAAGCTAGTGCTATACTTAAAGTAAAGGTAAGAAGTAGCAGGAAAAGAGCTTTTATAAAGAAGTATTGTAGGCTCTTGCTGCGGTAACGTATGTGTTTTTACACTCCTTTTTCATCTCTATTGCAATTTTGTTGCTAGCTATAGGCTAGTAATTGCTGTTAAACACGTTTTAATTAGTGTTGTTTTTTAGTATCTAAAGCAAATTTTTTTTGCTTTAATTTTTGCTTAGTAGTTTAAGCTTTTCTGCTTTAAGCGCTTAGCGTGTAGACTTTATTTGCTTACTGTTTTAATCTTGTTAACTACACACAATCTTTTAACTTTTGCGTCTAATTAGTAGAGGGTAGCTGCTTTTCACTTTTTTAGAAACCCTATTTTAAATACAACAACAACTACCACCTTTAACACCTTAAAAATAAATACTTAAAGTAGTACTAGTTAACTAAGTGTAAAAAGCGTGTTTTGGGGATAGCTGCGCTACTAGCAAGGGCAGTAATAGCGGCGGCGGCAAGGGCGAGGGCGTGGGCGAGAGTAAGGGCGATAGAGCGGCGGCATCGCACGTAAAGGCGCAGGTAGTAGTATAAGTAGTAGCAGCTTTTTGTAGTTTTAACTTTTATATAAAGTTAGTAACTAAGTAGAAGAAGTACTAAATAGAGCTTAAAGCTATGCAAAATTATAAAGTAGTATATAGCAGCTTAAAAAGTTATATAACAGTTTAGTAGCATCTATAAAAGTAATTAGTATTACTTTTAAAGAGTTTTAATAAGTTGCTAGGTAACACTTTTAGCAGCTATAGTAGTGTTAGATACTAAGCTTAAAAGGCTTAAAAATTAATTATCATTTTAGTGCCTTGCGCTAAGCTACGCGTACGCAGTATATTATAAAATGCGCTATAATTACATAAACCTTTGTATAGCTAACTAAAGTCTTATTTACTTAGAGGGTGTATTGTAAATATTAGCCACGCGCTTTAGCTACAAGGCTCTAGCTACAAAGCTTTAAGTATAAGCGTTAAGACCTGCATAGTACGCACAGCGCTAAGTACTAAGCTTTAGAGCCTTTACGCTAAGGCTTACAGACTTTACGCTAAGTTTAGAAGAAAGCATCTTAACTCTACAAAGTACTTACTAGGCTTAGAGGAATCTCTCTAAGCTCTACACTGCTCTTTACAGACTATAGTATTTCTTTTGTATATAGAAAGCGTCTTAGACGTAGATAGAAAGGTAGAATTAACTATCTAGTTCTCCTAAACTACTGTTACCAGGTCCTTGTTCTCCACAGTAAGCTATTTTAATTTTATATTAGGAAAAAACCTATATATAAGCTTTTTATAATTACTAAATAGTAATACTTGCAATTACCCTAGAGCCAACACACTAGAGAGCATGACTAGTGTTTATAAATATATATATTTTACAGCAGTTTTTACACGCTTAATAAAAAATTATATAGGAACTTACTTTTATTTTTTTTATTATATCATGGGCGAGATTGTAGAAGTAGCCGTGTTAACTAAGCAACTGACTAAGCCGTCTATTTTAAAGAGAAAGTTCTTGGCTCTCCAAATCACTATCTTTTTTAGGTATAGCCTTTTTAGTTATAGAAATCTAAAGCGATAAAAATAACAGCTTTTTTGACATTTTTTTATTATTATCCCTCTGTAAGCTAAAGTCGTTACTAAATTAGTGCTTACTTAGCTTCCTACTCCTAATCTTACCTAATTCTTAGCTAATTATTACAGCTATTTATTACACGTAACTACAACCTAACTTATACTTATAGTCTGTAGCTGTAACCTAACTACAACTAATAGTTTATATAACTTAACTATAACTATAACTACTAGTTTGTGTAACTCTAACTTAACCTATACCTAACTTGTTAGAGTATTAACACGAGGATCACCCTGTTAATTAGGTGATCCTAGTAAGCTATTCACGTGACGGCCCCGCTAGCGTCTATATAAACGGGCTAGATCGTCTTATATCTCTTTAGTAGTTATCAGACACTTTATTGTAGCACTTAGTTAATTAATACACTTACATTCTACTTAGGTAATTAAGCAACTGCTCCTTCTTAGCTCTAACAGTTATAAGCCTAATTACTTTATTATAGTATTAATTCCTACTGCGCTATTAGTAAGCTAAAAGGTTAACTTTTTAATTATTATTTTACTCTCCTCTAGTTTTCTCTTATAGTATAGCTAGCAGATTGCTGCGGCTGCTGTACTACTTACCTACTTAATTTTACAATTAACCTCTTACTAATCTACTTTACAACCTACAGGCTACAGTTATTATTAACGTAGCTACTAACTAAATAATCCTGCGTTTACTTTAATAATACACTACGTTTTAATTCTACAAAGTATCTTATTAAGATAAGCTCCTTTAGTACACCGCTTGTTGCCTTAAGAGTAATTTTTAAAGCTTAATTAGACTAGCTAACCTAGTTTGCTCTATTAAGACTACACTACTTAGAGAAAGGCATCTAAGATTAAGTGATTCCTAATCTCCTAGACGTGCGCTTAATAGATTACTAGGAGCTTTAGTATTCTAAGTTGCCTAAGGATATTAAAGAGCTTGTTTCTCTACTACCTAGCGCAAGCGCCTTAGAACAAGAAGACTACAAGATTTCTTAACGTTAATATAAGGCTTATATAATTAAATCTAGGTATATAAAGAATAATTATAACAAGCAAGTTGATAAGTACAACGTAAACACTACTTAATAAACAAAGAAGGTTACTAAAATTACTAATATTAAAGACTAGATTAGTAAGTCTGTACATTTAGACCTACTATTAAACGCTTTAATAAGCATAATTACCTAAAACCTTACTAGTTTTTAAGCTTTAGTAAAGATTCTAAAGAAGGATCTTACTCCTACAGATTAGAATACTTAGTATCTAATTAAGGCGAAATATAGATTCTACCTAAGCAATAAAATAGCAACAAATAGGCAGCGCTCTAAACTTAGATTAAAGAAAAATACTAAAAAGCTAGCACTAGCAGATTAGTTGCTAATAAAATAAGTAGAGCATACTCTAGCTTATTAGTTATAGCACTAATTAACTTAAGAAACTTATTTAAGGAAATTAGTCTAAACGTGTTTAGTATAGCTTTTAACTTTTATACATTCTTCTTTTGTATAATTATAGATAGTAGAGCAGTAGTCTACTTAGTTAATAGTATAAATTAAATAGTACTAGGCATTAATTATAAATGTAATAAGGACAACACTGTAAAAGCAGGCACTTAATCTATTCTATGTTACAAGTAACAAGAAGAATTCTCTCCTTAACGTACGAGCGAGGGTTAAGGGTTAACTAGCCACGACGTTAGAAGGTAATAATCCGCGCGGGGCGTAGGGATCACGTGATTGGCATCCTGCCAAGACAGGACCTCTGGGGGCCCACTGCTTAAAGGGAGGCTAATGCTCTCCCTAACCTCCCTTTTAGATAGGAGGCACGGGAGGACCTAGGATAAGGCAATAGGTATAAGAATGTGTTAGATCTTATTATTACACTTGTTATAGTTAACTTAAATAGTTTATCTCTTACACAGATTGTTAACTAGTTATTTTATTTTTTATAGAATTAGTATTGTTGCTTTTAGTTAATATTGATAACTCTTTTCTACTTAAAATTATTTCTATAATACCTTACGGACTACTTTATATATTAGCCTTGCCTTAACCTAGACTAAGTCTAGACAAATGTAGACTGACCTTGTGTAACATTCTAGTTGCTAGAATAAAAAATAGGCTACTTAACAATGTTCTGTATAGTAAGGCTAGCCCTAAGATAGCTAATTTTCTACTTAGTAATGTTAATTTTATACTAAGCTTTTACATTAATATTGTCTCTAAATTACATTTTAAGCAGGAAGGCATTTAGTTTTTAGGATATAATTATATTTTAAAATTTAAAAAAATTAAGAAAAACGTTGTCTCAATAAACTTAGAGTATTACCTTGATTACTTATTAAATAAATATATTTAACTACCTTATTCTATTACTTAACTACTGCTTCTAAACGCTATAGCATGATTAAGGAAACTTTAAGTGCGCACTAGTATTAAAGATCTAAAGCATTAACTATTAAGACACTTAGGACAATAAGATATTAAAGCTTTAGTTTACTTAGTCTAGAACGTTAAAATTACTAGTAAAAAGCTATTGTAATATAATTACTACGTAATAGCTTATGCTTTATAAGTAATTTTATAACAACTAAAAGAAAATTATTTTAACTTTTTTATAAGATTATAAAAGATCTGTTTAATTTCCTAACTAGTTAACTGCTTAAGAAAGAGGCACTAATTATTAAAGAAAACTACTGAGACAAGCTATATAATTATTATATCTAGTTAAAGACACTAAATTAAATTATGCTTATAATTAAAAGCTTTTCTTATTTAGATTAAGAGAGAATTTAATTAAAAGATTTAATAAATTTATTAAAATAACAATACTGCTACACTACCTTAAATATAGTAGTTAAGTTTGGAAAAATAGGTAATAAAGAAAAGAATTATAGTTAAGACGCTACTACTATACACTTATAAGCCTGATAGCTTAGCAAAAAGAGCTAGATAAAAGCTAATTATGAAGTTTATTAAGATACGCATAGGTACTAATCTATTAGCTAAGCTCTAGCTAGTAATTATAAATGCAGTAGCTTACTTTTATAAAAGAGGCCTTAGTAAAATATATAGTTACTAATTCTGTAACTATATGCTTAAAGAATAGTTTAAAAGATATCTCTAATACTAATAACTACTTAAAATTAAATATAGACTGCTAATTTATGCCTAGACTAGAGTAGAATTTATACCTATAGCTGCTAGGCCTACTTATAAAACAGAGAGAAGGCAGCTAAGTATAATTATTAAGAATATAAGATTAATACTTGCAGCTATATTAGTTATTTAGTTGAATATTGGGCCTTTAATAAATACTGTATAAAAGTACCTACACTTAATTAAGTAATTGCTACTTGTAATATAATCTTTAATAAATATTTATTTTATAAAAAAAATTTGTAAAGAAGAGCTGCAAAAGAATAAAGTAATTAGTTTTATGAATTTTATCTATTAAGTTAAGCTAGTTAATTTTAAAAACAACTTAAAGGTTTCATTGCCTATTTGAAAAAAATTAGATATAGATATATAGCTAACTACTAAAAACTATAAAAGTAATTTATTTACTGTTTTAAGTAGTAAAGAAGGCATACTTACTAAAAATAAAAGTAAATTAAAAGACGCTAAGCAAAAAGAGTAGAAGGCTGGTGCATTATTAGGAATTTACTTAAATTAGCAGTAAAATACTAGTCTTACTATTTAAGAACTTACTTCTAAACTAGAGACTTTAGAAAGCAAGAATAGTATTAATTATAAAGTATGTAATAGTTAAATAGCAGTACGCTTACCTAAAGAAGCTAACTTCTTAATATTAAAAGTTAAGAAGCTTTCTTTGTATAAGCTTAATAACTTTTTACTAGTCCAGAAGTCTAAGCTTAAAGACTTTAACGCGTTAACTAATTATATTAAGACTTTTAGTTAAAGCAAGCAAGTTGTAGACAGTAAATTATATTATAGTTTTAAATCCTAAGTCTTAAAAAGTAAACAAGGTAAGCAATTATAAGCTTAACTTCTACTTATTAAATATAGTGCTAGAATTACTAGTATAAGTCTAAATTAGCTTACAAATTGTTAATTTTTACTATGTATGCAAGGCGGCGGGCGTAAATATAATAACGTAACTAAAGATCTTAATAATTAACTTAACTGTAGAAGTATAAGTAGTGTCAATATATTAATTATAAGTTACAGAATTTTATTATTGATATAAATTTTGTAATACTTACTTGCTAGGTTTGCAAGCAACTTAAGAGAACTAAGTAAGCTATAAAACTTGAAATTATATAGTTATAGTAGCTTTAATTACTAAGTATAAACTAAATGTAAAAAATGAACTAAATTGTAATAAATTACTTAAACTGCTAGATTTATAAAAGAAGTTACTCTAGCGACTTATAGGGGCCTTGTTTAAAGATGCTTATAAAAGAAATATTATTTAGTTGAGTAAAAATATGACTTGGACTAAAATATTCAAAGGAGAAGTTAATAATTAACTAATACATATAAAGTAAGTTTAGACTAATAAGTTGAATTGAGACAATTTTCTTTTCGAATATAAGTCGTAGATCATTATAAAAGACAATTTTAAAAAAAAAACTTAATTAATTTAATACATGCTGCGACTTTAGCAGCTAAGTCTTTTTAAGTCGTAATAGCTATTACTGCTAAAACTAATTTAGAGATTAAGCAATATAATGTAATAAGAGCATTTCTTAATATATAAATTATAGTAGATAACCTAGTAGTATATAAGATGCTAGATAGCTTTAAGAAGCTTAGAAAATGTATATAGCTTAACTACGTGTTTTAAAAATTTTAAGACTTGCTACTATTATAGTAAAAGAGGTTTTTAGGTTTACTGAGGGAGATTATACTAATTGTTTCACTAGAAGAGCCTGGTCTGTTCTTTAATTTTAAAATGAAGATCTTAGTTTTATTTATTTATTTTTAAGGTATTAAAGGTGGTGATTGTTGTTGCAGTTAAAATAGGTTTTCTAAAAAAGTGAAAAGCAACTATCCTCTACTAATTAGTCGCAAAAGTTAAAAAAAGATTATCTGTAGTTAACAAAATTAAAAATGTAAGTAGATAAAGTCTACGCGCTAAGCGCTTAGTGTAAAAAAAGCTTAAACTAGTAAGCAAAATTAGAGTTAAAAAAGTTGCTAAAAGTACAAAAAAAATAACACTAATTAAAACATATTTAATAGTAATTGCTAGCTTATAGCTAGCAACAAGATTGCGATAGAAGTAAAGGAGATAGAGAAAAGTAAGGACACGTACGTTACTGCAGCAGAAGCCTGTAATACTTTATAAAAGTTTTCTACCTCCTACTTTTTACTTTTAGAACTTATTATACTATATATTACTATATATAAATAACTTATATATAAATAATATAATGCTTAGACTATTCTTCTTTATATTTAACATAAGAACTCATAGCTTATATTAAGTAAAGTTAGACTTTACTAAGTTATTATAAAAGAAGCTATAGTAGTAAATTATAAAACTTGCGTTTACTTTTATTAAGCAGCCTTCTAAGTTAGATAAAAAGAAGCTGTTAGTAGTAGCTTTTATAGTAATAAAGTAAACGTAAAAGTTAAACTCTATTATTTATTAATACTTTACTAATACGTTTAGTATTATAAATATAAAAGTCTTAATAAAAGTTATAAAAAGCTTATTTAGTAGTAAGTTTATTAAATACGTTACACATATTAATAGTTTAAGTATAGTAATAGTATGTTATTTTACTAATCTTCTTTTGCGCAAAAATAAACTTAGTAGAAAGACTTTATAGTAGCTTTATAAGGAGCAAGAGCGCGTTAGAGAAGCTATTAAGTAGCTAAGATAAACTAATAAGCAAGATAATTTTATAAGTTACTTTTAAAGATAGGAAAGCTATACGTAAATAGTAGTACTGTTATTATATGTTTACATCTAAGTATAGGCGCATACTAAAAACGCCGCAACTGCAATACTACTAAGAAAATAACAAAGATAACAAAAGTTGTAGTTATTAGTAAATAGTTATTAGTTAAAACAGTTAGTTAAAGGAATATTGCGCATTTTTGTTTCTATCTAAACATGCAACACACTAAATGCGTGCCGGCAATACTAAATAAAGAGGCATAAGCCTAGATATCTATTGTTAGCAATAACTCTTTTTTTATGAGAAAGGTGTCTACAAAATGTGTGGTTACATTAAAAGGTTGTCTTAAAAGGCTAAAGCTATTAGTTTGATTTATATAGATAATATTATAGTACTTTTTGTAAAAGATTTTAAGCAAAGAGCATTAAATCTTGAGTTAAAGATTTTAAATAAGTATAAGATACAAGAATAAGATGTAGTAAAATAGTTCTTTAGTACTTAGATAATTAGAGATTATACAAAGTAAATAATAACGCTTGTATATAATATGTATATAAACAAGATTAAAAAAAATTTTAAGCTAAAAGATAGTAGCTTTCTAAAGACTCTACTGCTGTTAGAGAAGCTAATTAAGAAAACTAGCAAAGCAACTAAGCAAGAATTTAAGGCTTACTATAAAAAAGTTAAATCAGTACGATACATAGCTATAAAACTTTGACTAGATCTTATTTACTTATTTTTAAAGCTCTTACACTTTTTTACTAACTTTAGTAATTAGTATAGAAAAGCTATTAAACAGGTAATTATGTATCTCTATTAAACATGATAGAATGCAATTTAATATAGGAACTATAATAGCCTAGACTTAATAATTATAGGTGATGCTTTCCTTGTAGATAATTAAGAAACTTACTAATTGTTTTATAAATATATAGCTATCCTCTATAGTAGTCTTACATTTTAGAAGACGGGTTAGTAGACTATAGTAACTACGTTCTAAGCATTATATTGTTTGTATGTAAGTTGTTCGTATGCGGTACTGTGTGGTGTGGGAAATCTTAAAAGTAAAAAGCAGTAGACAAAGAACTTTTATGAAGAAATATTGCAGGCTCCTGCTGCGGTAACGTACGTATCCTTACTCTTCTCCTCTATATCTATTGCAATCTTGTTGCTAGCTATAGGCTAGCAATTGCTTTTAAACACGTTTTAATTAGTGTTGTTTTTTAGTACTTTAAGCATATTTTTTTATCTCTAATTTTTGCTTAGTGGTCTAAGCTTTTCTGCTCTATGCGCTAAGCGCGTAGACCTTATCTACTTACTATATAAATCTTGTTAACTACACGCAATGTTTTTTTTAACTTTTGCCTATAAATAGTAGAGGGTAGCTGCTTTTTAGTTTTTTAGAAACCCTATTTTAAATATAACAACAACTATTACTTTTGACAACTTAAAAATAAAAGTAACTAGGTTAACTACTAAGGCTAAGCTACTTGCCTTTAAGCAAACTACTAAAGAGGCTTTTCCTTATAAATACATTTCTTATAAGCTGTCTTTTTATTGAAGAGAAGTTTAGATAGTCTAGTATAATAACTGCTAAGCAATTAAGCTTATAGTTAAAAAAAATAAACGAGTTATTACTTGTTTAAGACATGTAGATAAATAAAATATGTAGCTACAGTAAGAATATACTAAAGAATAATTTTAAGTTAAGTACACAGAAATAGCAATTATGCTAGCTATTAGACTAACTAATTTACTTACTTAATAACAGTTTAAAAAGTTTAAATAGTTGCTTTACTTTTAGCAACTTAAGTACTTACTTTAAGGCAATAATAATTAATAAGCAAAGAAGTTATATTAAGTAAAGATATTAATATACTAGGCTAAATCTTCTCTTAATTGCTTAAAAAGGAAGAAAGATTAATAAGCTAAACAAACTAAAGAATAAAAGACTAGAACTAAGAACAAGCTTACTAGTAAGTATTAGAGTTATTTTACTTGCTTAATTTTATTTGTAGGTCTTGCTTAGCTTTTTAAGCTTTAGTAAGCTTAAGCGCGTTATTTACTATTCTAGCTTAGATAGCTAGGGTTTGTAGGTGAGCAGCATAAAGTTGTGAATTAAATTTAATACTTTTATATATAGGACTGTAAGATAAATGTTAGCTTACCCTAGCATACTTATGCCTATATAATTAAGTTTTGTAGTAATTAGGGCGACAATTAGGAATACAATAATATAGAGTAAGAAGAGGTAATATTCTGTAAATATGCTGTTTATGAATTTTTTATTAAGATAGAGGATGCTGCTATTACTGCTGTAGCTAAAGCTCTTAATGCTGTAGCTACTATAAATTATAAGCTAGCTGTTAAGCAAGCTATACTATAGGTTAACTAAAATTATATGCTGTTAGAGCTGAGAAGGAGCAATTGCTTGATCACCTAAGTGGAAAGTGAGTGTATTAATCAACTAAGTGCTACAACAAAGATTCTAATAACTACTAAAGCGACATAAGATAATCTAGCCTGTTTATATAGACGCTAGCGGGGCCGTTACGTAAACAGCTTACTAGGATTACCTAATTAATAGGGTGATCCGCATGTTAATACTCTAACACACTGCCTAGGTTAGTAAGAATTCTTTAATCTAAGCTGTAAGCAAGAAGTCAATTCTTACTAAATTAATGTTATTAATGAAGAGGTCTTCTTATAATCTTATTTCTCTTGCCTAATCTTTTATCTCTATTGTAATATTTTAATGTTGTTTTAATTAAGCATCTAGCTTAGTTCTATTATAATATTTAAATATTAAATAAACCTTAAATATTAAGTATTTAGTCTGTGCGCTATTAATACAAATACTAATTACGCCTACTACTTTTCTAAACGCTTTAGCCTTACTATAATCTTAGTTACTAAGTCTTCTTAATTTTTAACGTACCTCTTTTACTATTAACATAGTAAGCCTTATTACTTTACTTATTCTCTTACTAATTAGCTGCTAATCTTTCTAGTATAGTCTGCCTTTATGTGAAGATTGTCTGTAGATAATCTGTGTTAGTTCTCTTAGAATAAGTGAGTGCGATAGATGAGGGTTGTACTAGCACGTTTAGTAGAAGAATGTAATAGTACAGGGTTGTGTTAGCACGTTTAGTAGAACAATATAATAACATAGAAAGGTTAAGAATTAGGTAATCCTTAGATTAAACTTAAAGTTAAACACAATAAGCTATAAGGGCTAAATACCTACTACTATATACTAAAAGAGTGTCTTACTGTCCTACAAAATCCTATGCTATCCTATGCGTAAGACGTGTAAAATTTCGTAGTACATTGTAAGACCCATGTAACTTATCTTATAAAAAATTTCTACTAAGGCCTGTAAGATTATGTGCTTAGTACGAGGTAGCGTTATCTACTAGCTCACAAAGGCGTTACCCTTTATTTAAGTAGTCTAGGATTTTTTCTTGCCTCTATTTTTTATACATAGTCTATACTTTCTTTTTTCTTAAGTTTATAATACTATTCTCCTCTTCTACGTTCTTATTTTTATAAACCAGCTTAATAGTTTTCTATAGTACTGCTTATTGTTACGCACTTAGTAATTGTATAAATAATATTAGTTAACTTACTATAGTTACTTATTAATATTATGTTAAGAAAGATTTATTATGTTAAATGTTTTTGTTAAAAAGGGCGTGTAAGAATCATTATAAAAATAAAGTTAAAAAGTATATTTTAGTAGAGGTGCTATTGCTAGATTATTTATAGCTAAACTAAAAGTTAGCTTAATTAAAGTAGTAAGAGTTTAAAGATAATATAGTAAAGTTAGTTATACTAGAAGCGTTATTAGCAGCGCGTGCAAAGAAAGATTATCTTTAAAAATAGTATAAAGTGTTAGCGCATTATAAGTAGTAGTTAATAAATAAGTTAGAGAAATTTATTAAGAAGATTAAAGCTTTAGAAGCTACAAAGAATATTAACTATAAGGTTAGTATTCTATAAAGTAGGTTAATACTTAGTATGCTGTTATTAGATTAAAGCGCGTTCTCTCCTACTTATTTAGAAAGTAATTTTACTTTTAATAACTTTTTAAGTAAGTTATATAGTATTATGCAAGTAGTTAGCAATAATTTATAAAGTTTATATTAAGTTCTTATATGTTTTTGCTATTTAAGTATTCTTACTATTTAACTAAGTATTTTTTACTATTATTTTGTGCTAAGTGTACTAAGATCTTCTTAACTTTAAAATTCTTTTTTTTTTAAAGTAGAAGGTTTTCTATAATAGTATCTTTAGGTTTACTAGTTTTAATATATTAATATAGAATTTTAAGTAGATTTTTGTATTTAGTAGAAAGTTAAGTATATAGGTAACTAGTCTTTTCTAGTTTAAAATTAAAAATAGTTTAACTTTAACGTTGTTAAGTCTTTTATTAAGTTGTTTAGTACAGAAATTCCTTATAAGTAAATCTACTTTATCTCTTTTCTTTAGCTAAGGTACTAATTTTTATTTCTAGTTAATATATAAAATGCTTTAGCGTTAAGCCTTCTTAAGTGTTATCTTAAGTAACTTATATACTATTTTAAGCTTATTAGCTGTAGTAATAGCTACTTCTATCTTTTAGCTTAAAAGTATATATATAAAGAGATTTAGGTGTCTTTTGTAGTTTGCGTAAAATAGTCTTTATTCTATAAATTTTAAAATCTTATTATTGTATGCTATTTGTGCCATAAGTAGTAATAATACTAAATTATTTTACTGTTAATTAATATATATTCTAAGGTAGACTTTTATTATATAGTTTATTCATTTGGTTAGTCTGTTTATTTATAAGTAATAAGCTGTTAATAGCTTTTATTCTATTTTTATTATAGCTAATAATGTTGTCTAAAAGTTAGAGGTAAAAAGCTTATTTCTATTACTAATAATTAACTTTAGTATACTGTAATATTCAATAAATTAATTGTTAATAATATGTGCTAATTATATTACTATAAAATCTTTTTTAAAGGTAATGTACTTTGCTTATTTTATAAATTAACTTACTACTACAAAAATTGCGTTGTATAATACTTTAGTAATAAGGTTTCTTAAGACTAGTAGTTCTATAATAAAGTTTATAAAAATGTTTAACTATAGTACGTTAAGTAGTTCTATTACTTATATTTCTTTATAAGGTGCGTAGGTACTGTACTTATTTTTCTAACAGTCTGCGCACTTAGTAATAAAAAAAGAAACTTTATTTTTTATTTCTAGAAACTTATAATTTTTCTTAATAGGTTTTATAGTTTAGGTAATACTAAGGTGCTTATATAAAAAGTTATAATAATATTATTTAATAATTGCTTTCTCTAATTCTTCTAGTACGTCTAGTGTAATTTATAAAACTGTATTTAGCATTTTTGCTAGTCTTAATAATCTATCTTTATCAATTTTAAGTATTATAGTATTAATAATTCCTTTTATTTTTATAATATTATATTGTTAGCTAAAAGCATTTGCTTTGCTATTATCTTTTTTTAGTGTATATATAATCTTAAACTTATATTATTTAAGTAATTCTAACTATGTTATTTATTGTTAGTTAAGTACTTTAGTAGTTGTAAAGTTAAGTAAATTTTTATAATTTTTAAATATTATAAGTTTTAAGCAGCTTTTTGCGTACGCTCTCTAATGCTATAAGTATATAATAATAGCTAGTAGCTCCTTATTGTAGACGTTATATTGTTTTTCTAGTCTAAAGAATTTTTATAATAGTACGCAATAAAGTACTATATACTTTTATATAGTTAACTAGCACAGCCTTTTAGCGTAAAGTTTAATATATTAGTTTTAAAGCGTAATAGTTATTCTGCTTAGAATATATAGAAGTATAGTAGTTCTATACTTACTTTTTTAAGTATCTAGAAGGCGTTTTCTACTTCTTTGCTCTATAAAAAGAGTATTTCTTTCTTTATAAGTTTAACTAATAAAATAGCAATTTTAAAGTAGTCCTTAATAAACTATTAATTAAAGTTTAAAAATTTTAAAAATAATTATATTTTCTTAACTATTATTAAGTATAGCTATTTCTTAACTACTTATATCTTTTTTTTACTTATTTATACTTCTTGTGCTCCTACTATATATTTAAAAAAAAGTAACTTTATTTTTATAAAATTTACATTTCTCTAGTTTAAGCTAGAAGTTAAACTAATCTAGGTACCTTAGTACTGTACAGACGTGTTCCATATAATTTCTTAAGTTTTTAGAGTAGACAAAGATATTATCTAAATATACTATAATAAAAATGTCTAAATATGCTCTTAATATATTATTAATAAGTTCTTAAAATGTTGCTAGGGCGAAAACGCTATTTTTTATTCTTTTTTTTTTTCAATAAGGCAGTATTTATTTTAAAGGTTTCATACTATAAAGACCTTAGCGCAAGATAATTAATTCTAAAGCTTTATAATATATAGTAATAAGTATAATTTGTTTACTATAATATTGTTAAGTTTCTAGTAGTTAATGCATATTTATAGTAGCTTATTCTTTTTTAGTATAAAAAGTATAAGAAATCCTGCTAGTAATATTAAAAGTCTAATATATTCTTTCTTTAGATTCTTATCTAGCTTAGTTCTTAGTGTCTTAAGTTCTATTTCTAATAGTTAATAAATTAGCTTAAAAATTAAAGTTTTCTCTTCTTCTAAGATAATCTTATAGTTTTAGAGTTAGTATTCTAGTAAGGCTTTGCTATTTACTACTTTTATAAAAAAGTGCTAAAATTCTTTATACTTTTTTAAGATTTTTAGAGTTACGTATTACTTTAAAACTTTAACTTTATAACTTAAAGGTGCTCTACTAGTATTTATTAAGTTAAACCTTTGTGTTATAAGGCTGTTTTTAGTTAAAGTTTACTGTCTTTTAGTAATATTATAAATCTTCTTTTTATTTACTATTATAGTTATTTAATATATAAGCTAGCTTATAGTTATGTCTAATCTATAGTACTTAAAAAAGAACTTTTTAACTTTTAGTTAATTTATAGGTTATATTCTTGTAACTAAAAAATTTCTAATATAATATTATAAGTAGTTAATTTAAAAATGTTTAAGTTTAATTCTTTTTTATATTTTTAAGTACTAAGCGTTATCTTATTAACTTTATACGTAATAGTTGTCTTGCTTAGCATAAGCTAACTATTTACTATATATAGTAAGTAGAATTCTTATTTTTTTAGTATTTATAAGCTTGCTACTTATACTACTTAAGGAGAAACAAAGTTAGCTTAAAAGCTAAAATTTACTAATACTATTATTTAATGTCTGTTAAGCTTTACTAGTAGCTTAAGAAAGCTTAGAAAGTTAATTATGTTTATTACTTTAGCAGTTTTAAGTGTTTAAGGCGTCTGTCTAAAAAAGACTATATGCTAAATTTATAGAACTTCTTAGTAACTATATATAGTTTATATTTAATATTAAAGCACATGTATTATAAAGGCTAGTTACACTTTTATATATAGGTTCTATTTTCATAATCTTTTTACTATGTTCTATATATTTACAAAGTTTTTTCTAAAGCGTTGTATTTATAAAAGTATAGGCTATGTTATTTATTTTATATATATCCTACGCATTTATTATTTAGGCAGTTATACTATAAGTACTTATATTAAAGTATTCGTTTTAGTTTTCTTAAAAACTATTTTAATTTATACTTATGAAAATAGTATATAGTGTAGCTGCTATGTATATATACTATTTATAAGTACCTAGCGTATTTTAAGTTATATAAATCTATCTAATAGTATATACTATTGTAGTTAATTTTTTATACTTTTTACTTTTAACGTGTTACCTAAAGTTTTTTATAAATTTTTTTTTCTCTTAATTTAAAAGTTAATGCGTTAGTTTATTTTAAAATACTTTAGTATTTTAAGTTTACTTTTATATAAAGTTATTATGTAGTACTTTATTAATAGTAGCTTTTAAAGTATTCTCTTTTTTCTATAGTTCTTCTAGTAAATTAGTATACTAGTGGTATTTTATTAATATAGTTTTATATAGTTTTATAAAAAAAAATTTAGATTATTTAATCTACTTTAGTGAAATATTAATTTTTTTAGTAAAATTATTTAAACATTATATTTCTAAAAGTAGTAGTACTTATATATTAATATTTTGTTTGTCTAGTATAGTATAGTACTTTTATATAGCTAGTAATAAATTTTCTTAGTCTTAGGCTATTAGTTCTTCTTATATAACTAGTATAGAGAGCTAGTAAGTTTCTTAGAACTAAGCTATTTTCTTATACTTAGTTCAGTTAGCAGGTGTTGCTTTTATTCTTTTATTAAGTATTATTTTAGAGATGTTGTTGTCTAAGGCTTTTTATAAAGTAATTATAAGAACGTTATTGAGACTATTAATATTTGCCTAGTTCTGTCTTTAGACTGTAATAGTAAGTTAATTAATAATACTTTATTTTTTTTTAGATTGTTGCTAAGTACTATATAGTAAAATTTATTTAGCTATTTTATTACTTTACTTTAGCTCTAGTAGTCTTGCTTTATATAACCTTCTTTACTATATATATAGCAAGTAAATTTTTTCTCACTACTTTTATTATTTCAAAACTTGTTCTTTTGAAGTTTTTTATTCAAGTTATTAAAGTGTATAAGCTTATAGCTATTAGTTACATAGTATTTTAAAATTTTAAGAGTATAGTCTTGTTATTAACTTTAGTTAAAATATAAATATTAAAATATTTAATAAAGTAAAGCATTTATATCTTTAAGTGTATAATTTCTTTATATAAATAGTTGTTCTTCTAACTTTAGCTTATAAAAGTTATTATCTACTTAAATAGCCCTTGCTATAAGTTTATTAAGTATATTAAGAGTAGCTTTGCTTTGTGTAAGTTGTACTTATACAACTAGTTTAAGACTTTATTAGTATATTTATATTAAAGCGTTGTTGTCCTATTTAATAACTATTAAGTGTTGGGTCAGATCCGCACGGACCAGAACACCAAAACCTCAGCCTTTACTTCTAAATAACTCACTTAATACTTGTTATATCCTGATGCCACTCGAGTAAAGGGTGCATTAGTACTAGAAGATATATATACCAAATTTTTACGAGATTCTGTTACTATTTGACATAGTTATGTAGTGTTGAAGCATTTAAAGCTTAATATCTAAGAATATAGTACATTAAATTTCTTAACCTAGTGTTAAGCGAGTTATCTAGAAGTAAAGGTTGAGGTTTTGGTGTTCTGGTCCGTGCGGATCTGACCCAACCACAACCCAACCCATACCCATTTACCAGCCTATTAAGTACTATTAGAACTTTATTATAAAATTAGCTACAAAGTATATTTATTATAACTTTTAGATTCCTTACTTTACTACTATAAATTTTTTAAAAAGTAAGAATACTTTTCTTATTTTTATTTTTAAGTTATCTTAATTTTTAATAAGTAATTTATTAATATTATTATTAATAGTAATGTTTATATATTAATTAAGAATAAAGTTAACTTATTTCTTAGTAGCTCTTTATACATACGTAAAGGCCTATACAACTATATTATTATTATTAATTTTAGTTTCTTTAATATAAAAGTAACTATTAACTTAAAGTAGCTATTTTTTAAGTATATTATAATTACTATAGTAAGTATTAGGCTTATTAGCTTATATAGTTGTTTTTATAGTTAGGATATTAGTAGAGGTGTCTATTATAGTATTACTTATTTTAAAAATGTTTAAAGTATAAGAATTGTTTATAAATAATTTATATTAGTTCTTTTAAAATAAGTAAGTATAATAGACAAGAGTTGTACTAGTATATTTAGTAGAATAATATAATAGTATAGAGTTATATTAGCATGTTTAGTAGAATAATGTAATAATATAAAAGAGTTAATAATTAAGTAATTCTTAAATTATACTCAAAGTTAAACATACTAAGCTATAAAAGCTTAACGCTTACTACTATATACTAAGAGAGTGTCTTACTATCTTATAGAATCTTATACTATCCTATGCGTAGGACGTGTAGGATTTTATAGTATATTATAGGACGCATGTAACTTATCTTATAAAGAATTTCCGCTAAGGCCTGTAAGTACACGTGCTTAGTGCGAGGTGGCGTTATTTATAAGCGCATAAAGGCGTTGCCCTTTGTTTAGGTAGTCTAGGATTTCTTTCTACCTCTATCCTTTATACATAGTCTATACCTTCTCTCTTCTTAGGTTTGTAACACTTTAATAGCAACAAGCGTAAGCGTTACTTAAAAAGCCTACACTAGCAACATAAGAATAGCGCTAAGAATAAGCAATATATGCGTTAAAGCTTGTTTAATAATAAAATTTAGTAATTAGCTAATTTTAAAAATAATACGAGTTTATTGCCTTTGCGCTTTAATTTATACGCGCACCTTAAGACTTCTAGTAGCTTAGCTTAAAAATTAGTTAACTTACTTATTAAATTAAGTCTGCTGTTAAGCCTTTATTTTAATTTTAATTAAATTAAAAGCCTAACTAAGAGATTTAGCTAGCGTAAAAGCAAAACTAATTAAAAGCCTATTTAAAAGTTAAAGTAGATTACTACCTAAGCAACGTCTAGAGAACAGAAACATAATAACAGTAATAGCTTATACACGGCTGTTAAGCTGTTTATTAGGCGCAACGCGCCTTTTTTTAGTTTATATAAAGCGCGTATAAGCTCTTTAAAAATTACTACTAATTAATTATTTTTTTGCGTTCTTTTATATAAGCGCTGTATGAAGAAGTTACTTAAAAGTTTATACGCTAAGTGCTGCTTTAACTAAGTTTAGACTAGTAGTTAGAGAAGCACTTACTACAGCAGTTGCTTATCTTACACATGCTATACTATTAATAATAATCTTACTAATTATTTTACAGCTATGTATAAAGATAAAAAAGTAAGTTTTTATTTATTAAAGCTTTTTGCTTAGGCTCCTAACTAGGTTTTAGGGATAGAACAATAATAAGCACTAGGTTAATAAGTATAAGCTGCTTAGCAACATTATTGCTTACTATCAAAAAATTAATAGTAGTTATAAAATTACAAAAAAGCTTTTTGCGTAAAAGCTTATAGTTATAAATTACTGTGCTTAAGAAATGTTGTCTAATAGTTTTGCTTCTTAGCTCCTGCGGCCTACACTTACTCCTGCTTTAGTAAGCGCCTTTATATTTAAAAAATAAGCTTTATAATTATGTATGTAATTCTAGTTAACCTGTAGTGCAGCGTGCTTAATAGCTAGCTTATAATCTACAATAGCTACAGCAACAACAGGTTTTGCTATAGTAGTAATAGCAGTATCTTCTACGTTAATTAAGGCTTTAGAAATAGCATGCTTTAAAATACTACCTTTTCCTACTCTATATTTAAATTGCTTTTGCCTTTAACGTCGCCCTAATTTCTATATAACTTAATTATATAGGCATAAATTCGCTAGAGTAAGCTAAAAATTATCTTATAATTCTATATATACAAGGAATAAATTAGATTTGCATTTTTATGCTGCTTAACTACAGACCCTAGCTATTTAAGCTAGGATAGCAAACAACGTGCTTAAGCTTACTAAGACTTAAAAAGCTAAGCAAGACTAGTTAATAAAGTCTAGTAAGTAAAATAATTCTAATACTTACTAGTAAGTTTGTTTTTAGTTTTAGTCTTTAGTTTATAGTTAATTTAGCTTTTAATCTCCTACTCCTTTTAAGCAATTAAGAAAAGACTTAAGCTAGCATATAAATATTGCTGCTTAGTACAAATCTTTTGCTTATTAATTATTTTTGCTTTTTATTAAGTGCTTAACTTGCTAAAAATTAAGCAACTAAATTAACTTCTTAAGCTATTTTTAAGTAAGCAACTTGGTTAGTTTATTAGCTAGTATATTTACTATTTCTAAGTACTTAACTTTAAGTAATTTTTAAGCATTTTTCTACTATAGCTATGTATTTTATATATCTATATGTCTTAAATAAGTGCTAATTTGTTTATTTTTCTTTACTTTAAGCCTAATTATTTGTTACTTGTTATAATAGACTGTCTAAACTGTCCTTTAATTAAGAGACAGCTTGCAAAAAAAGTATTTAAAGACTATAGCCTTTTTAGTAGTTTGCTTGAAGGTAAACAGCTTAGCTTTAGTGGTTAACGTAGTTATTGTAGTCTACTAAGCTACCTTTCTATATATTAGACTACTTTATAAGATAGCTATATATCTATTAATAATTATAAGTTTCCTAATTATTTGCAAACTAAGCATTACCTTTTACTATTAAGTCTAGGCTATTATAGTTCTTATATTAGATTGCATCCTATCTTATTTAATAAAGCTATATAATTATATATTTAATAGCATTTTTATATTAATTACTAGAGTTGAAAAAAAGTGTAAGAGCTTTAAGATTAAGTAAACAACACTTAGTTAAAGTATTATAGCTATATATAGTACTACTTAAACTTTTTTTTAGTAGGCCTTAATCTCTTGCTTAGTTGCTTTGCTAGTATTCTTAATTAGCTTCTTTAATAGCAGTAGAGTCTTTAACAAGCTACTATGTTCTAGCTTAAACTTCTTTATAATCTTATTAATACATAAATTACGCACAAGCTTTATAGTTTGCTTTTTATAATTTTTAAATACTTAGATACTAAAAAACTATTTATCTAATTCTTGATCCTATATCTTGTACTTATTTTGAAATCTTTGACAAAAATTCTAATTCTCTCTGCTTATAATCTTTTGCAGAAAGTAGTAGGATATATTTTAGATAAAATAAAACTAAAATTATCTTTTATAATTATAAAACAGCTAGAGCTTCTTTAGTAACGCATTTAGTCTAATTCTTTTAGTAATTCTAAAAACTTCTTATACTATAATAGTAGCGAGTTTAGTAATTTAACATTTGCGTAGTTAAGCTATAAGAACTTTCTAGGCTTTTTAAAGCTATTTAGCATCTTCTAAATTACTAAGATATCTACTATAATAAACGCATTGAAGAATATTTTTATAATATTATATTACTTAATCTCTAAATTACTTTTTGTAGGAATAGCTATTATTATTTTGAAAGACTTAGCCGTTAACGTAGCTGAATAATAAAAACGAATTAAGTCTTTTGTTTAAAGATTACTTCTTACAAGAATCTTTGCGTTATATTAAAGAAAAAGCTATTTTGATTAAACTTATATATTTCAACCTACTTTATAGGTATTAATTAATAATTCACATTCTATCTTGATATCTTAGTTCGATTCTCATTTTTACTTAACTAAATAATTATTCTTAATAGGCGTTTTTAGATAAAGCTCTTATAAAATACTTAACTAACTACTTTTTTAATTTCCGCAGTTTAAGTAGATTGCAGTAGTATAGTTATGTATTTTTTATAGTTAGATTATACTTGGTGAATAAAGCTACTATAACTATATAACTAATAGTTACATATCTTGCTTAGTCTTCCTAAGTTACTTCTAATCCTAGCAAGTAAGTATTATAAAATTAATTTCTAAAAAAATCTTATTATTTATAATTAATTAGTTAATACCTCTTTTATTTCTAGTGTTTAGTTAATTATTAAGATCTTAAGTTACGTCTTTATGCTTACGCCTGCCGCTTGGCTTATGTAGTAGGAGATAACAATTTTTAAGCTAATATAGGCTATTATTAGCAAATTTAGCACTATATTGTATAAATAAAAGTTAAGCTTATAACTACTTACTTAGTCTACTTGGTGGTTGTTGTTGTAGTCAAAATAGGGTTTCTAAAAAAAGTGAAAAGCAGCTACCCTCTACTAATTAGTTGCAAAAGTTAAAAAATAAGATTATGTGTAGTTAATAAGATTTAAACAGTAGGTAGATAAGGTCTATGTGCTAAGCGCTTAGAGCAGAAAAGCTTAAACTACTAAGCAAAAATTAGGGTTAAAAAAATTTGCTAAAAGTACTAAAAAATAACACTAATTAAAACGTGTTTAACAGCAATTACTAGCTTATAGCTAGCAACAAAATTGCGATAGAGATAGAGGAGAAGGGTAAGAATATATACGTTACCTTAGCAGGAGCTTACAATACTTCTTTATAAAAGCTCCCTGCCTACTACTTCTTACCTTTAAAGTTTCTTATACTATACAGTACTATATATAAACAACTTATATATAAATAATATAATGCTTAGACTATTCTTTTTCTTTTTTTGCTAGCGTTTACTATTATTAAGCAGCTACCTCTATTAGTTAAAAAAGAGCTAGTAGCAATAGTCTCTGTAGTAGTTAAGTTAGTGCAAAAGTTAAAATATAACTATAGTTAAAACATCTTTAACACGTCTAGTGTTATAAATATTAAAGTTATAATAAAGACTATAAAAAGCTAGTTTAGCTAGTACACTATATATACTACGCATGTTAATAGTCTAAGTATAGTAAAAGTGTATTACTTTAGCAATCTCCTTCTACGTAAATACAACTTTAGTAAAAAAAACTTAGAAGTAGCTTTATAAGAAGTAAAGGCGTATTAAAACAGCTATTAAGCAGCTAAAATAAACTAATAAGTGAAAAATTTTTGTAAGTTACCTCTAAATACAAAAGAGCTATATATAAATAGTAATGCTGTTATTATTTATTTATATCTAAAAATAGGCACTAAACGCCGCAACTATAACACTGCTAGAATAGCAACAAAACAACAAAAGTTGCAGTTAGTAGTAAATAGTTAGCAATAAATAGTTATTAGTTAAGAGGGTTAGTTAAAGGAATATTACGTATCTTCGTTTCTGTCTAAACATGCAACACACTAATTGCGTGCTAACAATACTAAACAAGAGAGCATAAGCCTAGATACTTGTTATTAGCAATAAATCTTTTTTTACTAAAAAGGTGTCTACAAAATGTGTAGTTATATTAAAAGGTTGTTTTAAAAAGCTGAAGCTAGTCTACTCTTTTAAACCTAAAATCTTAAACTACAAAATATTTTACTGTCTACAACTTGCTTACTTTAAGCAAAAGTTTTATTATAACTAGCTAGCGCATTATAGTCTTTAAGCTTAGAATATTAAACTAGTAATATGCTGTTAGGCTTATACAAAGAAGGCTTCTTGCCTTAAAATTTTAATAAGTTAGCTTCTTTAGGCAAGCACATAACTATTTAACTATTAAATACTTGATAATTAATTGCGTTATTACTTCTTAAAGTCTTTAGTTTAAAAGTAAGTTTTAAGTTAATAAAACTAGTATTTCAGTATTAGTTTATACAAACTTTGAATAGTGTGCTAGCCTTGTGCTCTATTTACTTAGCGTTCTTTAATCTACTTTTATTTTTAGAAGGCAGGCCTTCCTTACTACTTAAGGTAGCAGATTTATTACTTTAAAAGTTTTTAGTAGTTAGCTATATATTTTAATTTGCTCTTTTTAAATAAGACAAGAGGACTTGTAAGTTATTTTTAGAATTAACTAGCTTACTTTTACGAAAATTCTCTATAATATTAAATTACTAAATACTTTAGTAGCTTTTTCTTACAATATCTTTTCCTAAAACAAACATTTATTAAAAGTTATATTATAAGTAGTAATTACCTAATTATATGTTACGACTAATATGTAGTATATATAAAAGGCTTAATATCTAACTAGATAACTAATATAGCTGCAAGAATTAATCTTAAATTATTAATATTAGCGCCTAGCTGCCTTCTACCTGTTTAACAGGTAGGCTTAGCAGCTATAAGCATAAATTCTACTTTATTTTAAGCGTAAATTAGCAATCTAATGTCTAATTATAAGTAGCTTATAGAATTATTAATATTTTCTAAACTATTCTTTAAGCACCTAGTTAGAGGATTAGTAGCTACAAATTTTAGTAAGGCTTATTATATACAAGTAAGCTGCTATCTCTCTAATTACTAACTAAATCTTAGCTAGTAAATTACAGCTTATGCGCATCTTAATAAACTTTATAATTAGCTCTTAGATAGCTCTCTCTGCTAAGCTATTAGGCTTATAATTATGTAGTAGTAAAGTCTTAATTATAATCTCTTTCTCTATTGCCTATTCTTTATATCTCTATCGCCCTCTCTAAGGTAGTGTAGTAGTATTATAATTTTAATAAATCTTAATAATTTTTTCCTAATATTTGCTGACAATTTTCAAAGTAAAGCCTTTAATTATAAGTATAATATTATTTAGTGTTTTTAACTAAAAATTATAATTATACAGCTTTATTAAGTAGTCTTCCTTAATAAATAGTGCCTATATCTTAAGCAGTTAACTAGTCAGAAGATTAAATAGATTTTATTAAAATTTTTAAAAAAGTTAAAGTAATCTTTTCATTAGTTGTTGTAAGATTACTTATAAGGCCTAAGCTATTACGCAGTAATTATTTTCTAATAGCTTTTTACTAGTAAATTTCACATATTTTGCTAATAGACTAAAGCTTTATGTCTTATTACTTCAAATGTCTTAATTATGAATAATATAGATCTTTATTATTAGTGCGCACTTAAAGTTTCCTTCATTATGCAATAGTATTTACTAGCAGCATTTAAGCAATATAACAAGGAAATTACTTATATTTAAAAAATAAGAGTTTAAAGTAATACTTTTAGTTGATAAAAACTATATTCTTTTTAATTGTTCTATATTTTATAGTATAGTTATATATTAAATACTTAATGCCTGCCTACTAAAGCTGTGCTTTAGAGATAATATTAACGTAGAAGCCTAGTATAAATTTAGTATTAGTAAGTAGAAAATTAGCAGTCTTAAGGCTAGCCTTGCTATACAAAACGTTCTTAAGTACCCTATTTTCTATTTTAGCAACTAAAATAAATTTAGTGCCTACCTTAACAGTCTTGTCCTTATTAGATCTGCAATAGTGCCTAGTACTAGTTAATATATACTATTAACTAAGTAGACTGCTGCTCTACTATCTATAATTGTACAAAGGGATAACGTATAGAGAGTAAAAGCTACACTAAATATATTAAGACTAATTTCTTTAATTAAGTCTTTTAAGTTAATTAGTGCTAAAACTTATAAGCTAGAGTATGCTCTAATTAGTTTATTAACGACTAATCTACTAGTGCTAGCCTTTTAGCCTTCTTTCTTAATTGAGGTATAAAGCGCTGCCTATCTGTTGCTATTCTACTACTTAATTATCTTTTTTTTTATGTTATTTAATAGTTTAATTTAGTCTTATTAGTAAAATTGAATTTTATAACTATAGTTTAAAGTTGGGAGTAGTGGTGTAGAGTTTAAAAGTAGTTACTTAGCTTACAAGAGCGAATATATAATTACTTACTACTTTTATTTAACTTTAAGTTATTTAATAATTATTAACTTATATAAAATCTAGATTTAGTTTAAAATACTGCGTATCGTTTTCTTTTTAAAGAAGTAAACAGCTAATACTTAAATAAAAACTAAAAAAGCTTTTTTAGCTTAATAAAAGTTAATTAAGCTCTACTAAGCGCTATTACTTATAACAGCTTATTGCGCTATTTACGCAACTAGTCTAGTACAATTTTAGTGCTTAAGGCGTCTAAAAAATTAGTTACTACTAACAGTATAATAACTTTAAAGTTACAAGTAATAGAAAGGATTCTCTCCTTAACCTGGAAGGTGGGTTGAGGGTTAACTACACACACGCTAGAAGATAATAATCTGCGTGGGGCGTAGGGATCACGTAATTGGAATCCTGCTAAGACAAGACCTCTAGGAGGCTGCTGCTTAAAGGGAGGCTAACGCCCCCCCTAACCTTTCTCTTAAATAGAAGGCACAGGAGGACACAAGACAAAAGTAATAAGTATAAAAATATTTTAAATTTTACTATTATACTTATTATAGTTAACTTAAATAGTCAATTTTAAATTAAATTATTAACTAGAATATTCTTTTTATAGAATTAGTATTGTTACTTTTAGTTAATATTAATAGCTCTTTTCTACTTACAATTACTTTTATAATACTTTACAAACTACTTTATAAGTTAGCCTTACTCTAATATAAATTAATTCTAAATAAGTATAAACTAATTTTGTATAACACTTTAACTACTAAAAAGTTTTGTATATAATTTAAAGTAATAAGTTACTTAATTAAAATTTATAATATCAATATAAAAAATTACTTAAAGTAATATAGCTTAAGGTCTAAGACCTTTTATACTAATTCAACTAATATTGAAAAATAATAAAATACTTAACGCATTTAACTCTAATACTAAAAACAACTCTAGTGCTTAAAAAATTGAAATTTTTAAGTAATAAGCTTATATCTAAGTATAGCAAGTAGATTAAATTATAAATATAATTAATTAAGTTTCAAGTTAGCTAATAGCTACTTTAAATAAATAACTTATTACTTTAAGAAAACTTAAAATAGCACTACTTAAAAAGAATAGAAAGAAATAAGAAAAACTATTAATTTTTTTTACTTACACTAACTTATATTATAAATATAATAAAGTTTTTACTAATTAAGATGTTTTTTTATAGCAAGTATTTATATAAAAAACAATGCTTTTAACTAAATATATTTTTACATAGACAAGTACTTACTAAATATAAATTATAAAAAAGTAAAAGTAAAAATATAAGCTATATATATCAGTTAAATACAGTTTAAATAAAAAATAAAACATATTTTTAAAAAAGTAGACGCTAAGAACTAGGCTAAAAAGAAAATTACTTACTTAAGGTAAACTACGTTAGTATTAGTATATAAAGTAAGATTTAAGTAACTAAAAGTATATATTAATTAAAATAATAAAGCACTTTAAATAGTATTCAAAGCAGGCCTAAAAGAGAATATTAAGGACGGCCTTATATACTATAATAAGCCTAACATACTATACGCACTAGTTAAGCTAGCTACGCATATTAATAATAGGATTTTAAAATAATATAATTAAAAGAAATACTTTTAACTTAGCCTAGCTAATATAAAAAGGCAACGTAGTAAGTATAACAAGAATAGTAACACTATAACTAGTAAGATATAAAAAAAAACTAAAAAAAAAAATACTTAAAAAAAAACTAAAATTGCTTCTATAAAGAAGAACGCTAAAAGCCTTATAATAATAAAGTATATTTTTTAATATAGCAAAGTAAAATACTTTACTTAAAACTATAAAAAAGAATAAGTTTAATAGGTAGCTATTAAAATTAGGATAATTAAGTAAAGAATACTATATCATATATAAATAGAAGTAGATAACAAATGAAGTAATTTAAACACTTGTAAAAAGGCACGCTTAATAAATAGCTATAGAATTATATTACAACTAAAACTAAATAATGAAGTTTTTACTTTAAGTAAACTGAGGCTAATAAATTAGAAAGTTGAAAATGAAGTTATACTAAAACAATGAGCTAATAACTAATATTAAGTATATAAAGTAATGACGCACTACACTAATTAGAAGTATTATATAAAATAATCTACAGCCTTTATATAAGCATCTAAAGAGTTAGTAAAAAAGTAAGAGAGCTTAAAAACTATGTAGGTAGTGTTAGAACATAGTATATTAGCTATATATAGCGCGCTACTAACGCGCTTTTAGTAAGCCTTAATTTAAGGCTTTAAGGCCTTTTTAGAATTTTTAACTAGCTTCTTTAATAGTAGAGAAGTTTTTAAAAACCTACTAAAGGCGTTTAAATTAAATTATTTTGCAACTTTATTAATATAAGTGTTATATAGTAGTAATATTATGCGCTTTTTATAATTTTTTACAATTCTTATCTTTAAAAACTAGCTTGCCTCTTTTTTATTTTTAACTTTATAAATACTTTTAGTTAATTTAAGGAGCTTTTAGGCTCTTGTTTAGTAAAATTATTAATTTATAAAGAGAATATTATCTATATAGAATATTAGAAAAAGCGTGTAATCTTTAGTATAGAAGAGACAAGGCTCTTTAGCTAAAGCTTATAAGCTAAGCTTTTTTAGTATACTTAAGAACTTATTATACTATAATAATAGCAAGTCTTGTAGGCTATATAAAGCTCTCTTAAGCTTAACGCACTTTCTTAAGTACTTATAACTATCTAGTAAGTTACATAAGACTATTGTTTCTTTACTAATATTAGTATTAAAGAACGCGCTTACTACGTTAAGCTGCTAAATTTTTAAATTAAACTTAGCTATAATTACTATTGTAAGTTTAAAGAATCGCGCAGCTAGTGTTGCTGTATATATTAAGTATAGTAAGTTTTTTACTTAAAGGTCCTTTTTTACTATAAGATATGCTTTGTATTTAAGAAAGTAGCTGTTCTTATTAAGCTTATAAGTAAATACTTATTTAAAAGAAAGAGGCCTAAAGTCCTCTAAAGTCTTTTCTTTTATCTAAGTACCTTTTAAAAGTAAAGTATTAATTTTTTTTTTAAGCAGCCTATTAAAATAGAGTTTTATATTAGTAGTTATAAAAGTTCTTTTATTTATTTAGAAGCTTTAGAAGATTGTTAAAGTAAATTTAAAGTTAATTATCTTTTTTAAAAGCTACTACTATTACAGCATAAACTATAATTAGCTCTTAACTTTTTTATAGCTAATAAAGTAGTGCTTTAAGCTTAAGTACTTTTAAAAAGTTATAAAGTAGGCAGTATACGCCTATGCTTTCTATATTAAAACTACGTTAGTTTTTATTTTTTAGCCTTAAGGAGCTCTTTGCAAAAAGTCTTTACACTTTTTTTTTTATAAAGTCTTTTTACTAAAAGAACTTAAAAAGCTCTAGCTAGTGCTGTAAGATTCTTAGCACTATACTAGGCCTTTTTAAAAGCATTTTCTACTCTTCTTAAAGACTATAAAAGTCTTTACGCGTCTGTTAAGCTTAATCTACTAGTTATTTATAATTTTTAAGAGCTAAGTAGCTTATTACTATTACTTATAGCTCTTAGAGCTAAGGTGCTTTGCTTTAGTATTTACGCTCCTAGAAAAGAAGGCGCTAGCGTTGCCTTAGGTGTTAGTAGCTATCTTAAAAGACTTTTCTACCCTCTATAAATTTTCTAAAAAGCGTTAGCTTAACACTGTTTACGTGCTTTTAGCGTACTACTTATTAAAAACTATAATAAGCCTTCTACAGTCTTTATTATTAGCTAATTACTTATTAGCTGTAAGGCCTTTTATATTATTACTTCTACTTAACTAATACTTGTAAGCTGTTTAAGTATTTCTCTAGCTTTACTAATCTTGTTATTATTAATAGTGTATACTATAAGAACTGCATTCTGCCTTAGTAGCTTATAAGCTAGTTCTTTATAGTATAGCATTTTATTAAATGTAACATTACGCGTTATAATAACCTAGTTAAGCGCTAAAACTTATACTTAGTATATGTTAAAAGCTTTATAGCTTACTAAGTAACTAATGTAGCCTTTAAAAAAAGTCTTAAAGCTTTTTTTATATTACCTAGCTACTTTATTTTTGTTTAAGAAATAGGTACAGTAGCTATAAGCATATATACTACTCTAATTTAGTTTTATGTTTATTGTAAGGCTCTTAAAAGGCTCTAGTTTATAGTAATTAAAGTACTCTTTACTTTATTAACTAAAAAGCTTATTTAGTAAGCGCAAACTATACGCGTAAAATAAACTTATATTATAAAGCTATGCTGTAGCCTTAACAATTTCTAGCTAAAGTTTCTTAGGCAGATTTACGCTTGCCTTTATTTTAATTAATTTAGTTATTATTTCTTGTCCTGCTTATTTAGCAGCTTTATTTAGTTTATATATATATAGTAAAGAAGGCTTAATTATAATACTGCGTTTTTTACACTATATATAGTACTATAATATACTTTGCTAAAAAAGTATTAAAAGATTGTTATCTTGTGTAATTTTAACTATCTAGAGCTTATAACAAAACTTAATAAAAGCTTTAAAATTATAAAAAGCTTTTATAATTTTTAAAATAAATTTAGCTTATAAAATATATATATAGAGCTTGCAACTAAAGACGTCTTTAATAACTTATATTTATTGCTCCCCTAAACAACCTTAAGGCATATTAAATAAGTCTTATAAGATCCTCTAGTATAGTTAAAAAGAGGATTCTTTTAGTTGCCTTAAAATAACTTATTTAGTATAAGTTAAAGTATAGTGCTTACATTTAATATATACTATTTTTTTAATCTGCACTTTTTATACTATATTAATAAGTGCTTTTAGTGCTTTAAGACCTAGATGCCCTACTCTAGTATACTAAAAGTTCTCTAAGTTACTCCTTAGATGTGTTTTTTATAAGCTTCTAATAAGATGTATTACATTTATAATAAGCTTTAAATAAGAAGATAAAAGCTTATATTTAGAAAATAAAAAGTTAAAATAATATTTAAGCTGTGCTAGTACAACATTTTTACTAAGTATACTTTAGCAAAGTATATTATCTAGGCCTAAGTACTAAACTTTTCTTTTGTATAGGCGAGCTTTTAAGACTATATTAAAATAAAAACTTTTAATAACTACTACATTTATAAAAGTAAGATTCTTAGTCTTATTGCCGCGTGTTCTACTTAGGATTTAGCGCAGGATGCAAGTTTCTTAACTACTAATAAAAAAGGCCTAAGTGCCTGCCTTTACTATCTCTACCTCCCTTGCAGGTATAAAAAAGCCTAGTATAAGTAGTTCTCTACTATTTACTAAGTGCAACGCAGCCCTACTATTAAGTATAGTGCTCTCTAATAGTATATAGGCGTTGTAATTGCTAGTGTAGTATATACCTAGGCTGTTGTCTTCTTTAAGAAGCGCTAGGTTAATTAAAAATGCAATAATACTACCTAGAAAAGCTTTTAACTTACTTTTTTTTTTTTAAAAAAGCTTATTTTCTGCTTTAACTAGTTTATTTTTAAGTTCTTTAAACTAGTTAGTGTATAAGTATTTTTAAATCTTCTTAGCTTTCTCTTTACTAACATTATATTAGACTTTAGTATAAGCCTTAATTACTGCTAGAAGCGTGTAGTATTTTATAGGATTTTAGTAATACTTATACTCTTTATTATTTTTATATAAGTACTTATAGTTAACTTTTTAGCCTGCGCTTTTGTTACCTTAATTGCTATAAGTTTTTAAGTTTCTTAAAGTAGCAAAGGCTTTTCTTATTAATTTAGCTAAGCTTAGTACACTAACTAAGCGCTAATAAAGTATTTTTAAAAACACTTAACTAGTTTAGTTAAAGTTTAAATAATTCTTCTTAAGTATTTACTACTATTAGTAAAATCTTTTAGTTGTATTAGCCTAGTTAGGAGCGTATTTAACTCCTACAGCGTCTAGAAAGTTAAATATAGTAAGCGCGCTATCTACTTTAGAGATCTTTAGCCTTTTAGCTTTTAGTTAGCTTATTTACTACTTATTATACTAAGCTTGTAGTTCTATAGTACTAAGTTTTACTTTTTGAAGGCTTGCTTAGTACTTCTAATATATTACTATTTTGTTAATAGCGTCTGTTAGTGCTAGTTTAAGCTGTAGTTGTTTAACAAGCTTATTAAGCGTTTAACTAGTACTATTTATAAGTTTAATTATAATTAGAGCTAGTAACTACTTATTAATAGTTGCATAAACTTAATTCTAGATATACTAAAGGGCGTGTGTGTTTGCGGCCTAGTCTATATACCTTACGTAGTATTTATTAAGTTTTTTATTTTAAGCTATAAGTTTTTTTTAAAATTAGTTCTTTATAGGCGCTAAGGGCCTTAAAAGCGGCCTTGTTAATATATTAATAGTTATAATAGCCTTTAGGTTAACATTTTTCTAGACTTTTTTAAATTTAGCGTTAAACTTTAGCTAAGTATACTAGGAATTCTAGGTTACATACCCTAATAGGCGCGCTAAGTTAGTAATTTAAAAAAAGTTGCTTGCTATTATTTTATGTGCGATTAGTTAGTAGGTTAAGAGGTATAAACTAATTTTTTAATAAATTAGAAGGTCTAAACTACTACTAGCGTAATCTAGGTTGCGTAAGAAGAATCTAAACTGCGATTTAAAGCGCTAGGCTTATAACTATAGAGAACAAGGAGCTTGTAATAGAAGTTTAGAAGAACTAAATAATTAATTCTAATTCTGCCTTTCTAACTAAGTCTAAGACGTGCTATTTATACAGACTTAGCCTAGAAAAGCTGCTGTTAAACTTAGAGGAGTTTAACACGTATTCTGCTAAGCTTAGGTGTAAGCTTATAAGTTCAGCGTAGATATTCTAACGTAAGGTTAGCTAGCGCGCGCTTAGCGCGTAAGCTGCTAGGCGCCTAAGCTTAGTGCTAAGGAGGCCTTAGGCCTTGAGGTTGGTACGTTATAGATGCGACAGAAAGTAAAAATAGATTTAATAAAGATTGTGCCTATATAAAAATAGCTGGCTTTAGCTTTTTAAGACAACCTTTTGATGTAACTACATATTTTGTAGACACCTTTTTAGTAAAAAAGGATTTATTGCTAACAATAGGTATCTAGGCTTATGCCCCCTTGTTTAGCATTGCTAGCACGCAATTGGTGTGTCGCTTTAGCATGTTTAGACAGAAACGAAAATGCGTGATATCTCTCTAACTAACCTTCTTAACTAATAACTATTTACTGCTAACTATTTACTGCTAACTATTTACTGCTAACTATTTACTGCTAACTACAACTTTTGTTGTCTAGTTACTATCCTAGCAGTGTTACAGTTGTGGCGTTTAGTGCCTATTCTTAGATATAAATAAATAATAATAGTATTACTATCTATATACAGCTTTCTTATTTCTAAAGGCAACTTATAAAATTTTCCTACTTATTAGTTTGTTTTAGCTACTTAATAGCTGTTTTAACACGCTTTTACTTTTTATAAAGCTACTTTTAAGTCTTTTTGCTAAAGTTATATTTATGCAGAAAAATATATACTTTTACTATACTTAGACTATTAACATGCGTAGTATATATAGTGTACTAGCTAAACTAGCCTTTTATAGTCCTTGTTGTAACTTTAATATTTATAACACTAGACGTATTAGAAATGTCTTAACTATAGTTATATTTTAACTTTTACACTAACTTAACTACTATAAAGACTATTACTACTAGCTCTTTTTTAAATAACCAAGGTAGCTGCTTAATAATAAAAAATGCTAGCTTTATAATCTACTACTATAGCTTTTAGTATAGTAAATTAGCAAAGTCTAAATTTACTTAATATAAGCTATTAGTCTTTGTATTAAAGAGGAAAAAAAATAGTTCAAGTATTATATTGTTTATATACAAGTTATTTATATGTTGTAATAAATAGTATAGAAAACTCTAAAAGTAAGAAGTACTAAGTAAAAAGCTTTTATAAAAAGGTATTGCAAGCTCTTACTGTAGTAATGTATGTGTTTTTACTTTTTTTTGTTTTAATTAGTGTTGTTTTTTAGTACTTTTAGTAAATTTTTTTAACTCTAATTTTTGCTTAGTAGTCTAAGCTTTTCTGCTCTAAGCGCTTAGCGCGTGGACTTTTTCTACCTACTATTTAAATCTTGTTAACTAAACACAATCTTTTTTTTGACTTTTACAACTAATTAGTAGAGGGTAGCTGCTTTTTACTTTTTTTAGAAACCCTATTTTAACTACAACAACAACCACCACCTTTGATACCTTAAAAAATAATTATAAAAATAGCTAACACTTAAAATAGTTCTAGATGTGTAATTTTTTAAAATTTGCTAACAAATATTAAAAGTTAATTAAAGATTACTTAAAGATTACTATACCTCTCTAAGAAATTAAAAAAAAAATTTACTCAAAATAAAAAATAATAAAAAGCGTTTAATAGAATTAAATAGATATTCCTTAAGGTACTTATACCAGAAATATACAACCTAAAACAAAGAATGCAAGTTAAGACTAATATGTTGAAATATATACTTAGAGCTAAATTGTTATAGTAGTACCTAAATTCAAAATAGAAACTAGTGTTTCACTATTTAAAAAAGTTCTTTAAAGTAGAACTTAATTATAATTTTTATAATAAAGAGCTATTAAGAGTAGTTTATTTTTTTAAATAGTAGGAAGTATATTTATTAAGACTACTATACTAGATTAAGGTCTTTACTAATTACTAAAACCTAGTAAAGTTTATAATAATAAAGAAACTTAACTAATTATAAGTTTAATAAGCTAAGATATTAGCTTAGTTTAACTTGAAAATGATACACCGCGCTAGAACATTTAATAAAGTAGTAGACGCATTAAGTAGAAGATTTAACTTACGCAAAGAAATTTATAAAGAACTATATAAAGCTATATTTAAAAAATGCTAAAAAGCAGTTTATGTTATAACTAGCGAGAACTAGCTAAGGGAGCTAAGTAAGTAAAAACACTACAATTGCAGTAGTAGTAAAAAGTAGCTAACTAGCAGTTTAAGCTTAAAAAAAAACAGCTCTAATAAACTACTATAAAATAAATCAAAGTACTAAGATATAGTTGAAAGAAATTTAATATATATAATTTTATATATAAGAATAAGTTTTATTAAAGAACTATATAAGTTCTTACAATAGAGATATATAGTAATAAAGAAAGTAGTTAGGCAACTAGCTAAAGTATTTGTAATACTACGCTTGTAAGTAAAAGTGCAGGATGTCCTAGGCAACTGTTTAGCTTATTACTAGAACAAGCCTAAAAGATATAAGTCTTATAGCTTATTATAACTTTTATAGCTACTAATGAAACTATAAAGCAGTATAATAGTAAACTTTATAGTAACGCTTTTAACATTATCAAAACTAAAATTAGCTTAACTTTATAATACTATTCTAGGAATTATGAATTAGTTAACTAAGGTAGTAAAGTTTATACTTGTAGAAAAAACTATTATAGTAAAAAGCTACGTATATTAAGTAACTAAAGTACTAGTATTGAAGTATTAAATTTCTAAAAAGTCTATTACTAATTGTAATAAACTATTTGTATTTAATTATTAAAATATAGTTTTAGCAAAATTAGATGTAAAAAAAAGCTATTTACTAGCTTCTACTTAGAAATAGATAGCTAGACAGAACAAACAAACTGGACACTAGAACAGTATCTAAAAATATACGCTAATAAGCTATAAAACAACTAAATTAAACTCTTACTAACAGTATAATTAGCTTATAATAGTATAAAGTTAGTAACTATAAAGCACTTGCTACACTAAGTAAACTATAGATATAAGCTAGCTACTTATGAAAATCAAATGGATATTGAGAGTATTGCAGTAGGCGTAAATAATAAAACCTACTTAATACAAAAGCGATAGAAAGAATTAAGTAAGAATATAGCTTATAAAAACTTTGTAATAGCTAAAGCAGCTAATAAGCAAAAAAAAAAAAACTAACTTTAAAAAAGAAAATAAAGTTGTTTTATTATAATAGAACTTAAAAACTAAGAAACTAAGTAAGAACCTTATAACCTTTAAGTAGAATTATTAAAAACTTTAAAATAAGTAAGTAGTAAGAAATATAAACTTTAATTGCTACTAGGTATACGCGTTTACTTTGTTTTTTACAATTTTTTTTTTAGAAAAAGCACTTTTAAATACTAAGCTAGCTACTGATATAAAGCTTAAAAATAATAAGTATAAACTTAAAGAAATTAAAAAATTATAAAAAATTAGTTATTAGTAGAAATACTTAGTTATATAGCAAGAATAGCTAGAGAGCTAAAATACTAAATAACAAAAAAAAATTTAATAACTGTAAGTTACAGGTACTTAAGTACTATTAAAAATATTTAGAAAAAAATAAAATAAGTTTTTAAAAAAAAGTAATTAAAAAAAGAATTAAAAAACAATTAGCTTATAACTAACCTAAGTTAGTTGATAATTTAAGTAGTAATAATTTAGTTGTTAGAAAGTCTATACTAAAGGCAGAGTTCTTCTTAGCTTACTCTTTTATATAACTTTAAAGACTTAAGATTATATAATTACAATTAGTATAAAATCGTTTTAAAGCCTTAGTCTTAACAACTTTTAGGCAAAGCTAAGCAACCTCTGCTTTAGTATAAAAAAGTGCTAGCTGCTTTTTATACTTTTTAGCTTCTACTTTTTTTTTCTTTTTTTTTTAAAATAAAAAGACTACACTTTACTTGTATTAAGATATAACTAGCACAATAACTAGTTATAGTATTTACAAAATAATAAATATTTTATTTATAGTACTTATAACAAAACGTTATTTTTTTTCTTTACTAATAAATGCAATTAGCTTAGGCCTAACGCTAATAACTTAAGTTAGTTTAATAAATATAATTAAATAATAAAACCCTTAGTATAGTTAAGATGGTATAGAAAAGAAAAGTATATTATATAACAAGCGTACTTAGGCCTTACATATAGCTGGTAATTTAACACATAGTATGAGAAAATAATAATCTAAAGTATGAAACAATATACTTAAAAAAAGAGATATTATTATAAGTAAAAGAAAGAATTTACTCTTTAACAAAGAAGGTAGGTTAAGGGTTAACTATATATATACTATAAGACAATAATCTGCATAGGGCGCAAGGATTACGTAATTAGCATTCTGCTAAGATAAGACCTCTAGGAGGCTGCTGCTTAAAGAGAGGCTAACGCCCTCTCTAACCTCTCTCTTAGATAGGAGACACAGGAGGATATAGGACAAAGGCAATAGGTATAAGAATATGTTAGATTTTATTATTACACTTATTATAGTTAACTTAAATAGTTTATCGCTTATATAGATTGTTTACTAGTTATTTTATCTTTTATAGAATTAGTATTGTTACCTTTAGTTAACATTAATAACTCTTTTTTACTTAAAATTCCTTCTATAATACCTTACGGACTACCCTACACGTTAGCCTCACCCTAACACGGATTAATTCTAGATAAGTGTAGACTAACCCCGTGTAATTTTTAAGCAGCAAGTAGATTGTTGCTTATTAATATAAGAGCCGCTACTTAGTAAACTAACATTTAAGGCTTATTTGTTCTTAGCAAGCCTTATACAGGTAGAATCTGTATTACGCCTAGATTAAATACTAAGTATTCTAATTTATAAGAGCAAGATTTTTTTTTAGAATTCTTACTAAAGCTTAAAAACTAGTAAGATTTTAATTAATTATGCTTATTAAGGCGTATAATAGTAGGTCTAGATAAACAGTCCTACTAATCTAGTCCTTAATTTTAGTAATTTGAGTAACTATTTTTATTTATTAAGCAGTGTATATTTTAAACTTATGAACTAGCTTATTATAATTATTTTTCTTATACTTTTATTTTTTAAGGTATTAAAGATAGTGGTTGTTGTTGTAGTTAAAACAGGGTTTCTAAAAAAGTGAAAAGTAGCTACCCTCTACTAATTGGTCGCAAAATTCAAAAAAATAGATTGTGTGTAGTTAACGAGATTCGCACGGTGGGTGGATAAGTTCTAGAAAGAAAGCTTAGACTACTAAGCAATAATTAGGGTTAAAAAAATTTGCTAAGGTACTAAAAAACAACACTAGTTAAAACATGTCCAACGGCGATTGCTAGCCTATAGCTAGCAATAAGATTACAGTAAGATTGCAATTAAATTACAAGATAATGTAATAGAGGAGGGGAAAAACACGTAGGTACTGTAGTAAGAGCCTATAATACTTTATAAAGCTACTACGTCTTACTTACTACTTCTTATCTTTTAAACAGCACCGCATACCAACAATTTGCATATAATACACTATAATAGTATATAACTTCTATAGCAAGCATCTCTTTATTCTAAGCTCTCTTCTAAAAAAAGCATTATTTACTACTATTTACCTAGCACTTAATCTAGTCTAACTTAAACTGCTTATGTAAACATCTAAATTTATTAGGTATCTTAATACTTTACTTCTTAGCTAGACTTCTAAGTTTATAAAAATTTTAATTAAGTTTTTTATTCATAATATTTTTATATTTAAAAAAATTGTTAAGCTTTAATTTAGATAGTTATAAAAAATTTGATTTTTTAAGGTATTTATTAATACTAGCGCAGTACTTAAAATTAGTTACTTTAGTATTCTCTTTTTTTTACTTGCTATGCAAAAGCTAAGTACAAAGACTAGAACTTAGCTTAAACTGCTATTGCAAAACGTCAAATTAGTAATAAAGAAAAAAAAAGTAAGAAAAAAAAGTAGGCTTTTAATTATTGCGTTTATAAGTTGGTAAGTAAGGCAGTAATAGTGTTGCTGCTTTACTTTATCTAAGAGCGCCTAGCAGTAAAGGAACAAGAATAGGCAGAATAAGGCGCGTTAAGTTAGGAGGCAATTTGCGTCTTTGTTTTGCTTTTCTTTATTTCTGTTTAAATATACGACACTTTAATTACGTGCTAGCAATGCTGAACAAGAGGGCATAAGCCTAAATACTTATTGTTAGCAATAAATCTTTTTTTACTAAAACGGTGTCTACAAAATGTGTAGTTATATTAAAAGATTGTTTTTAAAGGCTAAAGCTATTTCTTATACTTAGAGTTAATTGTATAAGCCTTATGTTTATGTTAAGTAATTTTATAGTTCTCTTATTTTTAAGCGCTTGCGCCGGGTAGTAAAGCAATAGGCTTTTTAATATCCTTAGATAACTTAAAATACTAAGGCTCCTAGTAATTTACTAAGCGCACGTCTAGAAGATTAAGGATAACCTAGTTCTAAATACTTTTTTTTAAGCAGTGCAGTCTTAATAGAGCAAACTAGGTTAGCTAGTCTAATTAAGCTATAATAATAACTTCTAAGGCAATAAGTAGTATATTTAAAAAGTCTATTTTAAGAAAATGCTTTGTAGGATTAAGACGTAGATTATTGTTAAAGTAAGTACAGGATTAGTTAGTTAGTAGCTGCGTTAAACATAATAGTAGCCTATAAGTTGTAGAGTAAATTAGTAGAAGGTTAATTGTATAATTAAATAGTTGAGAGGTATAGCAGCTGCAGCGATCTGCTAGCTCTACTGTAGGTAAGTAGAGGATAGTAAGGTAATAATTAAACAGTTAACCTTATCAGCTTGCTAAATGCGCAGTAGGAATTAATACTATAATTAAGCGTCTAGGCTTATAACTATTAGAGCTAAGAAGGAGCAATTGCTTAATTACTTAAGTGGAAAGTGAGTGTATTAATTAACTAAGTGCTCTAACAAAGTGTCCAATAACTACTAAAGAGATATAAGATGATTTAGCCTGTTTATATAGACGCTAGCGGGGCCGTTACGTGAACAGCTTACTAGGATTACCTGATTAACAGGGTGATCTGCATGTTAATACTCTAATATATGCAGTAGTATAAGGCTTATATTCTTAATTAAAAGCGCTTACTAGAGCAGGAGCAGGAGTAGGTAGCAGGAGCTAAGCATTAAAACTGCAAGACAATATCTCTTAAGCGTAGTAATCTTTAACTAGGGGCTTCTGCGCAGAAGGCTTTCTAGTAGATGTAATGATGCTATTAATCTTTTTGCAGCAAGTAATAATGTCGCTAAGCAGCTTGTGCTTGTTAACTTAGTACTTATTATTGTTCTATCTCTAAAAACTAGGTAGCTGCTTAAGCAAGAAGCTTAAATAATTAGAGACTTACCTCTTTATCTTTGTACATGGCTATAAAACAATTAGTAAGATTGTTATTGACAGTATAGCATGTGTGAGATAAGCAACTGCTGTAGCAAGTGCTACCTTAGCTGCTTGCTAAATTTTATTGTTAAATAGGCTTTAATGCGCGTAATGCTTATGCTTAGCACTATTTTTACGTTGCTAGCGCAGGCTTTCTAAGCAACGCTTACGCTTGTTGCTGTTAGGGGCGGACTACACTAGAAATATTAGTAGCTGATTAGTAAGAGAACAGTAAGATAACAAGGCTTACTATAGTAATAGGGGTGCGTTGAAGATTAGGAAGACTTGGTAATTAATATTGTAGTGAGGCTAAAGGTTTTAGAGGGGCAGTAGACGTAATTAGTATTTGTATTAACTGCGCACAGACTGATTACGCAATATTTAAGGTCTATCTAATGTTTTAATATTACAATAGGACTAAGCTAGATGCTTAATTAAAACAACATTACAATATTACAACGGAGATAAAAGATTAAGCAAGAGAACTAAGATTATAAGACGACTTCTTAATTAATAACATTAATTTAGTAAGTATTAACTCCTTGCTTACAGCTTAGATTCATATATTCTTACTAACCTAGAGGATGTGTTAGAGTATTAACACGCGGATTACTCTGTTAATCAGGTAATCCTAGTAAGCTGTTTACGTGACGGACCTGCTAGCGTTTATAAAAACGGGCTAGATTGTCTTATATCTCTTTAGTAGTTATTAGACACTTTGTTGTAGCCTTAGTGATTAATACACTTATTTTACTCTACTTAATTAATCTTAATTGCCCTTTCTTAGCTCCTACAAAAAAATAATAGTTTTTTTGTTACTATTATTAAAAAAGAACTTTTAGATAAGACAAGTATAGTATACTTAAATAAGATAGAGAAAAATACTATCTACTTTATATATAGTATTATAGGACTTATGCTCAAGGTTTAGAAGCTATACTACGCTCCAAAGTATATAAGATAGGTTAGTTGTAACTAGGATATTACGGCTAAGAAAGAAACTTACTATTTCCGGCCACTACATAAACGTCTAGAGGAAATCTTAAGATAGCTACTATTAACCTAAGTCTTATTATAGTTAAAAGTAAAGATCTAAGTATTCTACAACATTACAATTAACGTACTTAATTCACTAGCTTCTAGTATAATACTTAAAGAGTTTATAAGTAGAGACTCAAAACTAGGCTTTAAGTATAAGGGTAAAGCCTTTAGTTTAGCTAACGTAGCAACTAGTTTATTAGACTAAAGTTACTACAGTAATAGTCTTTAACAGTTCTAACAGTTCTAAAAATAAATATATAACTTTATAACAAATATATAGGTTAATAAGCTTAATAATATTAATACTGCTAACATTATACTAGAAGGCAGAGAAAACGATTTATATAATATTTCTAAGTCTAACGCTACTAAGCGCTTAAAAGGAGAAAGCCCCTCCCTCTACTAAGGTATTACTTGTATTTGGAAAGAAGAGATGAAGAAACAAAAAAAGGTAAGCAACAATATAAGCTCTTTAAGAAGTAATTAAATAATTTAAAGTAATACTTTTATTTCTAACTTACAGCTTATAATATGCAGCTTTTATAAGAGGAAATATAAAGTAATATACTTTTTATAAGTTAGCTATACAATTTGCTATTTTAAACTATTTAACTAATACTGTTTATTTAGCAAGATAACAGCATATTAGCTTATTCTAAGTACTTATAGCAAGGGTAGACAAATAGCTATAAATTTATGAATCTACTTCCTAATCTTAAGTTAAAAATAATAATATAAAGTTAGCTAAACTGTATTGTAACTGCCATACTAGGACAAGAAGTATAAGAGGTTATAGTATTAGACTTAATAGAATAAAGCAACATTTAAAAACACTACGCAACTTTCTTTATAATAATATTAGTATTGTAGATAGCATAGGTACGCTAAATATTATAACTAGTAAAAATATTACAAATTCTAGGTACTTTAAAACATACTTAGATTTTCTTCTAGCTGCTAATCAGCTAAACTAACGCACGGACCTAGAACGCCCTACGAATAAAACTTTACTAGATACATTGCTTATTAAGAATGTGTATTTCAATGTAATAAATGTGTCTTTATTTAATGCTTAGACTTACTATAAGGTACCTAGAAGAGAAAATTTTTTAAGTTAATAAGCTAAAAAATGTACTTACTAAAGTAGTCTAAGATGTTAAGTAAAGAATTAAATAAGTCTTTACTTAAATAGATCTACTAGAATGCTAGGTTACTGTGCATAGCAATTCTTTAAAGTGCTAAATTAATACTAAAGTATAAATAAATATTTTAAGACTAAGTGCTATATAAGCATTTAAGATACTATATATAAAAATAAAGTAATAACTAGGATAGCTATCTTCTAGTGTAACTTCTACTAATAGCACGCATAATCTGTTTATTAGAACTACGTTTAATATACTTATTTAAATAGGGATAGTTACTATTATAATTATATTTAGAATTGTTGCTAAGATTACTAAATAAGCTATTCTAGAAAGGCCTTAGTGTGCAAGCGTAAGAATAGTAACATAGTAAGATGCGTTTAGACAGATTATGTGCAAGGTGCTTTCTAAAAATAGAATTAAGAACGCAGTTTTTGTTGCGTCTAATTTATCTCTAAATTACTCTGCTTAAACAATTATGAATAAAGCCTTAGATAGAGGCTTAGACAAAGAAACTGCAGGTAATATATAAGTATATGTAATTACTACTATAGTAGATAGTAGATCTAGAGTGGCTGTAGTAAAATACATACAAGAAGCTACGTAGTTAGATATAATAGTTATAATTAGTGACTTTAATATACTGTACACAAACAGCAAGAAGAAAAACTAAATAACTTAAATAAACTAAGTTTGTACTTACGCAGTTAGATAGTGTAAGGATTCTATTAAGAATTATAAACTTAGTAAGTTTTAATTATATATAAACTAAATTAATAACTGCTGCGAGATATATTGTTTAAATCTATATAATAAATTTTTTTCTTACATAATTTACAAGACTCCAAACAAGAAAGTTTAGCCTATTAATATTTTTTAGCAGGAGATGATAATAGAATTAACATAAGAAGATTAGAATAAAAAGGCTAAAAAACAATAGCTCTTCTAGAGGAGCATTTATAAATCTAAAAAAGAGCTATATAATTATCTATTTAAACTAAGATATACTACTTTCTAATGAGGGACAAGGCTTACTAAAGAATAAATTAGCAAACTGCATATTAGAGATTATCCCTAACCTATAAAGAAAAAGATATTAATATATATGCTTATTAACAGAGAAGAAGCTTATTTATAGTAATTTTAAGAGTTAAGAAAGATCTATTTTAATATATGCTTGTTATACAGAATGTAAACAATACTATATAAAGCTTAGCAGGTGTAAAGCTCTGCTGTTCTAAAGGCATTAGAATTATAAGTAGTAGATATGGTTAACGTCCGCCTAAATTAAAGAACATAGAAACAATGTAATAGTTAGTATTGTAATCTATAGTACATAGTGCTAAAGAAGAACAAAGGCGATTTACAAATTAGTAATAAATAACAGATAAGTATAGTTCTATATAAGATGTAAACTTACTACTAATCGTAACTTAGTTTTCTAAGAGATTTATAAAATATAAAATTATTTTACTTATAAGTTTGTTTTTAGAATACAACTAGATTACACTATATCTAGAAAGTAGAGATATAACAGTATTTTAAACACTTGTAGGACTTATATAGTTATGCATAATAGTTATAGGCGCTACTAACTCTGTAGTAGTATTCTAACAAGTTATAATAAAAATCTTAAAAAACTCCTAGCCTAATACTATGCCTTTTATCAATGATATTATATGCAGATGGCTAAAGAATATCTATAGTAAGAAAGAATTAATACTAGAAGTGCAACTTTATATCCTTAAGCATATTATAAAACTAGATAGGGTGCTAGCTAATGTTAAATTAGCTAAAGGCACTGTTTTAGGAAAGAAGTATTACTTTTTAACAGAAAGACTTAAGGTTAAAGACTATAAAGTTAGCTCTTAAGGTTGTTATCTTTACTAAAAAAAGGTTAAGAAGAATATATACCAACTACTAGCTTCGGCCTTTTAAGACATCCTTTTAATAAGACTACACATTTTGTAGACACCTTTTTAGTAAAAAATAGATTGATTGCTAACAATATGTAACGGCGCAGGCAAGACTTATAGATTAGTATTAGTAGAAGAGATTACGGCAAGGCATATAGGAGTGCGTTGTGATCTACAAATAAGCCTTAATTTAAATAAGACACCTATTGGCCTTATACAAAAAGATGTTGAAAATCTATAAAGTAACTATAGGTCCTAAGCTGTCTTTATACTTGTAATTTAGGCTAGGACTAGAGTAGGTCTAATACAGATAAGATCTTAAGATAATAGAAATAACAATAAAGTTGTAACATATTTATTACACTACCTTCTTTTCTAGTAGTTAGCTAGTTATGTAGCTGTATATATTTTTTTAAATATTTATTGTTTATTTACTGTTAACTTTATACTGTCTTTTGTTTTTATTGTAGACTTCTAATAGGCAGTAACTGCAACTTTAACTTAGAGTAGTGTTAGACTAGCCTTAAGCGTTTACTATTTTAATATTATAACAACACGTTATGTATAATCTTTCTAATTTTGTAAAACACTATACACACACTTATATATACACATGTACATTTATATATATATATATACACACACACATATATATATACTATGCTGCTGCGTTGCTCCCTAGGGCTTTACTAAAGGCGTATTGCCTTATTTGCCTATAGTTAGTACGCGCCTTTGCGCAACGCGTTCTTAGAGTTAAATATTAATTTAACTTTAAGACGTTTAAGAAATACGCTTACTACGTTTAGTAAGAAGAGAAGTACTTCCTTATAAGTTTAATATATTTGCCTTTTAAAACATAAAGTTAACTTAAATATGTAATAAATAAAATGCATTAAAAAGAAGTTCTTTAAACTTTTTACTACTATAAACCTCTTTGCTACTACAGAGCATTAAGAGGATCTAGCAAAGGACTACCTTTCTACTAAAGAGTAAGTGCAGGCAGCAGCCTTTATCTAAGCTAAAAAGGTCTAGGAAACAAAGAGCTAGGAGAAAGAGCTATTTATAGCTTTAATCCTAGTTTTAACTTACTAAGTCTTTCTAGTAATTTAGAACGCTATTTACTTACTAGATAGCTAAGTTACTTTTTTAAAAGTTTTTGCTTACTAGGGCAGAACTAGCAGTAGTAGTCTAGTTGCTCTGCTAAGAGAGGAGGACAATAAGCAGCGCCTCTAGAGGGAGGCAAGGAAGGAGAAGGAGAGCAGTAGGCTTCTTTCTAGCTCCTCCTCCTTTTATAAGAAAGAGGAGCGATCCTCCTTAGATCTTTTAGTAAAGGTAGAGAGTAGAAGAGAAAAGAAGGTAGAATTAAAAGTAGTTTAAGGATAGCCTAGTTATTTTACTTAATACTTATTAAAAGAATTTTTTTTTCTTTTTTATATTGTTATCTTATAGTAAAGTTATATTCTCTTTTTCTTACTTTTAGACTAGAATTTACTTTACTAAGTACTTTAGAAAACTAAAATATATAAATCTTTTCTTATAAAATGCTTTAAGTTTATAAAAAGCTTTTATAAAATTTAAGGCTAAGTACTAAGTTAAGTCTAAATTGTATTTAACCTAAGCTAACATAGTATTTTAACTTTAAATTATATACTTTACTAGTAAAATTTTTTTAACTTTTTATTCTTTTAAGCCTTAAAAAAAGGTAGAAGATAGCCATAGAGCTTATTATCTTAAATATAAGTCCTAAAGATTTTTATATAATAGTTCTAGTGCAAAAACGTTTTAATTCTAAAACCTCTTTAGTAGCTTAAGGTAATATAAATAACTTACTTTTTTAAGAACTTTAAAACGTTCTTTTTATTTAGCTAATAGTTTCTAGCTTAAGCAATTAGTGATAAGGTTCTTTATATCTAGAAAAACCTTATCTCTAACATTCTAATTAATTAGATAGTAGTAATAATTTACTATAGTTTATATCTAATTTTAAGCTTTCTTTAAAAAAGATTTATGCTATTTCCTAAGCATTATATTTTTAGGTAGCTAAGGCTAAGGCGTTCTTATACTGTATTTTATTAGTTAAGGTAAAAGTATTAGCTAGCTACTTTTAGTCCTACCTCTATCTAGAATTAAATTTGTAAAAGATTTAATATAAAGACATTCTAAAAGCAGACTAAAGTAGAGAACATTATGCTTAATTAATTAAAAGCAGTAGGCTTCTCTAGTTGTCTTAGTAGTAGAATATAAATAGCTAAAGCCTTGAGTAAATATATTTATTTATAACATTTGTCTAACTATAAGTTCTTCTGTAGTAAGCTTTTAATAGTTTAACCTTAACGCCTAAAATATTATAAATCTCAAACTAGAAACTAATTATAAAATAAAGTCTTTAGTTAGAGATTATAGTGTTAAGTGTATAGCTAAATTAGTAAACTTATTAATTAAATCATTAAGCTATTACTTTTGCATTAATAATATTAGAATAAGGAATAAAGAAAGCTATTTAAATAGACAATTAATTACAACTATAATCTAATAATAACTAGCCTTATTTAGTAAGAGTTTCTTAACGTTATCACACAAGTATTATATTAAATAATTTGGTATTGGTAAAAGGTAAATAAACTTGAATATTTAGCTCTATCTTAAATATGCTTTAGAATAGGCTATGCAGTTCTATATATAATTTTTAGAAGTAGCTTCTATACTTTTTTAGTAAGATTTTAGAGCAATTAACTAATAAGTTTTAATAGCGCTAATGTAAGTAAAGAAAACTTAGTTATGTGCCTCTTAGATTATCTAGGTGTAGATTATAAAGCTAGGCAGTATGCAAAGGTAGTTTAAGTATAAAAGTAATTTATTTTTCATTTAGTACTTATTAAGAAATAAGTTGTGCTCTTTTTTAAACGCAGTGCAATCTATTTATAAAATAAACTAAATTAATTCTAGTAAATTTAGAGTTATAAGCTTTAAAGTAGCTTTAACTACGCGCAAAGACAGAATCTCAGTATATAGTTAAATAATATAAGAGAAAGCAAAGTTAGAGTTGATTAAGTTATCTAGTTAGTGCAGTTTAAGTAGGACCTATAAATAATTATTAGATTTAGTATACTTTAAGTTTCTTACATCCTGCTTACGCCGTAAAAGAATATCCGCGTAGGCATTATTTTTCCTAGAGGTGTATTAGATATAGAAAGAAAATAGGGCAAGTTCCTTAGCTTAACATACTTGCCTAGTGTTTAGGATCTTTATATTTATAAAGTACTTAAGTAAATAATAGTCTTAATATACGTTAATTTTAGAGCAGGCTAATGCTTATTTAGCTTACTACTTACTAAATGCTGTAATAATAGTAAGAAGTTGCTTAATATAAATCCCTTAATTTAGTTTAAACCTAGATAAGACCTTACTAAAAAACGCTACTGAACGTTATTTTTTATTAAGTTAATTCTAAGAAAGTGCGCCTATAACAACACTATCTAGTAAATTATTCTCTACCTACGTATTCTATTTAGGGTAATAATAGTATAAAGTAAAAATTTCTAGTAAGGTAACTTTAAACTTTCTAAAGGCCTTTTTATAGTCTAAATCTTATATAAATAGTTTTAAAGAGCTTTAGAGTGCAAGAAGTAGTTAATTAATCTGTAAGTATTCTAGTACAAATTGCTAGTAGAACTCTATAAACCTAAAAAACAATCTTATACTCATACAGTGGGGTGACAAAAAAAAAGTAATTAAAAAAGTTATAGTGTTTAAAGGTTTATAATTCAATAGCTACAAGGGCTATACTAGAAAGATCAAGTGGTTTAGAAAGCCAAGAACCTCCTCTTTAAGATAGGTTGCTTAGTAAGCTGCTTAGTCAGCACTATTGGGCCTGTAATCTTGCTTAAAACAAAATAAAAAAAAGCAAAATAGATCTCGGCATATCTTTTTCGTGAACGTATAAAAAGGGCTGGAGAAGAAATTAGTCTATTAGCTTACGTAAGCGTGATGTGAGCAAACTTTAGAGTAATACTTCCTACTCTCTTTTAGTTTAATAAAAGGATAAAAAAATAAGGGTTGCTTACATAAGCACTAATTACGTACTCACTTATTAAAAATATAGTATATTTACTCCTCTTGTTTATCCTAACTTTCTATCTTTATATTATCTTTTCTACGGCTAGCAATCTCTCTTAATTCAAACAGTAAGTTTATACTTTATATTTACACAATAAATCTATCTCCTCTATTAGTAATATACTAGAAAAGCCTTCTAAAAGTATTTACAATACTCTTTATAAAATTTAACAAAAAAAAAACGCTTCTTTATCTATTATTAGGTTTAAACAAGGTTGTCCTTCTAAGATCTTAAAAAAAGTAAAAAGAGTGCTTAATAAAGACCTTACAAAAAGCCCTAAAGAGACAATTTAGCGTCTTTTAAAAGAAAATATTGTAGATCTTTTCATTAGAAGCTTACAACGCTTTCTAAAAAAAGAGAACTATTTTGTTTATATTTCTTAAAAAAAAGACGCCTTTAGACACTAAGAAAGCTTATAATTAATATATTTACGCTAAGCGAATACTTTAAAACATTAAATATATAAACTTTTATAAACTCTTATTTGGCTTTGGCCTTTTGAGACAACCTTTTGATGTGACCACACATTTTGTAGACACCTTTTTAGTAAAAAATAATTTATTACTAACAACAGGTATCTAGGCTTATGCCCCCTTGTTCGGCATTGCTAGCACGCAATTAGTGTGTCGCTCTAGCATGTTTAGACAGAAATAAAAATGCGCGATATTTCTTTAACTAACTGTCTTAACTAATGACTATTTACTAATAACTGCAACTTCTATTGTCTCTGTTGCTATCCTGGCGGTGTTATAGTTATAGCGTTTCTGGCATGCGCCTATACTTAGATGTGAACATACGACAACAGCGTTACTATCTAAGCACAGCTCTCTTATCTCTAAAAGTAACTTACAAAATTCTCCTACTTGTTAGTTTATTTTTGCTACTTAATAGCTGTTTTAATATGTTCTTGCTTCTTGTAAAGCTACTACAAGGTCTCTCTACTAAAGTTGTATTTGCGTAAGAGGAGATTAGTAAAATAACACACTATTACTACACCTAGACTATTAATATGCGCAACGTATTTAATAAACTTGCCGCTAAATAAGCCTTCTACAACCTTTATTATAACTTTAACATCTATAATACTAAACGCATTAATAGATATTAATAAATAACAGAATTTAACCTCTGCGTCTACCTAATTACTATAAAAGCTACTGCTAACAGCTTCTTTTTAACTAACTAGGGAGGCTGCTTAATAAAGGTAAACGCGGGCTTTGTAATCTACTACTATAGCTTTTTATATAGTAACTTAGTAAAGTCTAATTTTACTTAATGTAAGCTATTAGTTTTTGTGTTAAATAAGAAGAAAAATAGTCTAAGTATTATATTGTTTGTATGCAAGTTGTTTATATGCAGTACTATATAGTATAGGAAATCCTAAAGGTAAGAAGTAGTAGGCAAGGAGCTTTTATAAAGTATTGTAGGCTTCTACTGCGGTAACGTACGTGTTCTTACCCTCCTTTTAAATTTCGTTAACTACACACAATCTTTTTTTGACTTTTGCAACTAATTAGTAGAGGGCAGCTGCTTTTTACTTTTTTAGAAAACCTATTTTAACTACAACAACAACCACTACCTTGAATACCTTAAAAATAAATAAACTCTTATTTTTAGACAAGTCTGCTATTAAGCGTATGCACGCTGCTAAGATAGAATACTATTAAATAAAGCAAAATAACAAAACAAGAAAGAGAATTATTATTACAATAAATATAAGTAAGTTCTTAAAATATCTAATTATTGAATAATAAACTATAATATCTTTATAATATCTTTGTTATTTAAATCTTTTTTTAAGATACTTACTAATCTAGTTATAAGTTAAGAAATTTCTATTCAAGTTTAGGGTGCAATTAGGATAAGTAGAAGATCTAAACTAGTAGTAATTAGGAGCTCTTTAATCACTACTCCTTTTAGGAATTCAGACTATATAAAAAAGATTCTAATTCCTATAGTAAAACCTACGATAAAAAAAAGTAAGTTTTATATACTTTATCTTTCTATTCAGAGGCTTATTACTCTATATTTAAATTATAAAGTTAGAGACTTTTTCTATATATCAAAGCACTCTTTTAACTTCTATATAAGCTAGAAGTTTTAACAGAATAACGCTAAGGTTTATAAAACTACAGAAGTTTTATCTTAGTTTTTTAGAAATAAGATATTACTTTTTAAGTATCCTGCCTATAGTCCTAATCTAAATTCTATAGAAAATGTGTAAGCTTTGCTAAAAAACGCTTTAGCTAAACGGCCTATTGCTTTTTTAGATATAGGAAATAATGAAAGAAGTATAGCAGCCTTTAAGGCTGCTATAAAAGAGAAATAGGATTAATTACCTTAAAAGGCGATTAATAATTGTATTTTATTATTACTCAGGCGTTATTTACAGGTAAAAGAAGCTAAGGGTTAGTATACTTAGTATTAGTACGTTATTGTAGTTATTTCTTAAGAAAAAACTTAAAAAACAAGCTCTCCATTATTATCTAACAGTTAAATTTACAATTACCTTTAAATATATACTAGAATAATATTAGCTTGTAATATCTATTATATGTAAATTATAGCGATTTTTACACATTTAAAAAAAATTTATATTGTAATATACTCTTAAGTTTTTAAACCTGTATTTTCACTACGAAGATTAAGAGCAATTATGCTGACTTAGCAACCTACTAAGCAGCCTATCCTTAAGAAAAGGCTCTTAGCTTTCTAAATTACTAAATCTTTCTAGTATAGCCCTTGTAGCTTTTAAAATATAAAGCTTTGAAAATAATAACTTTTTGGATTTTTCTTTTTTTTGTCACCCCTCTTTAATAGTAGTTAGTTATGCTTAGTTGTTAAGGGGTTCTACCTTATTAGAATGTACCTCCAGCCCTTAGTTTAATAAGATATAGCCTAGGTACTTTGTCTTTATAATATAGAATTCGCTTTAATTAATATTAACTTAGAGGCCTGCTTACTGTTGTCTTACTAGTACCTTTTATACGTAGAGAACATGTTCTGCCTTGAATTTAGAGTGGATAAAGATGTTGTTTTAGTAAACTATATAGAAGTTATTAAAATACCTAATTCAATATGCTATTTATGTAACGTTAATAAGTAGCAAGGCTGTTGTATAATCTAAATAGCAATACTTTAAACTTATATGTTTTGTATTAAGTTTAAAAAGTTATGTACTCCTTAACGTCTAAGTCTATTTTAATTTTATTAAAAGCTGCGCGTTTGTCTAACTTAGTAAAGAACTAGCCTCTATATATATAAGGTAATAACTTATTAATACGCAGAACTAGTTATAAGTCTTTTTAAGTAATTACTTTAAGTTTTTTATATTTAACACAAATTTTAATATCTCTGTTAAGCTTTTAAACATCAAGAAAAAAGGATACAAAGAAGTAATTGCTAGAATTAATATGTTGTTTCTTAGGATTATCTATTAAAAACGTCTTAGTAGTTTAAGTTCTCCAGTGCTCTGCTTATATAGAGGTCTAAACTAGTTTAGTAGTAGTTTAGTAAGGATAATCTTATAGTTATACAAGCGGTATTTAGGTAGTTAGTCTACTGTAGTTTTGCTAAACATGTCTTAAAACAAGTAGTAAACAAATAGAAGTTAGTCTCAAATTAATTTAACGTTGGTAGAATTCTTAAGTTCTATTTGGTCTTTAAACAAACATTTAATTTTATAAATAATTACTATAAAAAAGTTTTTTTGTTTTAATTTTGTTTAATAATAAGGTTATTTGCTAAATTAATAGCTATACGTAGGGTAGAGTTTAGCTAAACAAAATTTTGTTTAGAGTTAGCAACTTTAAAAGTAAAATAAGCTTTTAAAAGCTAAAAAGGCTGCAGATTCTTTATATTAAAACTGTTGTAGAGCTTTGCTTTTTCTAGTATCTATTCTTCTTCTAGGGCGTGTTTCTCTACTAAATATGCTCTTTCGCAACTTTATTATTGGAAAGTTCCTTCAACTAAATAAGAATAGGTAGAGCAACATTATATATAGTAAGATATATTGTAGGCTACATAATTTAGTTCTAAACTGTGTCTACTAATTAGTTAAATTACTAGAGCTATTTAATTGTAATAATATAATCCTGCGTACTAAAGTCTATAATAATAAAAGATAGTTAAAAGTCGCTCTACTATTAATTTAAATGTAATGATAGATATATTAACTTACTTTAAACAAAATCTAGTCCTAGAATCTTTTTACAAAGAATTAAAAAGAAAGTCTTTAGATAAGAACTTAAAGTAATTAGAAAAGAGTATAAGTAATAAAGGAAATTAAAAATACTAAACCTTAAGCTTTAGTATTAATTAATAATCTTAGCTAGGCACTATAACCCTTTACTAAAAAAATAGTAGAAACTTAAAAATACTTTTTTCTAAACAAGTTTAATAAGTTAATATTAGTAAGATTATACTTGTATAGGCCTAGACTAGAGCGTTGTCTTAGGCATCTTTGTTTCTCTCCTATTCCTAGTCTAACTAGGGTTCTACAGCTTCTAAGTATTCTTTTGTTTAATTTTAACTTTTTTTACTTAAGAAGTAGTATAATTGCTTATAAAGTAACGAGGCTTTTTGTACTTAGAACAAGTATCTAATAAAAGCTTGTTATTTAAAGTAGAGTTTTTAAATAGAAATTTAGGCGTGCTTAAAATAGCGCAGGCATAGGTTAAGGTTAATTTGAATAAAAGGCTAGTGTAAAAAGGCCGCGGGCTCTAATATTATTAAGAGTAAGGCTTTTTTAGTAGTTCTAAAGTAAACACTAGTTTGCTATCTATATTAAGTCTAGTAAGGGGATTATATTTTTTTATATTAAATATAGTAAGGTGTTGCACTATCTTGTTAAATAAGCTGCTCTATAAGTATTTAAACTCTAAATTTAGGGCGCGTAAGAAAGAGGTAGTTTTCTACTGAAACTAGAAAGACTACTTTAACTCAAAAACAGACTTTTCTAATAGCAGTACTAACAAGCTTTACTTTCAAAGCTAGAAATATTTCTTTTTTATTTATAACTAAGCAGTAGAAAGTTATACAGCTTTTCACATGTTTATTGCTAAATATAAAATATAATTTAAGTAAAGCAATAATTTTTTTTTCATTTTAAAACTATTCTAAAACTAAATTAGCTAAGTAATATAGGTTAAAGTATTCTTTTATTATACTAGTAGTATATTTCTACACAAGAGCTATACAAGCGCGATTAGTCTAGTAGTAATTTAAGTTAATCTCTACTTAGTCTTTTATTAAGGCATACTATTAATAGACTGTAAGGTTAGTTTTATTATTAAAACTGTTAATAGTAGGCGGACGCTTTAAAAGCTTAATGCGTAATAATTTAGGAGTGATAGGGATATACTATACTAATAAGCTTAACAGTATATCTGCTTTTGTTAGCAGTGTTTTAGTAGATAGTATAGCTATATTTTTAGATAGTATAACTTCTTATATTAATTACGCAACTTGCGTATTTAAGTAGTTAATTTTGTCTTTATAAAGTGTATTTAAATCTTCCTCTAAATTTGCTTCTTCTTTCTTTTTAACTTTATTCTCTTTAACAACTAGTTGCTTACTAGTTACTTTGTCTTATAAGAATTATTGTTAACCCTAGTTATAGGTTAATTCTTAAACAGGCTCTAAAAAGAGTCTAGAGTAGTTTTAGTTAGCTATTAATAATTAATGCTAATACTAATAAGTTGTTAGTAGTCTTTAAGTTTCTACTTTAGCGCAGTCTACATAACTTCTCTAAAGTACTTTACTTTGTTATTAAGGTTAAAAGTTTTGAACTTAAAATTTTTAGTTAGTAAGAAATTTAAAATTTTTTACTTAAAGTGTTATTAGACTTAATAGTATAAAGCTTCTAGTTTACATTTAAAACAACTTAGGCTTAGCTATAGTCTAAATAGATAGCTGCAATATTATTTTTAATGCTGTTACTAGCTAGGACAAGATTCTAAATATAATATAACAGCGCAGGCAAGACTTACAGATTAGTATTAGCAGAAAAAATTATAGTAAGGCATATAGGAGTGTTTTAAAATTAAAAAATAAGCCTTAATTTAGATAAGACACCTATAGGCCTTGTATAAAAGGATATTCAAAATCTATAGAGCAACTATAGGTCTTAAGCTGTCTTATACCTGCAATTTGGGCTAAGACTAGAGTAGGTCTAATACAGATAAGATCCTGTGATAACAGTAAGGATAATAGAGTTATAACGTGTTTGTTACACAACAGGTATCTAAGCTTATGTCCTCTTGTTTAATATTGCTAGCACGCAATTAGTATGTCGCATGTTTAGACAGAAACAAAGAAAAGCAAAACTCAGACGCGAATTGCCTCCTAACTTAACGCGCCCTATCTTGCTCTTAACCTGCCTATGCCGCCTATGCTGCCTACTTATATTAAGGCTTAACTTCTAAGTACTTTTAAACGAATTAAAGAAGTAGTACTATTATTACTTTACTTTCTAAACTATATATGCAACAATAAAACGCCTACTTGTTCTTTTTTACTTCTTTCTTCTTTATTGCTATTTTAACGTTATGTAAAAGCTAGCTAAACTAGTTAATAGTTTCTTTACTTAGCCTATGCATAATTAACAAGAAGAAAAGAATACTAAAGTAAAGCATTTTAAGTACTTTTTTTTTAAATTGCAGTTTAACGTCCTTTCTTAGCCTAAGGCTATATGAGACGTACAGGCCGAGGCCTGCAGGTATCTACGTAGGTTTATCTTCTAAGTTATATACATAGAGAGGGTTATCTTAATACAGGTGAGGCTCTTGGCCTATTAGTAGAGGAGGAGGAGGAGGAGAGGGAGGCTATATAAAGAGCTTAGTCGCCTAAACAGGCAATTGCATCTAGTTTTTTGTAATTCTTTTATACTAGGCCTGTGTACTAACTTTAGTTTCTTAAATAAAAGCAGTAGTAGCCTTAATACCTAAGTCTGTTTAAAGTAGATATTATAGAGACATTAGCTCTATACAAGAGTCTTAAAGTTTTGTCCTATTATTTTTATATAGTTAGTATCTAAAGAGTATATAGGCTGTGTCTTGTCTAGCTTTATAATTGCAAAGGCAAACTCTAGAGTCTACTAAATTTCTCTTAAAAAGATAGCTTTTAGGTAGCAGTAACTTAGTTTAAGTTTAAAAGAAGCGCTAAATATACTTCTTTTAGTTGTAAAGGTAGGTATTTACTTTATTAGCTTTTACTTAAATATTGCATAGTAGGTATTAAGATTCTTACTAATAGCTTTCCTTTTATAATTTTTAAATAAGCTTAACTAATTAAAACTAGCTAGTTATTTAATTTGCGGGCTAATAACTACTTAGCTTATTTTGTTTATTTAGAGTGTAATTATTATAGCCTCTTTTGCAAAAGAGTCTACCTTTTAATTTTTTTATTATATTTTAGTAGCCTTAGACCTATTATAGTAAAAAGAAGACGCTTTTTTTCTTAAGTTTAATTGCAGCCTTAATACACCTAATTTGCTAATCTTAGCTAAAGTTATTTAAAGTGCTTATTAATTAAAACAGAGCTATTTAGTTGTCTATATGTATTGTAACGCTTTAGTATTGGTATTTATTGATAAATCTAACTACTTTCTTTAGTTTTAAAGTAATACTTTCTAGTTTACTATTATAAACTAGCTAGTTATTTCTTATATTATCCTTTATTTCTTTTATAAGCATAGCCTTTTTATTAAAAGCAACAGTTATGCTAATTTTTTGCCTTTCTTTATTGCTAAGGCGTCTAAATATTTCAAAAGAAGGTTATTATTATCAAATAATTTCTTGTAAAAATCTACTTCTAAGTCTTACAGCTTATTTAATATTTAAACTTTGTATAGAGTTCTAGCGTTTTATAGTATATAGGCATACTATTGCAGTTTCTATGTATTAGAGATAGCTAAAGAGATAGACTAAGTTATTTAATTAAGTTAGTTGCCTCTATTACTAGTTATGGCAATTTTTACAAAGTAGTTTAGATCTAGTAAAGTAAATCTAAACGTGTATTATTTAATAAAGTTATTAGGCCCAAATTTAAGCAAGTAAAGGGCAACTTTTAGTTTACTTAGTAATGTAAAAAATAAATTAAACGCCTTTAAGATCTTTTTATAAGCCTAGTTTTAAAGTTTCTGCCCGCTATTAAAAACGTATTATTGTTTTTTTAAAAATAGTTAGTATCTTTAATGTACTACACTTGTAATATAAGCTAGATATTATTACTTTATGACTTTAGGTAAGAGGCCTTTATTAATATTAGCTAGCCTGCTTAAGTAGAAGAAGACTTAAGTTGCTTATTATATCTTTATGTAGTAGTAATCCTTAAACTTTAATAATTATTAGAGAAAATACTTATAGTCTTTATACTTAGAAGGTCTCTTTAGTAGGTAGCATAAAAACTCTACTATTGTCCTTTCTTAATCTTATCTAATTGGCTAATTTTGTTTTTCAGCTATTAAACTTAATAGCTAGCTTTTTTGCTTAGCTAAAGAGATTTGCCAGTTTTCTTTCTAGTAATTTAATATTTCTTTAGATAGATGTTGTTGATATAAAGATCTAGAAGTTATTTATATAAAATAAAAAATATATATTGTTGTTTGCTGTAATTAATTAAGATAGGAGTTTTATATAAATAAAAAATAAAATAGGTAATGTTAGTTTTCTTTCTAGCGTACAAGGTTTGATTTTTTCAAGTTTTTCTATTTACTTATTAAAGAATAGCTCTAGTAGCCGTTTCGTAAGAAATAACTTAGCTTATAATATAAGGTAGGTTAGTAGTTGTTAGTTGTATATATTTTCTAGCAGCTTGTTTCTAGATAAATAGTTAAAAGCGCCCTCAATATCTAGAAAAGCTATTAAAGTAACTTTATTTTTTACTATTATTATGAGATTTTCTTCTAAAACAGTAGTGTAGTATTAATAGCTAATTTTTAAGCCTACTTTCTATTTATAAAGAGTAAAGTAACTCTGTTGTTTTAGCTAGTATACCTAGTCTTTTTGCGTAAAGTCTCTCTAGTGCCTTTCCTAAGTAGCACAAAAAAAATAACTTTATATACTTTAAGAATTAAATAATTAGGCTTATTTAGTCTTTTTAAAATCACTTTTTTAGCATTCTTTTAGTACTTTAGTTAGTATCTTAGGTTAAAGAGCATTAAATAGACTTTATAAAATACATTTATTTAGTATTTATACATTATTAAGATAAATTTTTAGCTAATTCTTTTAAGTCTTAGTAGAGTAGCTTTTTGCTTTTTAGAAACAGTCTAGAGCTCTTTTCTAGTTAATGTTAGCTACTTTTATTTGCTGTTTCTCTAGTAGTTCTTAAGCCTTAGCGCTAGTGTAGTAAAAAGTAGTAAAAATAGGTTTTTTTAAGATTTAGCATTTTTTCTTAAAGAATTCTTTACTTCTAAAAGCTAAAATTCTTGTTAGGAAGTTATATTCTATACAAGCTATAGCTTTAAATATCTCTCTAAGTAATTTGTTTAAAAAAACTATTCTTAATAGTTGAGTTTAGCTTTTTTAATTACTATAAGGTAATTATTCTAAGCAAGCAAGTAGTCTCTTTTTTATAGGTATAGTGTATTATTTTCTCTTTTTACTATTCGTTTGGAATCTTAATTAGCTCTATATAAGCTAGCTTTAAAATTATCTAAATTACTAGATTACTAAAGCTTTAGTTTTAGCTTTTAGTTTGTAAGTAAAGTAGATCTTCTAAACACATTTTAAATAGCTATTGTAAAGTCTGTTACTAATTTATTAAAGCTTTCTTTTAGAAGAATTTTAAATTGAATAAAAAGTTGCCTTAAGATGTTGTTAGTTGCTTATAGTAGAGCTAGTAATTGCTTCTCTAGCTTTGCTTGTAGTATTTCCTCTTACAATGGGGTGACGAAAAAAAAAAGAAATTAAAAAGGTTTTACTTTTTAAAGCTTTATATTCTAGTAACTAGAAGGGCTAGGCTAAGAAAAGTTAATGATTTGGAAAGCCAAGAACCTTCTCTTCAAGATAGGTTGCTTAGTAAGCTGCTTAGCTAGCACAATTGCGCCTGTAATCTCGCTCAAAATATGTTAAAAAAAAGCAAAAATAGATTTTGCCATATCTTTTTTATGAACGGATAAAAAGGGCTAGAAAAGATCTAAGTGTAATAAGCTTACGTAAGCAAGATGTGAGCAAATTTTGGAGTAATATTTCTTATTTCTTTATAGTTTAATGAAAGGAAAAAAATAGGGGTTGCTTATGTAAGCACTAGTTACGTAATAACTTAATAAAAATATAGTATATTTACTCTTCTTGTTTATCCTAACTTTCTATCTTTATATCATTTCCTCTATGGCTCGCAATCTCTCTCAATTTGAACAACAAGTTTATACTTTATATTTATACAACAAATCTATCTATTCTATTAGTAATATACTGGAAAAGCCTTCTAAAAGTATTTACAATACTCTTTATTAAATTGGATAGAAAAAAACGCTCCTTTATCTATTATTAGCTTTAAATAAGGTTGTCCTTCTAAGATCTTAAAAAAAGCAAAAAGAGTGCTTAATAAAGACTTTACAAGAAGCCCTAACATCTTTTAAAAGAAAATAGTATAGATCTTTTAATTAGAAGCGTACAACGCTTTCTAAAAAAGGAGAACTATTCTACTTATATTTTATAAAAAAAACGCCTTTAGACACTATAAAAGCTTATAATTATTACATTTACGCTAAGCAAACACTTAAAAACATTAAAAAAATAAATTTTTAAAGAGTTATATTTTTAGCTAAGTTTGCTATCAAGTGTAGGCACGGTGCTAGGACAGAATACTATTAAACAAAGCACAATAATAGAATAGGAAAGAAAATTGTTCTACAATAAATACAAGTAAGTTCTAAAAAACTCTAATTATTAAATTATAAACTATATTATATCTATAATATTTTTGTTATTTTTATCTATTTTTAGAATACTTACTAATCTAGTTATAGGTCAAGATATTTCTGTTCAAGTTTAGGGTGCAATTTAGATAGGAGAAAGATCTAAACTAGTAGTAATTAAAAGCCCTTTAATTACTACTCCTTTAAGCAATTTAGACTATATTAAAAAGATCCTAATTCCTATAGTAAAACCTGCGATAAAGAAAAGTAAGTTATATATACTTTTTTTTTCTATTTAGAGGCTTATTACTCTATATTTAAATTATTGAGTTAAAGTTTTTTTCTATATATTTAAGCAACTTACCAACTTTTATATAAGCTAGAAGTTTTAGCAGAATAACGCCAAGGTTTTTAAAACTACAGAAATTTTATCTTAGTTTTTTAGAAATAAGATATTATCTTTTAAGCATCCTGCTTATAGTTCTAATCTAAATTCTATAGAAAACGTGTAGGCTTTGCTAAAAAACACTTTAGCTAAAAGGCCTATTGCTTCTTTAAGTATTGGAAATAATAAAAGAAGTGTAGCAGCCTTTAAGGCTGCTATAAAAGAAGAATAAGATTAATTATCTCAAAAGGCTATTAAGAATTGTATTCTATTATAAGGGCGTTATTTGCAAGTAAAAGAAGCTAAAGGCTAGTACACTAAGTATTAGTATGCTATTGTAGTTATTTATTAAGAAAAAACTTAAATAACAAGCTCTCTATTATTACTTAACAGTGAATTTTACAATTACCTTTGAACTTATATATAAAGAAGATTAGCTTGTCTTATCTATTATATGTAAATTATAGCAATTTTTATATATTTAAAAAAAGGTTATATTGTAATATATTCCTAAGTTATTAAGCCTATATTTTCACTGCAAAGATTGAGAGCAATTATGCTAACTAAGTAGCTTACTAAGCAGCCCATCCTAAAGAAGAGGTTCTTTGCTTTTTAAATTGCTAACTATTTTTAGTATAGCCCTTGTAGTTATAGAGATATAAATCTTTAAGAACAATAACTTTTTTAATTTCTTTTTTTTGTTACCCATCTGTATAATGTAGTTTTAAAATGTTTATAGTTTACTCATTTAATACTATATATTTTAGTTAGCTAGATAGCTAACCTTCATTAGTATTGCTAAAGTAAATAGCGTAATAGTAAAATATAATTCCTAGGATAGCTTACTAGTTTATTATAGTAAACGCTAAATTATTTATTTAAAATGTTAAGTCAAGTACGTTTTCTTCTTACAAGTAGCCTTTAAAGAAAGTTCTCACTTTAATAGTTTTTAATAAAGTAAAGTCCTAGTTATTTACCTACTGTACTTAATCTTCTATCTATTAATTTAAGTTGCACTTTTCTATGCTTTATCTAAAATAGCAGTAATTCAAATTCTCTAAGATAATCAAATAAGATCTTATAGACTATCTTGAAAGGTATTTTTAAAAATATTACTATACTTAAGCTTTATTTTAGCCTTTTTTTGTTATAAATACTATAGATATAAATTTTTCTTAAGTTAAAAAGTAAGGTAATCATTTAAAAGTTATTATTAATACTAACATAAGAATTAATCTCTACCTCTATATTCTTTTAAATATAAAACAAAGTTCTTAGTTATTGTTTTTTATTAGTTAGTAAGATTTAGGTATAGTCTAAGTAAGTAATTAATCTAGTATTTTTATACATCCTTCTTACTGTATATAGCTTCTATATTATAATATTGTTAGCATTTCTTGTAGTAGCTAAGTTAACTGCGCTTATTATAACGAGACTAATTTATTTAACATTTATTAATAGAGTTTTAATTATATTAATTTACTTAATTAGTCCTAGTTATCTTAGCTTATAAAATATCATATTCAAGGCTATCAGCTACGTGAGGTTTGTAATTGTTAGTATACTTAAATATAGTATAAATATAAGCTTTCCTTTTACTAGTGCAAGATTTACACTTATGTTAGTTAGTATAGTAAAGCTTACTACAAATTTAGTAGGTTATTTTTAAGCATTTACTTTATAGGTAGCTAAATTCTTAGCAATTAGTGTATTACCTTAAAATATTAATTACTTGTAGTTTCTTTACTCTAAGGCTTTTCCTTAAAATATAGAGTTTTTTATTAATAGCCTTTTAAGCTTCGTCCTCTATAGCAAAGGCTACGTAGGCTAAGCTAAAGTTTTAGTAGTCTTTTTTATTTTTATGTATAAGGTAAAAAAAACTACTTATTACTTTAAGGCCTTAATGTAGAGTTCTAATTTTTTTTTAAATAATTTTAAGGCTATAATTTGTAGGCAGCTTATAGATAACAACATTGAAATAAAATCTAATAAGCTAAGTAGCTTTTAAAGCTGTAATATCCTACTATAATGCCTAATATTTAAAATGATATTTTATTTTAAAAACTAGTGTAGTAGTAATAATTTTGGTTTCTTTTAAAGATATTGTAATTAAGGCAACTACAAGTAATTATACTTCTTCTATTATTATAAATATATTATTAAAAGTATTTTAAAGTCTGTAGGCGTTAAAGTCTCTTGAAGTTTTACTTACTAGAAATAGCAAGGAATTTTTAAGGCTAGTAGCTTTTAGTTTTTAAGTTCTTTATATATTTGTTTATAGTTAATCTTTGTTATTGCCTGCTATAGTAGCGTAAGAGGCCTAAATAGGCGTATTCTATATAGGCGTGTTCTAGGTAGGTAAGTTTGTTGTTAGTTTCTCTACACTAACTTGTTTAATTATCTCTCTAAACTCTTATAAGGCGTTAAAGAGGCTTAACATTTAGTCTACTAAAATAGCAGTATTAGTTTCCTTACTATACTAGTTTTTATATAGTTTTTAAAAACTTTTACTAAGTTTAGTAGGCTTGTTTACTAAGTAGAAATGTTTTAAGCTAAGTTAGTAGCTTAAATTATTTAGCATCTAGCAATTTTAAGTACCTTTTTAACTAAGAAGGCTTTTAGTATTTTATTCCTTATTAGGAAATAAAGTATAGCTTTAATAAAAGGGAAAAAATTACTATTAGTTTAATTGTAAGTAGGCCTTTATAGTTCTTTCTTTAAGTTTACTGTTTTAGGCGCAGCGTAGTAGCTTAGCTGTTCTCTACTATAATATTATTGTGCTCTATCTCGATTTATATTTTATTTATTTCTTCTAAGTCTCTAAAGGCAATTTATATTTTGTTATTTTTTATTATTATTGTTATTTCTACGTATATTAGAGCTTTAAAAAGCTTTTTAACTTTTATTAGCTCTAAATGCCTTAGCCCATATTTTAAGCTTTTTAGGAAATTTTTTCTCTAAGTAAAAAAAGTAGAGCAACTTTTTTACTCTCTTTAGCGCGTTAACGCTTTTGCTGCAGGCTTTGAAAATTATTATAAATAATTTTTTATAGTTATTTTTCTTAGATCTAGTTATTTCTAAGCAGTTTCTTGAAAAGTTAACGTTAGTGTATTTTTTATTATTATTGCAGTTTAACGTTCTTTCTTAGCCTAAGGGTATAAAAGGTGTAGAGGCTAAAGCTTATAAGTATCTACTTAAGTTTGTCTTTTAAGTTATATACTAGCTTCGGCCTTTTAAGATAACCTTTAGATGTAACTACATATTTTATAGACACCGTTTTAGTAAAAAAAATTGATTGCTAACAACAGGTATCTAAGCTTATGCCCTCTTATTTAGTATTGCTAGCACGCAATTGTTGTGTCGTATAGTTAGATAGAAACAAAAACTTATAATATCTCTCTAACTAACTATCTTAACTAATAACTATTTACTAATAACTGCACCTTTGATTATTTTTATTACTATCCTAGCAGTGTTGTAGTTGCAGCGTTTCTAGCATGCGCCTATACTTAGATGTAAACATATAATAACAGTGTTACTATCTAAGTATAACTCTCTTATTTCTAAAAGTAACTTACAAAATCCTCTTACTTGTTAGTTTATTTTAGCTACTTTATAGCTGTTTTAACACGCTTTTACTTTTTATAAAAGTACTATATAGTTTTTTTACTAAAGTTATAATTACGCAAGAGAAAATTAGTAAAATAATATACTATTACTATACTTAGACTATTAATATGATTAACGTATTTAATAGACTTGCCACTAAATAAGCTTTATATAACTTTTATAATAACTTTAATATTTATAATACTAGACGTATAAATAAAGTATTAATAAAAAATAAAATTTTCCTTTTGCGTTTACCATATTACTATAAAAGCTACTACTTACAGCTCTTTTTTAACTAACTAAGAAGGCTGCTTAATAAAAGTAAATGTAGGCTTTATAATTTTCTACTATAGCTTTATATATAGTAAATTAGTAAAGTTTAACTTTACTTAATATAAGCTATTAGTCTTTGTGTAAATAAGAAAAAAATTAGTCTAAGTATTATATTATTCTTATAAGAATTATTTATATATAGTACTATATAGGTTAAGAAATTTTAAAGGTAAAAAGTAGTAAGTAAAGAGCTTTAATAAAATATTGTAGGCTCCTGCTGTAGTAACGTACGTGTCCTTACTCTCCTTTACTTCTTCTACCTCTATTACAATCTTATTGCTAGCTATAGGCTAGTAATTGCTGTTAAATACGTTTTAGTTAATGTTATTTCTTTAGTACTTTTAGCAAATTCTTTAACTTAAATTCTGCTTAGTAATCTAAGCTTTTCTGCTCTAAGCGCTTAGCGCATAGACTTTATATACTTACTGTTTAAATTTTGTTAACTATACACAATCTTTTTTTTGACTTTTGCTAAGTAGTAGAGGGTAGCTACTTTTTACTTTTTTAGAAAACCTATTTTAACTACAACATCAATTATTACCTTTGATACCTTGAAAATAAAGTTATATGCATAGAGAGGGTTATCTTAATACAGGTAAGGCTCTTAGCCTATTAGTAGAAAAGGAGGAGGAGAAGGAGGAGGCTATATATAGAGCATAGTCGCCTAAACAGGCAATTATCTCTAGTTTTCAGTAGTTCTTTTGTACTAGGCCTGTGTACTAACTTTAGTTTCTTAAATAAAAGCAGTAGTAGACTTAATACCTAGGTCTGTTTAAAGTAGACATTATAGAGTGAATAGCTCTATACAAGAGTCTTAAAGTCTTGCTCTATTATCTTTATATAGTTAGTATTTAAAAAGTTTATAGACTATGTCTTATATAGCTTTATAGTTGCAATGGCAAACTTTAGAGTCTACTAAATTTCTTTTAAAAAGATAGCTTTTAGGTAGCAGTAGCCTAATTTAAGTTAAAAGAAGGCGCTAAATATATTTCTTCTTCTTATAGAAATTAGTATTGACTTTCTTACTCTCTACTTAAATGTTGCTAAGTAGGTATTTAAACTTTTGCTAATTGCTTTTTTTTACACTTTTTATCTAAGCTTAAATAATTAACGCTAGCTAGTTGTATAATTTACATGGTAATAACTGCTAGGCTTTTAGCTTCGGCCTTTTAAGACAACCTTTTAATGTGACTACATATTTTGTAGACACCTTTTTAGTAAAAAAAGTTATATTGCTAATAATAGGTATCTAGGCTTATGCCCCCTTGTTTAGTATTGCCGGCACGCAATTGGTGTGTTGCATGTTTGGACAGAAACGAAGATGCGCGATATCCCTCTAATTAACCTTCTCAACTAATAACTATTTACTGCTAACTGTAACTTCTGTTGTCCTGTTGCTATCCTAGCAGTATTGTAGTTACAGCGTTTAGTGCCTATTCTAAGATATAAATAAACAACAACAGTATTACTATTTATATATAGCTTTTTTATTTTTAAAAGCGTTTTTTAAAATCTTTTTACTTATTAGTTTATTCTAGCTACTTAATAGCTGTCTTAACAAGCCTTTACTCTTTATAAAGCTACATTTAAGTCTTTTTACTAAGGTTATATTTGCGCAGGAGGAGATTGCTAAAGTAATATACTTTTACTATACTTAGACTATTAATATGCGCAGTGTATATAGTGTACTAGCTAAACTAGCCTCTTATAGTTTTTGTTGTAACCTTAATATTTATAACACTAAACGTAAAAATATCTAAATTATAGTTATATTCTAACTTCTACACTAACTTAATTACTATAAGAATAATTGCTACTAGCTCCTTTTTAACTAATAGAGGTAGCTGCTTAATAATAGTAAACGCTAGCTTTATAATCTACTACTATAGCTTCTAGTATAGTAACTTTGTAAGGTTTAACTTTACTTAATATAAGCTATTAGTTTTTATATTAAATAAGAAAAAAAAATAGTTTAAGTATTATATTGTTTGTATACAAGTTATTTGTATACAGTACTATATAGTATAAGAAATCTTAAAGGTAAAAAGCAGTAGGCAGAAAGCTTTTATAAAGAAGTATTATAGGCTCCTACTGTAGTAATGTACGTGTTCTTACCTTCCTTCTCTATCTTTATTATAATTTTGTTGCTAGCTATAAGCTTGTAATTGCTGTTAAACACGTTTTAATTAGTGTTGTTTTTTTAGTACTTTAAGCAAATTTTTTTAACTCTAATTTTTGCTTAGTACTCTAAGCTTTTCTACTTAAAGTGCTTAGCGCGTAGACTTTATCTACTTACTGTTTAAATCTTGTTAACTACATATAATCTTTTTTTTTAACTTTTGCGTCTAATTAGTAGAGGGTAGCTGCTTTTTACTTTTTTGGAAACCCTATTTTGAATACAACAATAACTACTACATTTGATACCTTAAATATAAATAACTGCTAGGCTTTTTTATTTATTAGGTATATTATTTTTATAGCCTCTTTTACAAAAAAGTCTACTTTTTTGTTTTCCAGTATATTTTAGTAGCCTAAGACCTACTATAGTATAAAGAAGACGCTTTTTTCTTTAAGTTAAATTGCTGCCTTAATATACTTAATCTACTACTTTTAGCTAAAGTTATTTAAGATGCTCTTTTATTAAAAAAAAAGCTGCCTAGTTGTCTACGTATGGCATGACGCTTTAGTATTAGTATTTATTTATAAAGCTAACTACCTTCCCTAGTTTTAAGGTAATACTTTCTAGTATACTATCTTAAACTAGCTAGTTATTTTCTTTATTATTTTATAGTTCTTTTATAAGTATAGCTTCTTTATAGAAAGCAACGCCTAAACTAATTGTTTTATCTTTCTTTGTTACTAAGGTGTCTAAGCATATTAAAAAAAAATTATTATTAACTTATAGCCTCTTATAGAAATCTGCTTCTAAGTCTTTTAGCTTTTTAATATTTAAACTTTTTATAGAGTATTAGCGTTCTATAGCATATAGGGGTACTGTTGCAGTTTCTTTGTATTAGAGATAGCTAAAAAGATAGACTAAGTTATTTAGTTAAGTTAGTTGCGTCTATTACTAGTTATACTATCCTTTATAAAGTAGTTCCAATCTAGTAAAGTAAATCTAAACGCGTATTGCATAACAGAGTTATTAAGCCAAACTTTAGGTAAGTAAAGAGCAGCTTCTAGTTTACTTAGTATTGTAGAAGATAATTTAAAAGTCTTTAGAATCTTTTATAAGCCTAGTTTTAAAGTTTCTATCTATAATTATAGATGTGTTGTTGTTTTTTCTAAAATAGTTAGTATTTATAATTTACTACACTTGTAATACAAGCTAGATATAATTGCTCTATTACTTTAAGGAAAAGGCCTTTATTAATGTTAGCTAGCCTACTTAAGTAAGAGAAGCCTTGAGTTGCTTGTTATATGTTTATATAGCAGTAATCCTTAAACTTTAATATATTATTGAAGAAGATGCTGAGCTATCTAACTAGTTTTTTTTAGTCAGAAAGTCTCCTTTGTAGGTAGCGTAAGAACTCTACTAGTGCCCTTTCTTAATTTTATCTAATTAGCTAATTCTGTTTTTAAACTATTAAACTTAATAGCTAGCTTTTTTACTTAGCTAAAGAGATTTGCTAGTTCTCTTTCTAGTAGTTTAATGTTTTTTCTACTAGATGTTGTTAATATAAAGATCTAAAGGTTATTTATATAGAATAGAGAGTATATATTATTGTTTACTATAATCAACTAGAATAGCAGTTTTGTATAAATGAAAAATAGGATAAGTAATGCTAGCCATCCTTATAGCGTACTAGTCTTAATCTCCTATAGTTTCTTTACTTGCCTATTAAAGAATAGCTCTAGTAGCCTTTTAGTAAAGAATAACTTAATCTATAATCTAATGCAAGTTAGTAGTTGTTAGTTGTTTATATTCTCTAGCAGCCTGTTTCTAGATAAATAATTAAAAGCGCCTCTAATCTTTAGAAAAGCTATTAAGGTAACTTTTTTCTTTGCGTCTGTTGTTAAATATTATTGTAGAACAGTAGTGTAGCATTCATAGGTAGTTTTTTAAGCCTACCTTCTATTTATAAAAGGTAGAGTAAGTCTACTGTTTTAGCTAGTTCACCTAGTCTCTATACATAAAGTCTCTTTATTGCCTTCTTTAGCTCGCACAAAAAAGAAATAACTCTTTATACTTAGAGAATTAAGTAATTAGACTTGTTAAGTTTCTTTAAAATTACTTATTTAGCCTTTTTCTAGCACTTTAGTTAGTATTCTAAGTTAAATAGCATTAAATAGACTTTATAAAAGGTGTTTAGTTAGTATTTTTACGCTGTTAAGATAACTTCTTAGTAAATTCTATTAAGTATTAGCAAGGTAGCTTTTATGTTTCTGCAAGTAGTGTAAAGCTCTTCTTTAGTTAATATTAGCTTCTTCTATTTGCTATTTTCTTAGTAGTTGTTAAGCCTTAGCGCTAGTGTAGTAAGAGGCAGTAGAAAAAGTTTTCTTTTAAAGATTTAGCATTTCTTTTGAAAAAATTCCTTACTTGTAATAGCTAAGATTCTTATTAAAAAGTTATTTTCTATATAGGGTATAGATTTAAATGTCTTTTTAGGTAATTTGTTTTAATGAGACTGTTCTTAAATAGCCTGAAAATAATTATTCTTAGCAAGCAAGTACTCTCTTTTCTATAAGTATAGAGTATTTTCTTTTATTCTTACTATTTGTTTGTAGTCTTAATAGGCTTTATGTAAGCTAGCTCTAAGATTATCTACACTACTAAATTACTAAGGCTTTAGTTTTAGCTTTTAGTTTGTAAGTAAAGTAAATTTTTTAAGCGCATTTTAAGTAGCTATTATAAAGTCCTCTGCTATTTTATCTAGGCTTTTGTTTAAGAGATTATCAAGTTTTATAAGAAGTTGCCTTAAGAGGTTGTTAGTTACTTATAATATGGCTACTAATAGCTTATCTAGCTTTGCTTATAGTATTTTCTCTTATAATATAGTCTTAAAAAAGTTCTAGTTTATTTTTTTTGTGTTGTATTTTTTAGTTAGCTAGGTAGCTAACCTTAATTAGTAATGCTATAGAGAATAGCGTAATAGTTAGATTTGATTTTGAAAAGAATCTACTAGTTTATTATAGTAGACGCTATATTATTTATTAAGAAAGTAAATGTAATTTCGTTTTTTTTAAATATAGCCTCGAAAGAAAGCTCTTACTCTTATAGTATATAAAAAAGTAAAGCTCTATTTGTTTACCTACTTTACTAGATCTTCTACTTATTAATTAATGTTGCACTTTTGTATGCTCTATATAGGGTAGTGGCAATTAAAACCTCCTAAGATAATTAAATAAAATTCTATAGACTTTCTTAGAAGTCGTCTTTGAATTCTTATTATATTTAAGCTTTACATTAGGCTTTTTTTATAATAAATATTGTAGATGTAAAGTTAAAAAGTAATGTAATTACTTAAAAGTTGTTGTTATTACTAACGTAAGGATTTACTTCTACTTTTATATCTTTTTACATCTAGAAGAAAGCTTTTAGTTGTATTTCTTTATAAGTTAGTAAAATATGAGTAGAGTTTAAGTAGGTAATTAATTTAGTATCTTTTTATAGCCTTTTTACTTACTATAGCTTTTATTTGTAATAATTTTAGCGTTTATTGTAAAGCTAAGTTAATTGCGCTTTTTATAGCAGGGCTACTTCTATTAATACTTATTTATATAATTTTTATTATGCTAATTTTCTTATTAGTCTTAGTTGTCCTAGCTTACAAAATATTATATTTAAGGCTATTAGCTACGTAAAGTTTGTTATAGTTAGTATACTTAAAAACATTATAAATAGAGGCTTGCTTTTTACGAGTACAGAATTTGCATTTATGTTAGCTAGTGTAGTAAAGCTTACTACAAATTTAGTAGTCTATTTTTAAGTTTTTATTTTTTAAGTAGCTGAATTCTTAGCAATTATAGCATTACCTTAAAATATTAACTACTTATAGTTTCTCTGCTCTAAGGCTTTTTTCTAAAATATAGTGTTTTTTTTTAATAATCTTCTAAACTTTATCCTCTGTAGCAAAGGCTACGCAGGCTAAGCTAAAGTTTTAGTATTTTCTTTTATTCTTAAGTGTAAGCTAAAAGAACTTAACTACTACTTTAATGCCTGTATTTAAAGTTTTAATCTCTTCTTTAATAATCTAAAGCTATAATTTATAAGCAGCTTATAGAAAACAACTTTGAACTAAAGCGTAATAAGCTAGGCAGCATTAAAAGTTATGATATCCTGCTATATTACCTGATTTTTTAAGAAGGTATTTTGCCTTAATACTAGTTTAGTTGTAATAATCTTGTTTTCTTTTACAAAAAATTGTAATCAAGGCAACTATAAGTAATTATACTTGTTTTTTTGTTATAAATATATTGTTTAAGGCATTTCTAAGCTTATAGGCGTTAAAGTCTTCTAGGGTTTTACTAACTAGGACTGGCTAGCAATTTTTTAGGCTAGTAGCCTTTAGTTTTTTAGTTCTTTATGTATTTGTCTATAGTAAATGTTTGTTATTGCATGCTAAAGTAGCGTAGAAGGCTTAGATAGGCGTGTTCTGTATATGCGTGTTCTATATAGGCGTGTTCTATATAGGCGTGTTCTAGGTAGGTGAGTTTGTTCTTAGTTTTTCTATACTAACTCGTCTAAATTTCTCTTTAAGCTTTTTTAAGGCGTTAGAGAGGCTTACTGTTTAGTCTACTAAAATAGCTGTGTTTTTTTATTGACTTTACTATTTTCTATACAGTCTTTAAAAACCTTTACTAGGTCTAGTAGGCTTGTTTGCTAAGTAGAGTTGTTTTTAGCTAAGTTAGTAGCTTAAATTACTAGGTTTCTAGTAATTTTAAGCGTCTCCTAAACTTAGGAGGCTTTTAGTATTTTATTTCTAATTAGGAAACAAAGTATAGCTTGAATAAAAGAAAAGAAATTACTCTTAAATTAATTGTGGGTAGGCCTTTGTATTTCCTCCTTCCAGGTTTGCCTTTCTAGGCGCGGCGTAGTAGCTTAGCCGTTCTCTACTATTATATTGTCGTTTTCTATCTCTATTGTCGTCCTCTATCTCTATTTATTACTTATTTGTTTTTCCTAAGTCTCTAGACGCAATTTTTTTTTTGTTGTTTTTTGTTGTTATTATTATTTCTTAGTAGATTTGAGCTTGAATAAGCTCTTTAACTTCTATTAGCTCTAAATGCCTTAGCATAGAGTTTAAGCTTTTTAGGAAAAATTTTCTCTTAGCAGGAGGGGTAGGGCGACTCTTTTACTATCTTTAGCGCGCTAGCGCCTTTGCTGCAGGCTTTAAAAATTGTTGCAATTAATTCCTTGTAGTTATTTCTTTTAGACTTATTTATTTCTAAGCAGTTTCTAGAAAAGTTAACGTTAGTGTTTTAGTACCTTCCTAGTATTAGTAAACACTTTATAGATCTTGTACGTCTTCTATAATTAGCTAAGTTAAGGCTTAATTTTTTTTTGTATATAAAGATATTGCACATTCTAGAGTAGTTTATAAAGAATATAATTGTAAAGTCTTAGAGAGGCTAAGTTTGTAAATACTTAATTAAATTAGGTGTTTGCATAATTAGCTTAAGCTAGACTAGTTTAGGGGCTAGGCGTATAATAAGAAAGCTTTTTATCTTTAAATAAGAAGTAAAGTTAAAGAGATACTTATTGCAGAGGTTACACGCTATCGCAGAATATTATGTGAAAATTGTTTATATATAGTGCTATTTAAGAAGTAAAAAGTTGTAAGTAAGAAGTAGCAACTTTAGCTTTATAAAGTATTACAAGCTCCTGCTACAGTACATACGTGTACTTTCCCTTCTTTATTATATTATAGTGTAATCTTATTGCAATTCTACTGTAATCTTATTGTTAGCTAATGGCTAACAATTGCTGTTAGATACGTTTTAACTAGAGTTGATTTTTAGTACCTTAGCAAGATTTCTAACTCTAATTATAACTTAGTAGTCTAAGCTTTCTTTTTAGAACTTAATTACTAATAGTTATATCTTGTTAACTACACATAATTTTTTTTTCAACTTTTGCAATTAATTAGTAAAAGGTAGCTGCTTTTTACTTTTTTAGAACCCTATTTTAACTACATTACTAACTACTACTTTTGGCACCTAAATAAATAAATAAACTAACTACTATACAAGAATACAAAAAAAGTGTAATTATTAATAAGTATATGTGTTAACTATTACATATAAGTAAAAAACTTTACTAAGATTGCTAATTTCTTGTTAACACTCCTACAAGACAATACTTCTTTTAAATAGAGAAATGTATAAGACATAGTAATATATACTTTTAAAAGGCTAAAGATTTATGTACCTGCACTAGCAAACTTATACTATACTAATATAAAGGACTACTAAATATTTTAAATAACTAATACTATTTAAGATAGTGCAGGGGCTTGCATAGAGCAACTTAAAGAAGATAATAAATAACACCTAGTATAGTTTAAAAGCACGCTATAGTTAGTACAAGAAAGATAACAGCACTCTACTAAGTTAAAATATAAAGCTATACTATAGGCCCTTAAGAAGTTTTGTATTTATCTTTATAGTATTTACTTTACTATAGAAACTAATGCTGCAACTCTTATTACTTAACTATATTATTTGTTAACTAACAATCTAAGTGTAGTTATAAACAGGTAGATATTAACTATCCTCTTATAGAAGTTTAATATTAAGTATATGCTAGAAAGGAAGAACATTGTTACAAATACACTATTAAGGTATCTAAAAGCTAAGAATTAGAAACTATCTCTAAAACTTATAGGGAACTTAGAGGAGTTTATTAACTATACAATTACAAATGTAAATGTACTAGTACTAGTAGGATAAGCTAGAATACTTTATTAAGAGTTCTCTAAGAAATTACGGTAATATACTTAGTTTTTAGTTAACTTTAAGACTTCTAAAAGAATAAAGCTGCAAAAACTATAAGTATAAAAGAAGTAGGCAACTACCTTTTTTGTATAAGATAGTATACTTCTAGAAACATTACAATTTAATAAGTTCTAGATAATATGAATTTAAAAACAGCTAAAGTATAGAACATGCACACCTAAATTAGACACTAAAAATTTAATGTAGTATACTCTACACTTACATAGTAAGATTAGTTTAAAGAAATATATAAGCAGGTGCAAAAGAGACTAGCAACTTACCTAAACTATGAACTGCGATCTTTAAAGAGGAATTTTAATATACTTATTAATTCCTATAGTTTGACTATTAAGAAAACTACTACTATTAACATAGTATACATACCTTAGTGTTTTAAGAAGAAGTTTCTTGTCATTACAAAAGACTACCTTAGCAGGTAGCTTAAAGTAAAAGTGCTATTAAACAACTAGTCTAAGACAATTGCATAATTTATATATAAGAACATTATATATAGATAGATTATAGCACGCACACTTATAGTTAAAAAAGGACTTAACTTTGCTGAAGTAGTTTTACATCTATTGAAAATATACAAAATTAAATAAGTTTAATTATCTAGAAACAATTATTAAGCTATTTATTTTTAAGGTACTAAAGGTGGTGGTTGTTGTTGTAGCTAAAATTAGTTTTCTAAAAAAGTGAAAAGCAGCTGCCCTCTACTAATTGGTTGTAAAAGTCAAAAAAAAATTATGTGTAGTTAATTCTACGCGCTAAGCGCTTAGAGTAGAAAAGCTTAGACTACTAAGTAAAATTAGAGTTAAAAAATTTGCTAAAAGTACTAAAAAACAATACTAATTAAAACGTGTTTAAAAGCGATTGCTAGCTTATAGCTAGCAACAAGATTACAATAAAGGTAGAGAAGGTAGAGAAAAGTAAGAACACGTACATTACTGCAGCAAGAGCCTATAATACTTTCTAAAAGCTTCTTATTTACTACTTTTTACTTTTAGGACTTCTTACACTATATAGTACTATATATAAATAACTTATATACAAATAATATAATGCTTAGATTATTTTTCCCTTTATTTAATATAAAGACTATTAGCTTATATTAAGTAAAGTTAGACCTTACTAAGTTACTATATAGGAAGCTATAGTAGTAAATTACAAAGCCTGCGTTTACTTTTATTAAGCAGCCTTTTTAGTTAGTTAAAGAAAAGCTGTTAGTAGTAGCTCTTATAGTAATTAAGTAAATATAAAAGTTAAATTTTATTAGTTATAAATACTTTATTAATGTGTCTAGTATTATTAATATTAAAGTTATAATAAAAGTTGTAAAAAGCTTATTTAGTAGTAAGTCTATTAAATACGTTGCGCATATTAATAGTCTAGGTATAGTAATAGTATATTATTTTACTAATCTCCTTTTACGCAAATATAACTTTCGTAAAAAGACTTTATAGTAGCTTTATAAGAAGTAAGAGCGTATTAAAATAGCTATTAAGTAGCTAGAATTAACTAATAAGTAGTGGGATTTTGTAAGTTGCCTTTGGGAATAGAAAAGCTGTGCTTAAATAGTAACACTGTTGTTGTATGTTTACATCTAAGTATAGGCGTATGCTAGAAACGCCGCAACTGCAACACTGCTAAAATAGTGATAGAAATAATAGAAGTTGCGGTTATTAGTAAATAGTTATTTGTTAAGATAGTTAGTTAGAGGGATATTGCGTATTTTTGTTTCTATTTAAACATGTGACACACTAATTGCGTGCTGGCAATGCTAAACAAGGGGGCATAAGCCTAGATACCTGTTGTTAGCAATAAATCCTTTTTTACTAAAAAGGTGTCTACAAAATGTGTAGTTATATTAAAAGGTTGTCTTAAAAGGCTGAAGCTAATTTGTTAAGCTATAAAAAAATTAAAATACAGACTAGTTGTAAATGCTTTTACAAAGCTACTAGAACTTTTAGTTTAAAACTTGCTTATAGTCCTTCTCATAGATAGAATTATTATATAAGAGCAAATAGGTTACTTACTTTACTAACTAGTTCTAGGGCAAAACTTAGTGCTTCTTATTAAGCTTACACTACTTACATAGTAACTACTTCTCTTTAAAGAAGTAAAGGACTGTACACATTTACTTGCTCTATAAGTAATGTATTTAAATTTTAGAGATTAGTTGACTAAGAATACTATTACCTGTACTAATTGCATAAGAGCTGCTAAGAAGAAATATTAAGATAATACTAAAGAAATACAACATAAAAATATAAAGCTAAAAGATTAAGTTCTTTTTTAGAACTTAATATAAGAAATTATTTTGTCTTAAGACTGTAAGCTAGATATAAGGTAGTTAGAACTATATTGTATTTAGGACGCTAAACTTAATAGAAGAACCTACTGCCTTAAAAACTTTAATAGCACACGCTTTCTACACATAACACCTAGTTACTAACTAAAGCTTTTTTTAGCAATAAAACATATAGGATATTATAGAAGAGGGTTAAAGAAATATAAAACTATAGAATTCTAAGTATTAAGAACAAACTAGCCTAATAGTAAATGTTTCTATCTTTCTAGACTTACTTAAGCTACTTATTATGTTACAATTATCTTTACCTTCTGTAATAAAAAGTAATTTTTATCTTTAAGTTATTAATACTAAGTGTTTTACAAAAGAAGAGCGTTATATATATATATAAGTCTTTAGAAGCTTAGACTCTAATTCTAACACTACTATTACTAGTAACTAATAGGCTACTAAACAGCTTATATATTTAGGAAAAAGAAGAGATATTATACTGTGTCTACTTTTACCTTTAGCTACTTGTTTATAGATTTTTTATTGGCTTTGGCCTTTTAAGACAACCTTTTGATGTGACTACACATTTTGTAGACACCTTTTTAGTAAAAAATAATTTATTACTAACAACAGGTATTTGGGCTTATGCCCTTTTGTTTGGCATTGCCGGCACGCAATTGGTGTGTTGCTCTAGCATGTTTAGACGGAAACGAAGATGCGCGATATCTCTCTAACTAACTGTCTTAACTAATGACTATTTACTGATGACCGCAACTTCTATTATTTCTGTTGCTATCCTAGCGGTGTTGTAGTTGCGGCGTTTATAGCGCCTATACTTAGATGTAAATATACAATAACAGCGTTACTATTTAAGTATAGCTCTTATATTTCTAAAGGCAACTTACAAAATCCTCCTACTTGTTAGTTTGTCCTAGCTACTTAATAGCTATTTTAATACGCTCTTACTTTTTATAAAGCTACTATAAGGTCTTTTTACTAAAGTTGCATTTGCGCAGAAGGAGATTAATAAGATAACATATTATTACTATACTTAGACTATTAACATGCGCAACGTATTTAATAGACTTGCTTCTAAATAAGCTTTTTATAACCTTTATTATAACTTTAAAATTTATAATACTAGACGCATTAATAAGGTGTTAATAAATAATAAAATTTAACCTCTACGTCTACCTAATTACTATAAGAGCTACTGCTAATAGCTCCTTCTTAACTAACTAAGGAGGCTACTTAATAAAGGTAAACGCAGGCTTTGTAATCTACTACTATAGCTTCTAATATAGTAACTTAGTAAAGTCTAACTTTACTTAATAAAAGCTATTAGTTTTTATGTTAAATAAAGAAAAGAATAGTCTAAGTATTATATTATTTATATACAAGTTGTTTATATATAGTAATATGTAGTATAAGAAATTCTAAAAGTAAAAAGTAGCAGATAGGAAGCTTTTATAAAGTATTATAAGCTTTTACTGCAGTAACTTACATGTCCTTACTCTCCTCTATGTCTAAGCTTTTCTGCTCTAAGCGCTTAGCGCGTAGACCTTATCTACTTACTGTTTAAATTTTGTTAACTACACATAATCTTTTTTTTACTTTTGCGACTAATTAGTAGAGGGCAGCTGCTTTTAACTTTTTTAGAAAATCTATTTTAACTATAACAACAACCACCACCTTTAATACTTTAAAAATAAATAGATTTCTTATGTTAAATACAGGTACAAGCCGCCTACGCTACAGATTCTAGGTGTGCTAGGAGTACCTAGATTCTATAAATTTGTTATACTTTAATACGCAACACTGCGTTTATATTACAATAGACACTTTTGTATAAGCTTTTTCAGTAATAAAACGTAAATTTAATAGTCTTGTGCGTTTTAAGCTAGTTGCCTTAAGGAAGAGCTATATTAGTAGACTATTGCTTCTACTTTTTTAACTTTAGCTAGTTTTAAGCCTTGTAGATTGCAATTAAACAAGCTAGCTTAATTAGTTAATTACAACTAACAACTCTTAAAGCATCAACTTTTTACAGTTCTATAATAGCAAGACACATATAGAAAGTAGTAAGTGCTAGCGTAATGCGCTAAGAACTAGTAACAAAAACTACAACTACTAAAGCACTATAAAAGCTGTATAATATAGTAGAAGCTAAGATGTAAGCGTTCCTAACTAGCAGGAGCAATAGCAATAACACTAGCAAGTAAGAACAGGTACTTTTTTTAAGGAAAGGCCTCTTTAGACTAAGAAAATAGGAACAGGCTAAAAAGCAATATTAACTTAATTTCTTATGCAGCTACCTTAAGATTGCGTACTTAGAAGTATACAACTGTAATTAAATTCTTACTTGTCTTTTACAGATTAGCCTGTAAGTACTAGTCTTTTAAATATTAAAATAGCAAGCTATCTTTTTAGTGTAGATATTACAATACCTGGGCTGTAAGTAAGAAAACTCTTAATTTTAGTAAAGTAACTATTTGTAATATAAACAATGTTATACTACAACGTACTATTCTTAGCGATTTTGGTTACTAGCAGCACTATAAAAACTAAAATAAGATCTACTATACTAGTGGAATAAAAACAAGTAAGAGCTGATAATAATAATTTATTATTTGTGTTATACTATAGACGGCATAACACATTTTACGTTTCTTAACGCTATTACTAGCTTTAACTTTAAGGCTAGTATTACGTAAAACTAGCTTAAAGAACACATTATTTTATATCGTAACTAGTAGAGGCTTACTATTGTAGGTTCTTTTACTAGAAGGAGCAGCACTAGTAAGACTAGCTAAGTTGCTACAAATATATAGTATTAGCTTTTAAGCCTAAAGGCTATATTAGCTTAATGCTAGCAAATTTGCTAAAGACAAAAAGGCTTTATAAGCTCTAGCTTCTACTATTACTAGTAGATAATATAAAAGGCATAAGGAATATAGTACTTAGAGCTTAATACTAACAAGGTGCTATTATCTTAATTTTTTGATATTAGACCTTTAGCACTTTGCAAACAGCAATAGTATTAGCGCAAACTTTTTAGCTCTTAAAGAGTTCTAACAAGGTTGTATAATAAAACACGTTTTAACAGTATAGTACTAAAGCGTAGCATAGTATATTAAGAAGCCGCTATTACTAGAACAACAAAAACAGCGCTTTCTACAATAAGTATAACCTTCTTAGTATAACTGTTTTTTCTTTACTAAAACAAATAGCTTATAAAATCTTAAGTAAATTGTTACTTGTGCATAACTAACTATTATTAGCCTACTTATTATTATCTATATATTAGCAATAGAAATTACTGATTCTAGCACTTATAGCATTGCTTGTATTAAGAAAGCTACTAACGAATATATTAGCGTATTTACTAAACTTAACTGTTTACTAGAAGGATGACATTACAACAAACTTATAGAAGTTTTGAATTAAAAATAATTTGTACTAAGCTATAGATACTTTGCTATCAGAAATCTAGGGTAAGAAAGAATTAACTAAAGTATTCCTTAGTATACTACGTTTAAGAACTATGTACACTGCTTTAGAACACTTAATCTTAAGTATTTTTTATCTATAAAGCTTGCTAATTAGGTTACTAAGAAGATTATTGTAATTAATGGATAAATGAATGCTAGTCAAGAATAGGCCTTTGCTAATTCTAAGCAGTATTTAACAACACTACAAATAGTAACTTATAGGCTATAGAACAGCTTATATTCTTAAAAAAGGGAGAAGATACTATACTAAGTCTGCTTTTACCTTTACTTGCTTGTTTACTAATTGCCTATATAAACTTTAGGTATAGACTATTTATTCTACAGATTTTAGGTGTGCAGTAAACACTTAGAATCTATAAACTAATAATACTATACTACTATACTAATACTACACCTAATTTATTGTATTTGAAAAGTAGTAGCTAATTATAGTAACTATTTTTATTACAAAACCTACTTATTTTAGCGCAGTATTAACTTTTAAAAATAATAATTATAGTAATATTCCCTTTTTAAGTTTGATAGAGGCTAAAGATAATACATACACTACTTACTAACCTGCTTAAGCAATATCTTAGCCTTTGTTAGATAAGGCTTATGGCAAGTAGCTATAGTAGCAGCTACTTTAGACACTAGGCCTATTAAGGGTTTTTAAGGACTTAGAGGTAAGTACTAAATAAAACCATATTATAGACTCTACTTTTAAAGTTGTCTAGTATTAAAATAAAGTGCTAGAGCTTATAAAACTTAGCAACAGCATTGAAGTTACTAATATTAAAACTTTAGTAAATTAGAACTTTTTAAATGCTTTACAGCAACAGCGCATTATTATAGACTACTAGTTTAATAGTGCTTTCTACTAATTTAACTTAATTCTTAAAGTTCTTCTAGAAATAGGCAATCTCTACGCTTAACTCTTAGAACTTATAAATGAATATAGTAGTGTTAAGAGTTTTTAAAAACACTATTTTTTTGTTAGTGCAGTATTTTTGTTATGAGATAGAAGAGCTAAATAACTAAGTAATGCTGTTTTAACAGTAAAGAAGCTAGCAGTAGGATTTATTAAAAAATATATTAGTATCTATATGCCTTGCACGCTACTTAACTACTAAAAGTTAATAGATATGGCTTTTATACTACAACGCATAGTTTTTAAGAATGCTATTTACTTTTTTAATATAGTAGTACTACACTGCCTTAACTTAAAGAACTAAATTGAAAAACGCTATATATTGCTAATTGACTAGGCGACTGTTAAGCTGCTATTTAAAGATTTCTGTCCTTTTATTATATAAAATAGCCTTTAAAGCAAAAGAAGACTTCTAGATATTAATAAATAATAAGAAGAAAATCTGCGCAAGATTGTTATAGTAGTAAAAGTTGAAAAAGATAATATAACTTACAGCGCATAGCAGCTACGCCCTAACACTAAAGCTAAGAATAATAATAATAAAAAACTCTTACTATACTTTTAAATAAAAAATCTTTAAGTATATAGCTACATTTAAAATTTTTAAAACTAATTATGTTAAATATATATAATCTCTTAAAAATATAGAGTACTATAAAGTAAAAAAATTGTAGGTGTATCTAATATATAGAGTACTTATTTTTATAGCTGTATAACTAAGAAGGACTTTGTTTAAGCTTAATCTATTTATTACTATAGTAACTTTATAGTATCTAAGACTTGCACTCTAGAGAGTTGTAGTTTATTAATTATAACTAAGCAACTAAGGTAATTTTCCAAAATTTAGCAAAAAGCAGAGCTAATAAGTATATAATAGTTAAGGTATTTAAACTTATAAGTAAATAAACTGTTATATAATGAATGCGTAATACTGCTAATATCTAGGTAGAACATGTAAAGGCTAGGCCTAGTAACTAACTAGTTCTTGCTCTACTGCCTCTACTAAGCTCTTATGCTCTAAAGGTAACAATAGCATACTAATAGATAGCTACACAACTAGATACTAAGCTTAATAATACTACTTACGTAGATAAAGAGCCTAATATAATAAACTAAAAAATTAAGATTTTTAAGACAGAATGCTACTGCAGAAATCCTACTTTAGCGTTCTTTTAGCTACTTAAACGTGCCTATATAAAGAAGCTAATTACTAAACCTAATTATGTTAAGGTAATAACAGAATAGTATTGTAAGATTAAAATTGAATAGCTTACTAGCTTTAACGAATGGTTATTTAATTAAGTGTACTTCTATTATAAGCATACTATTACATGTGTTATAAGGCTATTTAAGAGAGGTATGTCTTTTAATATACTTAATTAGTATCAGTTCTTACTATATATAGAATAAGGCTATTAGTAAGAATTCTAATCTAATCTTTTAATCTTTAAGCTGTTTACTAGTAAGTATTACTTAGTAAAGCAAAATATGGATTTGCTAAGCTACTAATATTAACTTTCTAAACTTAATCTCTGCCTTATCTTTACTTAAGATAAGACTATTAATACTATAGAGTTTAAACTACAGGCTACAGAATTTTAGCACATAAGAAGTATTATTACTAATGCCTACATGTAGCTGATTAAGAATTCTTAAGTTAATAATATTATTATTAAGACTTTTAAAATGTATTACTTGTATCTATAATGCATAGATAGAAAACTAAAGTTTAGGTAGCTACGTAATATGTACTACTTACTTACCTAATAAACTATACGTACTAACTTAAGATATTAGCTATAATACGTAATGTTTTATAAAAAGTTTACTCTAATTTCTTACTTTTACTATACTAAGTACAATCCAAAGAGTAACTAAAGTTACTTTAAGTATATTAACTTTAACTACAATTGTGCTGTAGTTAAAGGCTTTAGTGCTAACATAATTTAAAGTAGTGTCTTATTAAATAATAAAGATAAGAATAACTACATAAAGATGCTACTAAGATTTTATAAATATATACTAGAGTGCTTATATTAGCGCGAAGACGAAGGTATTAATTAATTAAATAGCTTTATTAAAGAATAAGAAAACAAGACTAACTAGATAAAAAGTGTATAAAATGTAGTTTCTAACTCTTAATGAATAAAGCAAATTTACAAAGACGGAGAAGCTTAGATTTTTTTACTTTTTTTACTTTAATAATCTACTAGGCTAACTACTTATAAATACTATACTATTCTACTCTAGTTTGTTATAACTTAAGACAGTATTATAAAGGTGCTTACTATAGAAACTTATAAAGAGATGTTTAAAGCTTACTGTAGTCTTACTACTGTTTTTATACTTTTTTTAGTTATCTTAATAAGTTTAGAGGGATAAACTAGCCGTTGTTTATAAATGTATATATTAAGTATAAGTTCTAGATCTAGAAGGCCCTGAAAAGGTAAGAAAAGTAGAATAATTCTCTTATTTTAAAAAAATTAATAACATGCTAAAGAACGCTTACAAGAACTAAATTAATAACTATATTAATAAGTACAGAAGCTATGTTTAATAGAAAGTTATTAATTTATAGTTAATACTGTAAAAGCTAGAAAATAACACCTTTTATAGAAACTTAGTTTAAAATTTTCTATATTAGTTATACTTTACTACTGATAAACAGAACTTTTTTTTATACATCAAAAGACTAGAATGAGTAAAATACTAATTTTATTTAAGCTAATTCTTTTTAGTACCTTAAAGACAAGCTTAGCACAAAGGCTAATAAGCGCTATGTTTTTTAGGAAAGTAAGAAACTAGATATTGTTTTTTTTACACAGCGCCTTTCTGGTATTGATTCTTAATTAGGTATAGTAATTTTTGATAACGTTTATGTACCTTTAACTTAACCAGGCAGCCTTATTACAGAGGGGTGACAAAAAAAAGTTGTTGAAAAAGTTGTTGTTTTTAAAGCTTTATATTTTTACAACTAGAAAGGCTATACCTAAGAGAGTTAGCGATTTGAAGAGCTAAGAACTTCCTCTTTAGGATAGGCGGCTTACTAAGCTGCTTGGTCAGCACGGTTGCGTCTGCAATCTCTCCCAAAATATGATGAAGTAAAAAGTAAAAGTATATTTTAGTATAATTTTTTTTAAAGGTGTAAAAACTGCTATAGAATATGTATATTGAAAAACACTAGTTATTCTTTCTAGTGTGTTAGTTCTAAGGTAATCGCGAGTATAACAATGAAGTAATTCAAAAAAGCTAATTAATATGCTTTTCGCTAATATTAAATTAGAATAGCTTACTAATACTTAGTGCGCTAAATAAATAATTCTATAGTAGTTAAATAATACTTTGGTTCTTAACAACTAGAATTATACAATAATTATAATTAAAATATACTAACTTATACTATTAGCTAATTATTATGCTAAGAACTACATTATTTTAGTAATATAACAATACTTAATATAAAACTTATATGAATATTAAACGTAATGGAAGTTGATATTTTCTAGTTTTATAAGTTCTTTCTAAGTATATTAATAATTACTATAACTTTTTCTTAATGTTCAAACAAAGCGTTTACTTATAACTTTAAACATAATAGATATTTTTTCCTTGTGTTATAGTAAGTTTTCTATAAAAATATTAATATTTTTTATTTTATAAGTTATCAACTCATTTTTAAAGACGTTTACAAAGAGATCTTTTTCCGTGTTTTTTATTCTTTTTCCAAATCTCTATAAGACAGCTTAATTTAGGCTTTAGAGCAAATTAAAATTTATTTTTTATATTTTATTTTATATAAAGCGTTAGTTGCAATCTCTGTTAGCATCTTTAGCATAAAACTATAATTAGAAATAGGCCTATTTTGTTAATAGAAGAAATAAGCTTAGTTATTAACATGACAGTAACTATAGGCTATAAGAATAATACTATGAAGAAATTAGATTAAAACAATTAAGACTAGCTTATATACTATAACACTACTAAGCTATAACATAATTGGCGCTTACTTATATAACGGTTAATTTTTCTACTCTTTAACTAGACTCTGAGTAAATAAGATATAAACTTTTTAAATCTGATTACATTATGCTTACGTACGCTTATTTAATATATTACTTATGTAAAGATTTTTGCACGTTAAAAAAAAGTTTTATTAAAATGTACTTTTATATTAGTTTTTTTTATACTTTGAGAGAGATTGCAGGCGCAACCGTGCTGAAGAAGCAGCTTACTAAGCTGCTTTTCCTAAGGATGAAGTTCTTGGCTCTTCAAATTGCTAACTTTCTTAGGTATAGCCTTTCTAGTTATAGAAATATAAAGCTTCAAAAATAACAACTCTTCTGGCATCTTTTTTTTTGTCACCGCTCTGTATAGCTGTGTTTAATTGATATTTAAGACTTAAGCTTTTTGCTACTACTACTACTATACTTATACTAGAACTAAGCACTTTAACTACTACTACACAAGAACCTTATTAAAATAGATTTTTAAGGAAGTAAAAAATAGTAATACAATGAAAATGTGCCTTTGTTAAGTGTGTAGTAAGAGAACTGCTAAGCCTATAGTATTTATATGCTTTATAGACACCTAGATTCTGTAGTTACTACATAAACATAAGATATATTTAGACTGGGCGGTAACCTATATCGTTATGTTATATTTTATTTGTTTTATTTTCTTTATTTTGATAGTATTTCTTTTTTTTTCTTATTTGCAGAGCGTAGAGCTTAATAGGGTTCAGCTTAAAAGAAAAGGAGGTTTATGCTAGTGCATAAAGTGATACTATACTACATACTAAATTAGTGCTTAACTACGTAATCTTAATGTATATAGCTTCTTCCGTGTATTACAGAAAGGGGGCACTGTTTATTATTAATTCACTCTACAGCTAAGCTCCTGTACTATACTATTAAATTGGTTTCTTCTTCTACTAATAGTCTTTATACTTAACTTACAATAAGATTAATATCCTACTAACCTTGTTCTTGTATAATCTAGTCGCGAGTGATCTCTTGCCTTTATAAAAGTATGTCTTTATACACTCTAACACCTGTACACTAACTATAACATTATTTCTAAGTTGTTTAACTTAGGCGGACGTTTACTATATCTACTAGATATAGTATTAAAGCTTAAAGAATAACAAAGCTTTGCACTTACTAAGCTATATCTAGTATTATTTGTATCTTATACAGTAAGCATATATTAAGAAAAATTCTTTCTCATTCTTTAAAATACTATAAAAGCAGTTTTTTCTTTTATTTAGAAGTATATGTAGAATTTTATTTTATAGGCTAAAGGTAATCTCTTATCTGCACTTTATAATTCTATTTGTTGTAAGCCTTACTCTTTACATAAAAATGTAGCATAGTCTATTTTAAATAAATAGTTACCTAGTCTTGTATTAGTATTATTTATTTTTAAGGTGTTAAAGGTGGTGGTTGTTGTTGTAGTCAAAATGGGGTTTCCAAAGAAAGTGAAAAGCAGCTACTATTAGTATTATAAATGCTTTATTTAAGAAGCTGCTATTTCTTTACTTTTTCTTTATAGTCTTCTTGTCTAAACTCTATAAGTGTCTACTACTTAGAGATATTAATAGACTAAACTTTTTTGTCTATAGTTTTACTGTATATAGTTTATTTATTAATTTTTAAGGTATTAAAGGTGGTAGTTGTAGTTAAAATGGGGTTTCTAAAAAAAGTGAAAAGCAGCTACCCTCTACTAATTAGTTGCAAAAGTCAAAAAAAAAGATTATGTGTATTTAACAAAATTTAAATAGTAGGTAGATAAAGTTTACGCACTAAGCGCTTAGAGCAGAAAAGCTTAGACTACTAAGCAAAAATTAAAGGAAAATAATTTGCTAAAAGTACTAAAAGACAACACTAATTAAAACAAGTTTAACAGCAATTGCTAGCCTATAGCTAGCAACAAGATTGTAATAGAGGTAAAGAAAAAAAGTAAGAATACATACGTTACTGCAGCAGGAGCCTATAATGCTTTTTAATAAAAGCTTTCTACCTACTACTTCTTACTTTTAGGGGTTTTTATACTATATAGTACTATATATAAACAACTTGCATATAAATAATATAATGTTTAAACTATCTTTCTTTTCTTATGATATAAAGACTAATAGCTTATATTAAGTAAAGTTAAACCTTATAAAGTTACTATACTAGAAGCTATAGTAGTAAATTACAAAGCTAGCGTTTACTATTATTAAGCAGCTACCTTTATTAGTTAAAAAGAAGCTAGTAGTAATAGTCTTTATAGTAGTTAAGTTAGTGTAAAGGTTAGAGCATAACTATAGTTAAGATATTTTTAATACGTCTAGTATTATAAATATTAAAGTTATAATAAAGACTACAAAAGACTAGTTTAGCTAGTACACTATATACATTGCGTATATTAATAGTTTAAGTATAGTAAAAGTATATTACTTTAGTAATCTTCTCTTCTATAAATATAACCTTAGTAAAAAAACTTAAAAGTAGCTTTACAAAAAGTAAAGGCGTGTTAAAACAGCTATTAAGTAGCTAAAATAAACTAATAAGAAGGAAAATTTTATAAGTTACTTTTAGAGATAAAAAAGCTGTATATAAATAGTAATGCTGTTGTTGTTTATTTACATCTAAGAATAGGCACTAAAAGCTGCAACCGCAACACTGCTAGGATAGCAACTAGATAATAGAAGTTACAGTTAGCAGTGAATAGTTAGCAGTAAATAGTTATTAGTTAAGAGAGTTAGTTAGAAGAATATTACGCATTTTTGTTTCTGTCTAAACATGCTAGAACGACACACTAATTGCGTGCCGGCAATGCTAAACAAGGGGGCATAAGCCTGGATACCTATTATTAGCAATAAATCTTTTTTTACTAAAAAGGTGTCTACAAAATGTGTGGTCACATCAAAAGGTTGTCTTAAAAGGCCGAAGCCAGTATATAGTTTATAAATTATACTTTTGTTTTTTCAACTAAAATAATATCTTTTTTACAATAAACAATAAAACTTATATAGTATAAAATTTACTAAATTTTTAATTCTTTGTAAAGTCCTTAGGCTATCTAACTGCATAAGTATACACTCAGTTTATCTAAGCTATCTAATTACTTTTATTATTGTTTTTATACAGCATGTCATAATTATAAAATTTAACTATTAAATCTAACTATGCAGCTTCATATATATATTTTACTATAGCTACTTAAGATCTACTATTTGCTATATTAGTAATAATGTGCACTTATGCATTACTTGCTAATCCTCTACCTAAGTTATGATTAGAGGCTTTATTCCTAATTATCTACATTGAGTATTTTACAAATAAGTTAGACATAATAAAAACTAGGTTTGAAGTACAATCTTTAGAGAGTATTTAGCATATAATGCGCCTAAATATATTAGACTATAATACTATTCTTACGCATACACACTATGGCCCTCTTAAAATTACAAATTAAGTAACATTAATAACAATCTCAAATGTGGTTCTAATAGTAATACCTTTATTTAAATGAATATAATAAACGCTGTCTTGACAAAAGAATTATATAGATCATTAGCTAAAGTAAGACTGAGAGATAGCTAACCGCATTCATAGTTTATTATTAGCATTAGCCTTTTAAGACAAATTTTTAATGTAACTACACATTTTGCAAACACCCTATTAGTAAAAAAAGATTTATTACTAATAACAGGTATCTAGGCTTATACCCCCTTGTTCGGCATTGCTAGCACGCAATTAGTGTGTCGCTATAGCATATTTAGACAGAAACAAAAATACGCGACATCTCTCTAACTAACTCTCTTAACTAATAACTATTTAATAATAACTACAACTTCTATTGTCTCTATTGCTATTCTAGCAGTGTTGCAGTTGCGGCGTTTCTAGCGCCTATACTTACATGTAAATATACAACAACAGCGTTACTATCTAAGCACAGCTCTCTTATTTCTAAAGACAACTTACAAAATTCTTCTACTTATTTGTTTATTCTAGCTGCTTAAAAGCTATTTTAACATGCTTTTGCTTTTTATAAAGCTACTACATAGTCTCTCTACTAAAGTTGCCTTTGCATAAAAGGAGATTAGTAAAATAACACACTGTTACTATACCCAGACTGTTAATATGCGTAACGTATTTAATAAACTTGCTGCTAAATAAGCTTTTTACATCTTTTATTATAATTAAAATATATTAATATTGGACGCTATAATAACGTGTGAATAAATAACAGAATTTAACCCTTGCGTCTACCTAATTACTATAAAAGCTACTGCTAATAGCTCCTCTTTAACTAACTAGAGAAGCTCCTTAACAAAAGTAAACGCAGGCTTTGTAATTTACTACTATAGCTTTTTATATAGTAATCTAGTAAGGTTTAACTAAACTTAATATAAGCTATTAGTCTTTGTATTAAATAGGGAGAAGAATAGTTTAAGCATTATATTATTTGTATGTAAGTTGTTTATATGCAGTACTAGGTAGTGTAGAAAATTCTAAAAGTATGAGGTAGCAGGCAGAGAGCTTTTATAAAGTATTGTAGGCTCCTGCTGCGGTAACGCACATGTCCTTACCCTTCTCTACAATTAGTCGTTAAAGTCAAAAAAGATTGTGCGTAGTTAACAAAATTTAAACATTAAGTAGATAAAATTTACGCGCTAAGCGCTTAGAGCAGAAAAGCTTAGAGTACTAAGTAAAAATTAGGGTTAAAAATATTCGCTAAAGGTACTAAAAAACAATACTAATGAAAACTTGTTTGACAGCAATTGCTAGCCTATAGCTAGCGAAAAGATTGCAATAAAGATAGAGGAGAAGAGTAAAGACATATATATTACCGCAGTAGAAGCCTACAATACTTTTTTATAAAACCTTTTTACTTACTTCTTTTTGCTTTTAGAATTTCTTATACTATATAGTACTACATACAAATAATATGCATACAATAATATAATACTTAAACTATTTTTGTTTCTTTTTAATTAGAAGACTATTGTTACACAGGGTTGGTCTACACTTGTCTAGACTTAGTCTAGGTTAGGGCGAGGCTAATATATAGGGTAGTCTGTCAGGTATTATAGGAATAATTTTAAGTAGAAAAGAGTTATTAATATTAACTAAAGGCAATAATACTAATTCTATAAAAAATAAAATAACTAGTTAATAATCTGTATAAGAAATAAACTATTTAAGTTAACTACAACAAGTATAATAACAAAATCTAATATATTCTTATACTTATTGCCTTGTTCTAGGTCCTCCCGTGCCTCCTATCTAAGAGAGAGGTTAGGGAGGGCGTTAGCCTCCCTTTAAGCAGTGGCCCTCTAGAAGTCCTGTCTTAGCAGGATGCTAATTACGTGATCCCTGCGCCCCGCGCGGATCATTACCTTCTAACGTCGTGGCTGGTTGACCCTCAACCCTCGCTCGTACGTTAAGGAGAGAATCCTTCTTGTTACTTGTAACAACTATTAGCTTATGTTAAGCAAAGTTAGACCTTACTAAGTTGCTATACCAAGAGGTATAGTAGTAAATACAAAGCTAGCGTTTACTATTATTTAGCAGCTAGCTCTAATAGTCAAAAAGAAGCTAGTTGTAATAGTCATTGTATTAGTTAAGTTAGTGTAGAGGTTAAAATATAAATATAGTTTAGACATCTTTAATACGTCTAGCGTTATAAACATTAAAGTTACAATAAAAACTATGAAGAGCTAGTTTTCTAGTACACTATATACACTACGCGTTATTAACTGTCTAGATATAGTAAAAGTATATTACTTTTACAATCTCCTTCTGCGCAAATATTACTTTAGTAAAGAACCTTAATAGTAGTATTGTAAAAAGTAAAGGCGTGCTAAAATAGCTATTAAGTAGCTAGAATAAACTAATACGTAAAAGAACTTTATAAGTTGCCTTTAAAGATAGAAAAGCTGTGTATAAATAGTAATACTGTTATTATATATATATATATCTAACAATAGGCACTAAACGCTAAAACCGCAACAATACTAGGATAGCAACTAGATAACAGAAGTTGCGGTTAGCAGTAAACAGTAAGCAGTAAATAGTAATTAGTTAAGAGAGTTAGTTAGAGAGATATTACGCATCTTTGTTTCTATCTCAACATGCTAGAGCGACACACTAATTGCGTGCTTATAATGCTAAATAAAAAAGCGTTAGCCTAGATATCTGTTGTTGGCAATACATTTTCTTTTTACTAAAAAGATACCTACAAAATGTGTAATTACATTAAAAAGATGTCTTAAAAGTCTAAAGCTAAGATCTAATTTACTTGTATTTTATTATTACTATTTAGAGCAGTAATTATTTAGTATGTTAACACTTCTTTGTCTACTTGTAGTAGACTTTAGAAAAAGAGAATACTTTTCTTTTCTTCAAGAGTCTGCTTATTCCTAATATATGCATTAGCAATAAACGTAAAATAAGTGTAGTACTTTATTTGCCTAGGCTAGTTTAGTATGATTTTATAGATAGAAGTTTAAAAGTAAAAATGTATACTTATTTTAACAGTAGTTTTTTTATTCTTCTATTATTATTTTTTATTCACTTGTAACTAAGACTAATTTTTTTTACATTTTTAAGTAAATATTTTAAAATATATAAAATTGATTAATCTTTATTACAGAAAAAGCCTAGTAGAATAAAAACTTTTATAGTATTATTAGTACCTTTATTTTGAACTTGTTTATTCAAGTCTTCTAAGAATATAGTAATATAGTTCCTAGTAAAGATTTCTATACTTTGTTTTAGTTAAACTAAACACTACAATATGTTATATATAAGTGTATTTATATTATTAATAACTAAGCTTAATAGTGTTAATAGTAACTTAGAATTAGCAGCTATAGACCCAGTAGAAAAAAGCGTTTTGCCTTCCTGTTCTTAACCTAACTTCTAATGCTTTTTTAACATTTATAGTATAGTAATACTTAAAAAAATTCTTTATATACATAAGTAATAGTACTTTAGTTAGTAAAATAATGAATAAGGTTAATTTTCTAAGAAAACAAAATATTCTTAGAGTCTCTATATTATATATTCGTTTAAAAGTAAATATATAAATATATAAATATTTACTTTCGTTAGACTCTTTATTTTACTAAACAGGCTCCAATTCTTATATGAACCATTCTTATTATTAGTAAAATCTTTTTACCGCTAGATAGATACTTTAAATTTGTATTAAGTTATATTTAGTCATAAGCTTCTGTTTCTATCTTAATTTTTACTCAACACAGAGTAGTAACAAAAATAAAAAGATGTTAAAAGATGTTACACAGGTTTAGGCTATACTGTTTTAGGCTTAGTCTATACTAAGGTGAGGTAGACTAAAGCAGTAGTCTATAAGGTATTATTGAAGTAATTTTAAGTAGAAAAAAGTTATCAATGTTAACTAAAGATAAGCAATACTAATTCTACAAAGAATAAAATAACTAGTTTAGAATTTATGTAAGAGATAAACTGTTTAAGTTAATTATAATAATTTTAATAATAGGATTTAACATATTTTGATACCTATTGCCTTTATTTTATGCTATTACTGCTATCTTTTAAGTACTGCCTTTTAAAGAATAGTTGTAATAGCAGCTATCTCTTGTCCTTATAACATCCCTCGCTTAGCGGGATAGTCTTTCTTAGCAGGATAGTTATTATGTAATTAGCGCCCTGCGCGGATTATTACCTTCCGGCGTAGTGGCTAGTTAACCCGTAACTCTTGCTTGTATGTTAAGAAGAGAATTCTTCCTGTTACTTATAATAAAAGAGTTATAGTTTGAAAATTTATATCTTTTAACAACTAGAAGAACTATATTAAAAAGAGTTAGTAATTGAGAAAGCTGATATCTTCCTTATTAGGCAAGGCAACTTAGTAAGCTGCTTAGTTAGCATAATTGTGCTTAACTCTTGTAGTAAAATTAAAGATAAAAAAACTTAGAATGTATAAAAAAAAATACTCTTTTTTTAAAGACGTAAGAATCGCTAGAGATTACATATATTAAACAATACTAGCTTATCTCCTTTTGTGTTAGTATGAACGCAATTGTAAAGAAAACTATTAAGTAATAGTGTAAAGCTTGTTTTTAAGGTTTTTTATAATAAATAACTAAAACAGCTTACTAATACATAGTGTACTAACCTTGAGCCTGTTTGCTATCATAATAACGCCTTATTCAAGATAAAATACAATTATTAATTGCTTTTTAAGGTAATAAATTAAATTTTTTTCCTATAGTAGCCTTAAAAGCTGCTATACTTTTTTTATTAATTCATATACTTAAAGAAGTAATAGGCCTTTTAACTAAATTGTCTTTTAGCAAAGCCTACACATTTTTTATAGAATTTAGATTAGAACTATAAGCAGGATGCTTAAAAAGCGATATTCTATTTCTAGAAAACTAAGATTAAAGTTCTAGAGTTTGATAAATCTTACGGTTATCCTGCTAAAACTTCTAGCCTTTATAAAGGTTAATTAGTCCTTTAGTTATACAGAAAAAGATCGCAACTTTATAATTTAAATATAAAGTAATAAGCCTTTACGTAGGAAAAAATGGTATAAGCAACGTACCCTTTTTTATTGCAGGTTCTACTATAAGAATTAAGATCTTTTAAATATAGTGTAAATCCATAAAAGAAGTTGTAAATAAGGAGCTTTTAATTGCTACTAGTTTTAATTTACTACCTATCTAAATCGCTCTCTAAGCTTAGATAGAAATATCTTGACATATAACTAGATTAGAAAACCTACTAAAAATAGATGAAAAACATAGAAAAATAGTAAACTTATTAAAATCTTTCTTAAGTTAACTAGCCTTTTTTTAAACTTACTTGTATGAACTGTAGAAACTATTCTTCTTCTAACTTCATTATTTTAACGTAATTAATAGTATTATGTCTCAGAACTGTGCCTTTGCTTATTAGCAGACTTGTCTAAAAATACAACTTATAAATATATTAAAAAACTATAAAGTTATAGCACTTTAAATGAGAAAAAACTGTATAGTAAACTTACTTTTTTTAATAGTAGGTTTTACTACTAGTATTAGAATCTGACTAATAGAGTTTGTTTTCCTAAAGGATGTAGTAGTTTTAGGCGTCCTAATAACTACTAATTTTAATCTTCCTTCTATCCAAATTGCATCCCAAACTTGGATAGAAATATCTTGGCCTATAAATTGATTAGTAAGCTTACTAAAAATTATTTCAAATACTACAAATATACTTTATATTGTAAAGTAATTTTGAAGTAATGAAAATATTTTTAAACTTACTTCTGTTAGTTGTAGAGAAACATCCCTTGACAAGACGTTTATTTCGACGCTTTCGGCAATATTCTGTCCTAACACCAAGCCCACGCTCAATACCTGACCTATTAGAAAATATAACATTATTGAAGTTTTTATTTTCAATATTAGTAAGCCTCTTATTAGCGTATATTAGATGAATTTGAGCTTTTTTTTGTTTAAAAGCTGTTTTTTCTTAGAAGTATTAATAGAGTAATTCCCCTCTTTTAGAAAGCGTTGTAGGTTTCTAGTAAAATGATTTAAACTATTTTTGTCTAATATACGCTTATTTGTTTTTTAGGACTTTTAGTTGAGTCTCTATTTATAGCTTGTGTTACTCTTTTTGTAATATTTGTAGGGCGGCCTTTAGTAGGCGTAAAAGTAGGTAAGAGATTGTTGTTTTACTTTCTAATACGTTGAATAGTATCATAAATACTACTAAAAGGCTTTTCTAGTATAGTACTATTAGAAGAGAGTAATTAGTTTTGTGTAATTAAGATATAAACGTTCTCTTCTAACTTTGAAAGTTATGGAGACATTGTAGTAATATTTTAAAAAATGAAAATAAGGAGTCGAAAGAGAAAACTATACAGAAAAGAATAAGTAATCTATTTAAGACTAATTACTTACCTAAGCAACCTTCTTTTTTTTAAATTGCTTATTAAACTTCAACACAGTTAGGAACTATAGCTTGAACTTAGCTTACATAATACAAACAATATCTCATTAAACTTATTATATTTTTGGAATTTTGATACGCTTACTATTTAGGAACAATAAGTTCGATTTTATTATTTTTCTTTTTCTGTTTTTAAGTTAATTAGCGTGCGTACTAGTGCTAACTAAAATGCTTACTAAGTAAGCTAACTTAAGAGGAAGTTTCTAGCTTTTTAAATTTCTAACTTTTTTTAGACTAGCTTATCTTGTTGATTAGTTATTAGCAATTGAAAACTTTAACTTTCTTTTTTTGTTTTCCTTTTTGTCACCCCTATAAAGTTAATTATTTTCTTAGTAGGGTTTTATTATCCTTTCTTTTTTGTTAGTGCTAACTTAAGTAGCATAGTCCTCAACATAGTCTATAGCAAGGGATAGTGCTAACCCGTAAAAAGTATATATAGTAATATTTTCTAGAATTCTAGCTTTGTTGATATTCTATAATGATATAAAATTATTATACTATTCTTGCAAGAATTATGTAATAGTTCTTTTATATACTAAGTAGTGGAGTATAGCTTTATAAGCTGTGGTATTTATATAAGTATTAGAGTGTATAAAGACATACTACTATAAAAGCAAGAGATTACTGGTAGTTAGATTATACAAGAATAAAGTTATTAAGATAATAATTTTCTTATAAACCAGTATGTAAACTATAAGTAAAAGAAGACGTCTACATATTAATATAATATATAAGTTAAGTTATAAGTAGGTAAATGATAATTAGTAGCCTCTTTCTATAATACATAGAAGAGGTTATATACCTTAAAATTAAATAGTCAAGCACTAACCTAGTATACAGTAGAGTATTACCCTATATACTAGCACACTAGGTAACTACTAAGGTAGTCTCTTGCAATTACTAAGAACTTCTTCCTAAAATATTAAGGCATATATACTATTCTAATTGCAATAGTATTCTTAGTAGCAGAGATATAAGTATTAGAAAGCATATTAACTTTCCTCTTGAAAAACCAAAGTTAATAGTCTAGACATGTTACTAGTCTTTTTTGTATATGCTTATATATTCTTTTCTTCTAGTTTTAAAATATATGTATAAAGTATAACGTGTTTTACAGGCAAGTAATGTACTTAAGTAAGTGGCTAACGCGAAATTCCTGCAAAGTCTTATAAAAACAAGGAACTATTTCTTAATAACTACTAAGTAAACTTTTCGAAAAACTTAACATAATTGCTGCATTAAGATAAAAAACAAGGTATTAGCGTTTTAAAATGTAAGCTTCAATATTAAAAGAGATATACTTAGTTTAATAGTTTTACAGGTGTATATGTAGTCTATTTGTATAATTACTTGTTAGAATCGCTAGAAATTTAAAAGCATAGTCTTTGTATATCTGCAGCGATCTCTTTTATATGATAGAACATTCTACCTAGTAGTTATTAAGAAATAGTTCTTTGTTTTTTTAAGATTTTGCAGGGATTTCGCGTTAGCTACTTGCTTAGTGTTGGAGATTAAGCTACTTAACTGTTTCTCCACAGGATCCTGGTGCTCAAAAATACACCTGGAATCTACAATCAATCTACGATCAGACATAAGATTGCGAGATATTGCATCATCTACTACGCAAGCTATTGCGTAAGTACAGATCTTTCTAGAATGCAAATAGCAAGTATATATAGACTGTAGTTAGGCTTGTAGTTAGAAACCAAGAGAGAGTCAAGAGAATTACAACATTCAATTAAGCAGTTGTACGATACAATAAGAAGACTTAATCACTCCCTTCCCCTAGTCTTGATTAGGCTGCCTCTGAGTCTACTACAAACAAGTAGAAGGCAGAGACCTCTACCTCTGAGTTGATAGTAGAACAAGCAATTATACCTAGAGATTGAATCCACAACACTTAGGTAAAATACTTGCTTATAAAATACGTTACTATATCAACCTCTTCATCTCTAATTTAGGTGTGTATGTTATACACTACAGCTATTCTTACATCTATATTATCTACAACTTATTAAATTATAATACTTTTAAACATATTTTTAAACGGTATAATATTCTACACAGAAGAGTTTTTTGCTTACCTAATTTATGCTTATAGTTCTTATCGTTTTGTCCTTTTGGAAAAGTCTTGAAATTAACTAAAAACTATGTATAATACTATAATTTCCTAAAGAACTCTAAAAAGAGTATTCTTACTTGTTCTAGTGATACCAGTGCATTTATATTTCTCATTATATAGTTAATAAGCTCTTCTAAGTCCTCTTTAAGTTCTAGAAGTAGTTTTCAATTATTAGCTTTTACATACTTTAACAGTGCATCTATAATACCATTCTTTTTTCTTAGTATATATCTATTGTTAAAGTCACATAAAAGAATTATTTATATCTACTTATTTAAAAATATATTTAGATTACTAGTTAATAAATAATTTACTCAAGCAATATGAGTAGTAGCATTAGTTTTTACAATAAAGTAAACCCCATAGAAGTAAATGCAGAACATTTTTTAAAAGCTTATAGTAAAGCTTTATATTCTAACCTATAAAAGTGCTATTACCTCTCTTATACAAACTATAGTAGATCTATAAATTATTCAAATTTTTTTATTATTTTTCTTAATTTACTCTATATAAGCTACTATACTATGTTAATTAGTATTTGTAATTGAAAAATTCTTAAAATCTTTAGTATTAGTGTATTTTAAGTTTTTAAGTGTAAGTACTTTATATATAAGTTATTTAGTATAGAATGGTAAATGGGTTGTAGGTACCTACGCGTGGGTATAGGTTAGGTTAGGGTCGCACGGACTATTAGTTGTAGTTAGATTAGGCTTGTACAGACTAGTATTTAAGGTTATAGTTAGGTTGTATAGACTAGTAGTTAAGGTTATAGTTAGGTTACATAGACTAGTAGTTGTAGTTATAGTTAGATTATGGAGACTATTAGTTGTAGTTATAGTTAGATTGTATAAACTAGTAGTTAAGGTTGTAGTTAAGCTACACAAACCACTAGTCGTAATTAAGTTAGAGTTAAGTTATAGTATTCATTACTAGTCATTTGTACTTGTTAGGAAATAGTTAAAAATTTATTACTATAGTTATTGATTATAGCTTGTTATTACAGTAACGCTTAAGCCTTAAGGCGCTGCTGCTTCTGTACTAGAGGTAGAAAGTTCTTTTCTATAAGCTCGTCTTCTACTGTTTCCTCCTCTAGATTACATGTATTATCTCTAGGCGCTAGAAGCTTAAATATATTGTTAATCTTGTTACATAGTCCTGTAAGGATAATATCTCTTTTCTAAATAAAAATATTTTGCGCCTTTAGATTTAAGGGGATAGTATTTTAAAAACTATAACTTGCTATATATGTATAGCTAAAAAACAATACGTTTCATTACTAATAACCTTTTTCTAGTATTAAAACGCGCTTAATACTAATACTAATAATAAGAATTGCTAATATATTTTTTGTAACTTTCAATAGTTAAAAATAAGTATTTTTATTGTATTGCTACTAATTTAGAATATAAATTAATCTTTCTAGTTTAATATTTATTTTTAAGGTGTCAAAGGTGGTGGTTGTTGTTGTAGTTAAAATAAGGTCTCCAAAAAAAGTAAACAGCAGCTACCCTCTACTAATTAGTCGCAAAAGTTAAAAAAAAGTTTGTGTGAAGTTAACAAAATTAGAACGGTGGGTAGATAAAGTCCACGCGCTAAGCGCTTAGAGCAGAAAAGCTCAGACCACCAAGCGAAAATTAGGGTCGAAAAAATTTGCTGAAGGTACTCAAAAACGACACCAATTAAAACGTGTTTAACGGCGATTGCTAGCCTATAGCTGGCAACAAGATTGTGATGAAGATCTAGTTTAATATAAAGAGTGCTAAAGTAGAATTCTTCTTCTTCCGAAGTAAACCCTTTTATATTTTTTTTATTAAAGATATTAAACTTGAAGTAAAAAAGCAATTATAAAGTGATCAAGGAGTAGGCTTTTAAAACTATTTATAGTCTAGTTTCTTTTTTAAAATAAATGTAAAAATTGTATTTACTTCGCCTTATTACTATTATTATATAAATTAGATAGCTAAGAAAACTCTTCATAATATATGTATCTATTTTAAGGTTTTTATGTAAAAACTTAGTTAGCTAGTTAGCATTTCTTTATTTCTTTATAATAACTAACTATTATAACTACATTTTATATATAGTAAGCTTTTGAGTTAAATTTAAAATAACTGGCGTAGTTAAATAAAAACTCTTGCTCAGCCGATATTTTTATGTAGTAATTACATAGTTTTACCTTTTTTGTTTGTAGCAGCTCGTACTATTATTAGCTACTTCATAATATAACTTCTTATATTCTTGTTAAAATTGTTAATTACGAAGTCTAGAAAAGTAAAAAGAAAGTTGTATATAAGCTAAATATAATAGACTTAAAACTTCTAGCTCTTACTTAAAAAGCTCATATTGTCGTTAAACTGCTTGAGTATTTTTATAATTACTTTTATATAGTGCTACTAAATAAAAGAGAGTTATACTTGCTTAAAGTTATAATAGTTTATTTCTCTTATGTTTTGTTAAATGCAATAATAATATAAGTACCTTTTTTAATTCCTTTTTTGATATTAGCTATTTATTAATGTAATTTAAGAGCTCAAGCGCGCGTTTAAATAAATTATATATTAGGTTCTATTGAGTTTTTATATTATAAATAATCAAAACGAGTTCTCTTAGTAGTAAATCTTATTATATAGTAGGAGATTACTGATACTATTATAGTAACACGTTAGTAGCTACACAAATAGCTTTGATCCTAATAGTAGTCAAAATATAATAATTAAATTTAATAAAAGTATTCATACTTTGCAAAGCGTATTAAGAAAAAAAAGGTTTATTTAATTTCTTTAATAGGTTGCCTGCATAAAACCTTTTTATGTCTAACCTCTATAGTAGTAGCTAGCTAAAGATATCAAATTATGTCTTAAACTACTTAGTTAATAATGAAAGCTAAGTATAAAATAGAGTTTTTTAAGGCGCTCTAGCTAATATTCTTATTTACTAGTATTAAATAAGTTATCTAACTAAGTAATATATTGTTGTTAGCATTGTCGCAAGTAATAGCTAGAAGGCAAGACTTAGTGTTAGTGTCTAAAAGTACATATAAGTTTTCTATAGCTATTAAAATTTAAGTATATTATCTGCGTATTAGTATAAAATGAAGTAGTTTCTCTTAAAGTTGCTAGTTTAGTGTAGTATAGTAACTCTTAACTATAAGAAAGCTAAGAGAGTTAGCTATAAACTATACATTTAATATTGGTGGTGGTTGTTGTTGTAGTCAAAATAGGGTTTCTAAAAAAAGTGAAAAGCAGCTACCCTCTACTAATTAGTCGCAAAAGTCAAAAACAAAGATTGTGTGTAGTTAACAAGATTTGAATAGTAGGTAGATAAGGTCCACGCGCTAAGCGCTTAGAGCAGAAAAGCTTAGACCACTAAGCAAAAATTAGGGTCGAAAAAATTTGCTAAAGGTACCAAAAAACGACACTAATTGAAACGTGTTCAACAGCACTGGCAACAAGATTGCGATGGAGATAGAGGAGGAGGGTAAGGACACATACGTTACCGCAGCAGGAGCCTGCAATACTTCTTTATAAATACATTTAGTATAATTAAATATTGATCTATAAAGCTTAAGTTAGAATATAGAAAATCTTTTGCTTTATTAAACTAGTTCTAAAACATTAAATTAAATTTTTAACAAGTGATTATTACAGTCTAAGGCCTAAAAAATGAAACAAAGTATATAAATAATAGCTGCTTAATAATTTTAACTAGCTAATGACTATTAATAACTCATTAAAAAAGCTCTCTTTTAAAGGTATTTTAGGTATATTAAAGTATTATAGTAAGTGTACTATTTTTTTAACATTAAGTATATATAAAGTTTATTATACGCAGACTATTATAAATATAATTTAAAATATTCTTCTCAATAGCTATATTTGCATAGTTTATAAGGTGTTTAGTTGTTATTCTTATTAGATTTAGGTGTTGGAGGAATATGCCGCAGTTAAAACAGAATATATAAAGCAGCTAGTTGTAATATAAGTACCTTCTTTAAAGTTTCGCTAAATGCTACTAATACGGGTAGTATAGTTCTAGTAGAAAGACTTACTATTTAGATTTTAAGTCTAGCTAGTTGTACTCTACCACTTATTTTAATTAGTTATAATTTTATTTCTTCCTTTTTTCTTTATAGCTTTCTAAAGTAGTATATTTATAAATTTTACTTCCTCTACTTTTCTTTTTATATAACCTATTGTCTACTATTTAGAAATGGTTAAAGTACTTTTAAAACTTGTAAACGTATGTAGCTATAGTAATATATATGGAAATAGCGTTCATTCTAAAAATATAATAAAAAGCTGTCGTAAATTGTTGTAATTGCTAACATGCAGCGCATAAATGTCTACTCTACTTCAAATCAATGTATATATAGCTAAATTAGAATTAACTTGTCTTTTAAATAACGTCTAGTATGAAGCGATTTTTAATTAAACGTTATTGATTTAAAGTATATTATTGTAAAAGCAGTATAGTATTTTAATTTTTAAAGTTTTTTTATGTTATAGAGATTGTATTAATTTAATATAATAAGCGTCAACTAGGGCTAATAACTTAGCGCAAGTATACTACTGTGTTGAATCTAAAAAGCCTTCAAAAAATATAGAATTGCTGGATTTTCTATTTTGATTTTGATTTTTATTCTCAACTTAGGTTGTAGTTCCTGCTACTACTTCTTTGTCTTATACGTTTTTTTATTTTAATTATAGTATCTATTAATATTAGAATTACTGTTTACTTCTTTTTCGCATTTATAATTCTTATATTCTTGAATATATAGCTTGTTACTATATAAGATAGAATTCTTGCTAAGTCCTAAGGACTTGTAGTCTAGCAGAGGCTTGAATAGTCTATACTATCTAGTTAGTATACATAATAAAAGAATGTGTTAAAACTTACTTTTAATTCTTATTAGTAGTAATAGCTTACTTTATTAAACACATACCCTAGATAAAGTTTTATTATTAGTGTAAAGATTTGCTAATTTATTATTGTAAGTACAACGTATAATCTTTTTAAAAACACTACTCGAGCTATAAATTCAAGTATTTATGCAACTCTAGCTATTATTATTTAATCTTTTTATTGCCTACGCTGCTGTATCTAGAACCCTTGCGTGCTACCTTATAGTAACATTATAGTATGCGTTTCTCTATATTTTATAAATTTAAATAAAAGTTACCTATAGCTATTTACTTATATCTATAAGTACAAGTCTCTAATAAATAACTATAATAACTCACTACTCTTCTAGGAGTTGTATTACTTTTAGTTATTTACTTTTTATACGATCTTTATTAGTTCTTTGCGCCTTTAATACTTGTATTCTTTTATTATTTTATATCTTCTTTTTTTAATAATTAGTATATTGCAGCGCAATTAGCTGCATATACGTTTTACAAGGCCTTCATTTTAAAATTAAGTTTAGTTAGTTAACTTTTTTTCGCAATAGCATAACAACTAAAGCTTGAAAGTTTCTTTATTAGGACTTTTAAATTTATAAAGCAACCTTTCTATATACATCTTTAGATGCGTTACGTAAGTATATTTCTAAATTCATTTCTTTGAAATTTATTACTCTTGATAAATTAGCATACGCTGTATTTAATAGCTATGTTGAACAATTTTATAAGCTTCTTCTACTTATTGCATTTAAAACTTAGTAGAACTAGAATTATAATGCGTAGAACTAGGCCTTTAGGACAATTGCTTAGCTCTTCTTTAATTATTATTATTCCAATAAACGTAATCATTAACTCCAATTATTCAATATTAGTATAGTAATTAAATAGTAGGTAAGAATTAAGAAACATTACTATAATATAGTTAGTATAGCCTATACGTCTTTACTAAAGCTAATTAAAAATTAAGATTTATGCTATATACCGACACTACTATTACTTAATACTTCCTACTAACAATATACCTTAGCACGTTATATTATAATAGCTATTTATCACGTTTATTTGCGCACCCTATTGCTGTATAAATAACTAACAATAATGTTATACGCTTACTATAAGTTTAAACAACTATATAACTACTATAATTGCGCGTACTAAGTAAACCGCGTAAGCTTTAACTAGTAGCAAGGCGCCTATAAAAAACTTACAAGCTAAGGCTAGTTAAAAGCTACCTGAATCATTTATAAAGGTTAATATTGTTAAGAAAAAACCTTAATATTAGCTAAGTAGTAAGTTATAATAATCTCTTATTATAGTTAAACACTAACAGCGTATAGCTGTTGCGCTAATAAAAATTAAAAACTAGTAAAAGTTAACTAAATTATTACTGTATAAACTTTTATTCAGTTGTTTTATTAACAAAATTACGTACACTTTTTACTTTAGTCTATGCTTTTAAGTAAAGGCAATTAATACTCTTTAAAAGTTAGCTAAAGCGTTCTTAGTTAGCTATTTTAAAAGTATTATAACTACTATTGTTATTTTTAACTTATACACTAACTAATAAATACAGACTATAACTTTAATGCTATTTATTTAAAGAGAGGTACTATTTGAGTTAAAAATTTGAAGACAGTAGTTAGATACTATAAGAAGCTTAGTACCAACTTTACGTTCTACTAGCTTGATATAAAAAGATTACATACTAAGTAGTTAAAGTTCCTCTAATATATAATAATATAAACATTCTTTTTTAGTTACTTTCTATACTGTAATAACTAACTATATTAATAGCTACAACTTAACTACTAAATATAGTTGTAGCTAAGTTAAGGTTATAACTATATTAGGGCTTACTAAGCTTACTTTTTCTAATTTTACTTAATTTTACTTTAATTATTACAGCCATTTATTACTATAAATAGCACGTAACTATAACACAACTACATCTCTTTATAACTTAACTATGACTTAACTTATACCTATAGTCTATACCTATAACTACAACTATAACTACTAGTTTATGTAACCTAACTACAACTACAACTGCTAGTTTATATAACTTAACTATAACTACAACTACTAGTTTATGTAACCTTAACTTAACCTACACCTATGTTTAGCGTAAATAACGTAGGTATAGATTAGGTTAGGGTTAGGTTAGCTTACATTAGACCCTAACTACAACCTAACTTCTACCTATTTACTAGCCTTTTTAGTATATCTATTCCAGTATCTTACGCATTTCTTATCCAAAAAGAGTATTATCTTTTCACACTGTGAATTAAAGTTTAGCAATTTTAATAAACTCTTTTACCTATATATAATAGTAGACGCATATATTTTTTTATAATTACAACTCTTTTTTTTTCTTGCATAGTAGCTAGTTTATAGCTTTATTAACTTTTTTTTTAATGAAAATAGTACCTTTAAAAACTAACTCAATTGCTTTTAACCTTAAGTCTTCTTATAAAAAAGTGATACTTCTTTTATGTGTATTACTTTTAGCTTATTAAACATTAGCTAGCACTTTTTTTAATAATATAAAGTGCTTCAAAATATAGCGTTGCACTTCTAGTATTAACTCTATTCTACTATAGTTAGTGTTTAGTTGCTTGCATAAAGTATTATTAAATAAAAAGTATAGTATTAGGCTAGTTGTTTTTCTTAGTTTTTATTTTAACTTATTAAAATAATGCTATAAAGTTAGAAGTGCTTATAACTATAATATACAAATATATAAACCCTGATAGTGTTTAGAACGTTGTTTCACATTTACTATCTAGGTATATTGTAATTTATTTATATTTTAAAAATAAATTTATAAGTTATATAATTTTATATCTTGCAAATTTCTAAAAGAACTTATTAACTGTTAATAGTAAGTTTGTATTTTACAAGTTATCTGCATTCATCCTTTATACATTATTGATCTATTAATTGCCTTTATATTTTCTTAGTACTAGATGCATTGAATTATTATACTTACTATAACATTATTCTTATATTCTTTGATTTAGGCAAGAATCAACTATATATACTACTTACAATCTTAAAGCCTTTCAAATAGAAAAGCTTTATACTTGCTAAGCTTTTTTAAAGTATTTTTTATAACTTATATGATAAGCATATACTGAAAAGAAAATTTATAATTCTTAAAATTACTATAAAAGCGTTTTGCTTTCTGTTTAAAAGCATATAAATAAATAGCTTCTTTTTTATAACCCAAAAGTAATTTATAATATATAGTTCAGTAGGCTGGTAAATGGGTATAGGTTAGGTTGTGGTTGGGGTCTGACGTAAGCTAACCCAACCACAACCTAACCTATACCCACGCTAAGTTACGTTAGCGTGGGTTGTGGTTGTGGTTAGGTCGCACTGACTAGTGGTTGTAGTTGTAGTTAGGTCGCACTAACTAGTAGTTGTAGTTATGGTTAGGTCGCACTGACTAGTAGTTGGGTTGTAGTTACGCGCACAGACTGTAGGTATAAGTTAGGTTGTAGTTGTAGTTGTAGTTAGGTTGTAGTTACTAGTGATAAATAGCTGTGTTAAACAAATAAAATTAGGAGAGGTAAGCTAAGTAAGCACTAATTTAGTTATATAGTCTGTGCGACCTAACTACAACTAAACCACAACCTAACTACAACTACAACTACTAGTTAGTGTAACCTAACTACAACTACAACTACTAGTCAGTGTAACCTAACCACAACCACAACCACTAGTCAGTGTAACCTAACCACAACCACAACCACTAGTCAGTGCGACCCAACCACAACCACAACCACTAGTCAGTGCGACCCAACCACAACCATAACCCCTAGTCTGTGCGACCCCAACCCAACCTTTACCCACGCGTGGGTACCCACGACCCATTTACCAGCCTATAGTTCAGTAATCTATTTCTTAGTAAGCCGTACATTTTAGAATAACGCTGCACATTTTAGTTTAAATAGATAGTTATATAGTTTTATATTAGCATTATAAATACTTTGTAAAAGTAGCTGTTATTCTTTTAGTGTTTTTTTCTAGTCTTTTTATTTAAACTCTATCAGTATCTCCTTCTAAGGGATATTTATAAGCTATTTTTTTTTTAAAGTTTTTTACTTATTTTCTCTTTTATAAGATGTTAAAGGTAGTAGTTGTTTTTGTAGTTATAATAGAGTTCTAAAAAAGCTGCTACTTTCTACTATTTGATTGCAAAAGTTGAAAAAAAATATGTGTAGCTAATAAAATTTAAATAGTTAGTAACTAAGTTCTAGGAGAACAACTAAGACTACTTAGGAATAATTAAGGTTAAAAAATTTGCTAAGGTACTAAAAAACAACACTAGTTAAAACGTATCTAACAGCTATTGCCAGCCTATAGCTAGCAATAAGATTATAGTAAGATTGCAATAAGATTACAATATAATGTAATAAAGGAGGAACGAATACGTACGTACTGCAGTAGAAGCCTATAATACTTTATAAAGCTAAATTTGCTGCATTTTACTTACTACTTCTTACTTTTTAAACAGCACTACTTACAAATAATTTGTATATAATACACTATACTGCAATATAGCGTGTAACCTTTATAGCAAGTATCTCCTTATTTTAGGCTCTTTTCTAAAAAAAAGCATCTTTTGCTACTATCTACTTAGGACCTAATCTAGTCTAACTTAGACTGCTTATCTAAATACCTAAATTTATTCAGTATTTCAAAACATAACTACTTAGCTAAACTCTTGAGTTTATAAAAACTCTATATAAGTTTTTTATCTTTACTATTTCTATGTACAAAAAGATTGTTCAGCCCAAATTTAGTTATCTACATAAAGAAAATATATTTGATAGAGTATTTACTAATACTAGCGCAGTACATAAAATCTATTACTTTAGCACCCCTTTTTCTTTGTTTGTTATGTAAAGAATAAGTATAAAGACTAGAGCTTAGCTTAATTAGCCATTACAAAAGATTAGATTAGCAATAAAGAAAAAAAAGCTTCAAAAAAAATAGGCTTTCTATTATTGCGTTTATAAGTTAGTAAGCAAGGTAATAGTATTGTTACTGCTTTACTTTATTTAAAAGCGCCTAGTAGTAAAGTATTAAGAATAGGCAAAATAAAGCGTATTAAGTTAGAAGGTAATCTGTGTTTTTGTTTTACTTTTCTTTATTTCTATCTAAATATGCGACAAACTAACTGCGTGCTAGTAGTGGTAAATAAGAGGACGTAAGCCTAGATACCTAATATAAGCAATAAGTATTTTTCTACTAAAAAGGTGTGTACAAAATATGTAGTTACATTAAAAAGTTATTTTAAAAGGCTAAAGCTATAGTAAATTAGATGTACTTATATATTACTTACTCTCTTTCTATCCAAGTTATTTTTAAAGTTTTTATTTTTAAAAATCTGCATGATCTAGTTTAGAGATAGATTAGACGAAATAAAGACTATAGCGTATAACGCGCTTAAATACATAATACTATATTGCAATCCTTGCGTATACACACTATATCCCTCCTAAAATTATAAATTTAGTAATATTAGCAAACTTCTAATTATAGCTATAATAGTAACTGTTCTTATTTATTTAGGCATATTAAGCACAGTTTTATTTAAAGAAATTTATTTATACTTTTATCAAAAGTAACACTAGTCAATAGCTGCCCTAGTATATATTTATTTCTTTATAAAGTATTGTTATTAGTTATATAATACTATGTCTTAAAATAATTACTTATGCTCTTGTGTTAATTAGGCACCTTAAGAAGTTACTATTTATAAAAACTTAGCATTTTAGTAAGTTTATTTAAGCAAATACTTGCCTATTTCTTTTCTAGACCTTTTAGATTTCCTTTGTAGATATGCTATTTAGCTTTTTTATCTTGAAACCGCCTTTTCTATACACCCTATAGTGGGTCTAAATATTTAATTAATATATATATATATATATATATTATCTTGTAAGACAAGTTTGCAATAATTTGTGCAATTAGTAAGATTCTACTAGAGAGATGTTCTAGGTCTATCCGCTAGTTTAGCTATTTATTAGTTAAAACAAACTATAGATACGCTAAATTATACTTAAATGTTAAAATTTCTTTTACTAGATATAATATTTAGCATACTTAAGCTATATAAAATACTATTATTATTATTATTAAGAAAGTTGCATAGCTTTTTGTAAATATTATTCTATTTTATAGAGTTTAATATAGTAAACTCTTATACTTCTTATTTAAGTAAAGTAGTTATATTACAACTTGGCTAACTTTTTATTGCATTGTTTAACTTAAAGTTAAAAAGCGTATTTAGAAACTCTGTAGCCTTTAGCTTTTATTGTTACTATAGATACTCTTATGGCTTCGGCCTTTTGAGACAACCTTTTGATGTGACCATACATTTTGTAGACAGCTTTTTAGTAAAAAAAGATTTATTGCTAACAACAGGTATCTAGGCTTATGCCCCCTTATTTAGTATTGCCGGCACGCAATTAGTGTGTCGCATGTTTAGACAGAAACAAAGATGTGTAATATCTCTCTAACTAACCCTCTAAACTAATAACTATTTACTGCTAACTATTTACTACTAACTGTAACTTCTATTATCCTGTTGCTATCTTGGCGGTATTGCAGTTGCGGCGTTTAGTGCCTATTTTTAGATATAAATAAACAATAACAGTATTACTATTTATGCATAGCTCTCCTATCTCTAGAGGCAACTTATAAAATTCTCCTACTTATTAGTTTATATTAGCTGCTTAATAGCTGTTTTAACACGCTTTTACTTTTTACAAAGCTACTCTTAAGTCTTTTTACTAAAGTTATATTTGCATAAAAAAAGATTGCTAAAGTAATATACTTTTACTACACTTAGACTGTTAATATGCGCAGTATATATAGTGTACTAGCTAAACTAGCCTTTTACAGTCCTTATTATAACCTTAACATCTATAATACTAGACGTATTAAAAATGTTTTAACTATAGTTATATTTTAACCTTTACACTAACTTAACTACTATAAAGACTATTACTACTAGCTTAAGGTAGCTACTTAATAATAGTAAATGCTAGCTTTGTAATTTACTACTATAGCTTTTAGTATAGTAACTTAGTAAGGTCTAACTTTACGTAATATAAGCTATTAGTTTTTGTATTAAAAGAAAAAAAAATAGTCTAAGCATTGTATTATTTATATATAAGTTGTTTATATACAGTACTGTGTAGTATAAGAAACCTTAAAAGTAAAAAGTAGTAAGTAGAGAGTACCTTTAGCAAATTTTTTTAACCTTAATTTTTGCTTAGTAGTCTAAGCTTTTCTGCTCTAAGCGCTTAGCGCGTAGACCTTATTAACCCACTGTTTAAATCTTGTTAACTACACACAATCTTTTTTTTGGCTTTTGCAACTAATTAGTAGAGGGTAGCTGCTTTTCACTTTTTTTAGAAACTCCATTTTGACTACAACAACAACCACCACCTTTAACACCTTAAAAATAAATAGATACTCTTAATTGGCTAACAAGCTGTTGTCTTACTAAAATAACTATGGTAGCGTAAGAATTAAAAATAGTATATAATGTAGCTAACTTATAATAACTATATTATTCTATATTCTTTCTTACAAAAACTGCATATTAAGTAACTAAGAGTTAGGAATCAAAGTCTTACTTTAAATTATTTAATCCTAATTAAGTTGCTAATATTTTAGCTTAGCCTTTCTTATGTTTTTTTTCTATTCTAGATATAACAAAGATCTAAGTAAGAAGAAAAGCTTCTTCTTTTTAAGCACGTAGTAGCATTTGACTTGAAAATATTGTATAAAGCGTTTCGTCCGCCTTCTAGTCTGATATTAGTATTATTAATATTCTTTAGCCTATTAACGTACTTATTTATAGTAAAATTATGTAATTATTACTTAAAATATTAGATTTGCTAAAGAATATTATTATAATATCTTCAGTTTATAGTATTAGGTGCTACATTTATAGTACTAAAGGCTTTCTCCCTAAAATTTACACCTAGTTAAGAATTTTAAGTAATAAACTTCTTAAGTATTATACTAAAGGCTAGTTAATTAAGTACATTGTTAGTAATATTAGAGAGCTCTTGGACCTTTTCCTTTAAATAAAGGCAGACTTAGTTTAATAGTAGCTAGTTCAAAATCTACCTTAGACTTTTAAATAGTAGCTTAAAGTAGTATTTTCTTTTTTTAGCCACAATATCTTAGTTAAATCTAACTTATTTTATCTACTTCAAGGTATAGTATAGTTTACAATCCTTAAGAGTGTATTTTCTAATACTATATATATTGTAGAGGGTATTAATTCTTTATATTATTCAAACATGCTAATTTTGTCTTAGCAAATAATTTTCTTCTAGTTTTAGTAACAAAAAAACTATTATATTTTTTACTAAAAAGCTTAGTATTAGTTACTTGTGTCATTAAGTATATATAGTTAATAAGTTTCATTAAGAGTTTTTTAGTTAAAAGGTAGGCTATAAGTATAGCTACCGCCGACAGCTCCTCTTCGACCGACCGGGGAGGCCGCTCAACGAAGGTGAACGCGGGCTCCGTGATCCACCACTATAGCTTCTCGTATAGTGACCTAGTAAGGTCTAAATTTACTTAATATAAGCTATTAGTCTTTGTGTTAAACAGGAAGAAAAATAATCTAAGCATTTTATTTTCTGTATGCGAGTCGTTTGTATGTAGTACTACATAGTGTAGGAAATCCTAAAGGTAAGAAGCGGTAGGCAGGGAGCTTTTATAAAGTATTGTAGGCTCCTGCTGCGGTAACGTACGTGTCCTTACCTTCTTCTACCTCCTCTACCTCTATCGCAATCTTGTTGCTAGCTATAGGCTAGCAATCGCTGTTAAACACGTTTTAATTAGTATTGTTTTTTAGTACCTTTAGTAAATCTTTTAACTTTAATTTTACTAAGTAGTCTAAGCGTTTCTACTTTAAGCGCTTAGCGCGTAGACTTTATCTACTTACTTTTTTAATTTTGTTAACTACATACAATCTTTTTTTGACTTTTGCGACTAAGTAGTAGAAGGCAGCTGCTTTCTCATTTTTAGAAAACATATTTTAACTACAACATTAACCACCACCTTTAATACCTTAAAAAATGATAGTAGGCTATAAGTAAATTAACAGTTAATAGTCTAAGCTTTAGAATGCCAAAAAATTGAATAAAGGTTTCTACCTCTAAGTTAATATTTACTTACATGCTTGCCTTTAAATATACTTTGCTAATCTTAAATACTACTTTTTTTACTTTTCTAGAAGGAAAAGTTACACGCTAGTTAAATAGCATAATTTAGTAGACTTTTGCATTAGCGCTTTCTTGCTCTAGCTAATAACATTTTTCTAAGCTAGCTATCTTCTTATAGTAGAATTTTAAAAAAGAATAGAGAAATTTATTTTAAACATATTTTAATAATTGCAATTTAAAGTAGGAGGCATAAAGCATATTACTACTTCTTAATCTAGTTATAGTAAACCTTAAGAAAAAGTACTTTCCTCTTCTAAAGGCATTTGCTTATTCTTAATATATACATTAGCAACAGAAAAATAATAAGTATTGTAGTTTACTAGCCTAGGCTTGTTTTATACGCATTTATAAATACAAGCTTAAAAGTAAAAATCAGTACCTATTTTAATAATAGTATCTTTGTCTTTTCTACTATTCTTTTATGTTTACATATAACTTAGAATAATATCTTTTTACATATCTAAGTAAAGGTTTATCATATAAAGAGCAATTAATTTTTATTAAAGAAACAGTCTAGTAGGATATAAACTCTTATAGCATTATAAATACTATTATTATTAGCTTATCTAAATAAGTCTTCTAAGAACTTAGTAATATCTTTTCTAGTTAAGAATAATATAATACATTTTAGTTAAACTATAAACAATACTAAGTTGTAAATAAGTATAGTTATATTATTAATAACTTAGCCTAATAGTGTTAATAGTAACTTAGGACTAGCAGCTCTAGGCCTAGCAGAAGGAAGGGATTTGCCGTTTTATTCTTAACTTAACTTCTATTTCTTTTTTAACATCTATAGTGTAGTAGTACTTATAGAATTTTCTATATAGATAGTAAGTAGTAGCTAGTTAGTAAACTAATCAACAAGGTTTTAGTTTCTAAAAAAAATAAAATATCTTTTCTTAAAGTCTATATATTGTATGTTTATTTAAGATTAGTTAAAATCCTTTTTTTCTTATTAGTACATCTTATTTTGCTAAGTAAGCTCTAACTTATACATATGCTATTTTAATTCTTAGTTACATTTTTATTATGCTTAATAAATACTTTTAAATAAGCGTTTAAACATATTTAGCTATAAGCTTCTGGTCTAACTCTAGTTTTTACTATTCTAAACCTTAGCTCTTAATTTCTTTAGTGCATATATAAATTATTATCATTTCTTTTATAAAAAATTGTTACCTAGATTCTACTAAGTAGACTTTAAATTAGCGTTTTTAATATATATAAATCTACTTTAATTTTATTAAATAGTTTGTTACCTCTAATTTACTAGATAGACTTTAACTTAGTATTTATTAATAAATGATTATTTTATCAGTAAGTTTTTTTTTGTTGTTAGTGCTAACTTAGGTAGTATAGTCCTTGAGATATTCTATAGCAAAAGATAGTGCTAACCCTCTAAAAGTATATCTAGTCATAGTCCCTAAAATTCTAGCTTTTTTAGTAGTTTTCTAGATTTTGTGCTTATATAAGATTTGTGGAGAACAAGGAGCTAGTAACAGTGGTTTAGAAGAACCGGATGAGGCTGCTGTTAAACTTAGAGGAGTTTAACACGTATCCTGCTAAGCTTAGGTGTAAGCTTATAAGTTCGGCGTAGATATTCTAACGTAAGGTTAGCTAGCGCGCGCTTAGCGCGTAAGCTAACAGGCGCCTAGGCTTAGGCTTAAGGAGGCCTTAGGCCTTAAAGTTAGTACATTATAAATGCAACACACCCTTTAGGTAACTAAGACCTTAGTTACTTATGCAGAGCTCTATATAGTCCTAGCGTACTACGCAACGCGTTGCGCACATATACACGTACAGCTTAGCGTAAGGCGTAACAATAATAATAATAAATTTTTAAGCCTCTTAGGCTTAGTATTTAATACTACTATAGCTACTATAAGTATTACTTGGAAACTCGCCTAAATCCTTTAAAAGCAATACTAATTACTTTTATAAGTATTACTATACTTTTATATAGCTTTTTAGGCTTACTACGCGCTACTTTATACTTCTACGCAGCTTCTAGCTTTGTTTTAGCACTTTTTTTATTTAGTTACTAACTCTATATAAAAGTTAAAACTACAAAAAGCTACTACTACTTACGCTACTGCTTATGCTGCTACGCGTACGCCGCCGCTGCTGTTGCCTTTACCTATACTCTTACCGCCGCTGTTATTGCTGCTTACTTTAGTAGCGCAGCTACTTTTAAAACACGCTTTTTGTGTAAAGTTAACTAGTACTACTTTAAGTATAGTACTAGCCTACATATTTAAAAAGCGTATAAGCAAAGTTAAAACCTTAGTTAAAATAGCCTATAGGAGTAAAACTTTAGCAGCAACTTTTAGGCGCTAAAGTAAGCCTAGTACATATTATAACGTGCTTTATTTTAAGTGCGTTAAAAGCGCTTTGTTTAGTAGCTTTAATAGAGCTTATTAAAACAAAGCGTTAGGCTCTAGAACGTGCTACTAGTAGTACTCTAATAAAAAGACCTATAAAGTCTTATATGTGTTTCTTTCTTAAATTTTAAGCTTTTACTAATAATTAAAGTTTTTAAATTACTATTTCTTTAGCTAAAAAGCTTTTTGCTAAGCTCTAGTAAAATGCGCTATTATAAGCTTTTCTTCTATTCTCTTTTAAGTTTTTTATACTAATAAATTATAAAGTAAGTAAGCTAAAAAGCTTATAAGCTGCTATCTACGTTTTTATAGAAAAAGAAGCTAAAAAGAAAAAGTCTAGAGAGGGCCTTAAAAGTAAAGTAGAAAAGAAGAAGAGTTAAGATAACTAAAAAAAGCCTACTAGCTCTTTTAATAGTTATTTTACGCATTATCTACGCGCTAAAAAGCTATTAGATAAGCTAGTTAACCTTTTAGTTACCTAAAAACTTATTAGAAGAGGGTTATTCTTCTAGAATTTTATAATTTTTTTTTTTTTTTTTAATCTTTTGTAAGACACGCGTTTTATATTAATAAGCTTTTTAAAGTGCTTAAGTCTTTGTCTTAATAAGTACTTAGTAAGTTTATTAGCTAGTATTTTAGCTGTTAGTAAATATTAAATTTAAAACAAGCTTTTAGCGTACTTTTAGTAGAGCTACATGTTCTGTATATTAATATAATAGAGCTTAGTAGTTATCTTTTCTTACATTCTAACAACTAGGCGTATAGTTTATTAGTTATTATAAAAGATTCTCTAAGCTTTTAAAACTATAAGCTTAAGCTTTTTAAATAGTTTTTTAAGCACTATATATTCTTTTACTATATACTCTAATGCAAGAAGCTTAGCTTTTATATTTAAATTTGTTACTATAGCTAGGCTGGTAAATGGGTATAGGTTGGGTTGTGGTTGGGGTCTAACGTAAGCTAACCCAACCACAACCCAACCTATACCCACGCTAAGTTACGCTTAGCGTGGGTATAGGTTGGGTTGTAGTCGCACAAACCAGTAGTTGTGGTTGTAGTTAGGTCGCACAGACTAGTAGTTGTAGTTGTAGTTAAGTTACACTAACTAGTAGTTGTAGTTATAGTTACGCGCATAGACTATAAGTGTAGGTTAAGTTATAGTTGTAGTTGTAGTTAGGTTATAGTTACGTGCTATTTATAGTAATAAATAGCTGTATTAAACAGGTAAGATTAGAAGAGGCAAGCTAAGTAAGCACTAATTTAGTTATATAGTCTATGCAATGCAACCTAACTACAACTATAATCTAACTTATACTTAGGCTAGTAAATAGGTTGTAAGTATAAGTTAGATTGTAGTTGTAGTTAGGTTGCATAAACTAGAGTTAAGTTATAGTATTTAATATTTATTACTAGTTAGAGTTAGGAGATAGTTAAAACTTTACTACTACAGTTAATTATTACAGCTTATAATTATAGTAATGCTTAAGCTTTAAGGCGCTGCTGCTTTTATGCTAGAAGTAGAGAGTCCTTTTTTATAAGCTTATTTTTTACTGTTTCCTTCTCTAGACTACATGTGCTATCTCTAGGCGCTAGAAGCTTAAATCTATTATTTATTTTATTATATAGTGCTTTAAGGCTAATATTTTTATTTTATATAAAAATTTCTTGCGCTTTTAAATCTAAAGAAATAGTATTCTTAAAGACTATAATTTGCTGTATAGTTAAAGCTAAAAAGTAATACTTTGAATTACTAATAACATCTTTTATAGTGTTAAAAACGCGCTTAATACTAACACTAGTAATTAAGATTACTAATATATCTTTTGCAACTTAAGACAGCTAAAAATAAATATTTTTATTCTATTGCTACTACTTTAGAATATTAAATAATGTTTTTAGTTTAATGTAAAGAGTGCTAAAGTAAAATTCTTCTTCTTATTAAGTAAGGCTTTTTATCTCTTTTCTTTTCTATATAAAAGATATTTAACTTAAAGTAGAAAAGCTATTAAAAAGCAATTAAAAATCAGGTCTTTAAAACTATTTACAGCTAAGCGTTCTTCTTAAAAAAAAAGTAGAGACTAGTATTTAATTTACTCCTCTACTATTATTATATTAATTAAGATAGTTAAAGAACTATTTATAATATATATACTTGTTTTAAAGTTCTTATATAAAATCTTAATTAGCTAATTAGCACTCTTTTATAATAACAAACTATAATAACTATATTTTATATATAGTAAGCTTTTAAGTTAGATCTAGAATAGCTGCGCAGTTAAATAAAAACTTTTACTTAGCTAATGTTTTTGCGTAGTACTTGCTTAGTTTCTTTTATCTCTTATCTATAGCAGCTTATACTATTATAAGCTACTTTATAGTGCAGCTTTTTACGTCCTTATTAAAATTATTAAACATTAAGTTTATAAAATTAAAAAGACAGTTATATATAAGCTAAATATATTAAACTTAAGGCTTTTAGTTTCTACTTAAAAAGCTTATAGCGTCCTTAAACTACTTAAGCATCTTTATAATTACTTTAATATAGTACTACTTAATAGAAAAAAGTTAAAGACACTTAAAGTTATAATAGTTAATCTCTCTTGTATTATTATTAAAGTTAATAATAATATAAGTACTTCTTTTTATTACTATTTTTTATACTAGCTATTTATTAATATATTTTAAAAGCTTAAGCGCGCGCTTACATATATTGTATATTAAGTTTTATTAAGTTTTATACTATTATAGTAATGTATTAATAGTAATGCAAATAGCTTAGATCTAAATAGTAGTTAAAATATAATAATTAAATATAATAAAAGTATAAATACTTTACAAAGTGTGTTTAGAAAAGACATCTCTTATTTAATTACTTTAATATGTTGCCTACGTAAGACCTCTCTAGGTCTAACCTTTATAGTAGCAGCTAGTTAGAGATGTTAAAGTAATAGCTAAAATGTAAAACCTAGTATTAGTGTCTAAAAGTACACGTAGTACCTCTGCGGCTATTAAAATTCTAGTATATTATCCGCGTATTAGTATAAAATTAAGTAGTTTCTCTTAGAATTACTAGTTTAATATAATATAGTAACCCTTAACTGTAAGAAAGCTAAAATAATTAGCTATAAACTATATATTTAGTACAATTAAAATCTTAGTTGCAGGGCTAAAGTTATTAAAAAAAAAAGCTTTTACTTCTTTAAACTAGTTCTAAAATATTAACTTAAATTTATAATAAGTAATTATTACAGTCTAAGGCCTTAGAAATTAAAGAAAGTGCGTAAATAATAGCTGCTTAATAGTTTAAAATAGCTAATTACTATTAATAACTACTTAAATAAGCTCTTTCTTAAAAGCATCTTAAGTAAATTTAAGTATTAAAGTAAGTATACTACTTTTTTAAAGTTAAGTATGTATAGAGTTTATTATGCGCAGACTATTATAAATAAGAGTTAAAGTACTTTAACAATTAACTATATTAATATAGTTTATAAAGTGTTTAGTCCTTATTCTTATTAGCCTTAAGTGTTACAGGATTATACTGCAGTTAAAATAGAAAATATAAAGGCAGCTAGTTATAATATAGGCAGCTTCTTTAAACTTTAACTAAATACTACTAGTACAGGTAGCATAGTTCTAGTAGGGAGATTTGCTGTCTAGATTTTAAGCCTAGCTAGTTATACTCTACTACTTATTTTAATAAGTTATAATTTTATTTCCTTTTTCCTGTATAGCTTCTTAAAGTAGGTATATTAATAGATTTAACTTTTTCTACTCTTCTCTCTAAATAACCTAGTACCTGCTTATTTAAAATTAGTAAAAATTTTATAAAAGCTTATAAATGTGTTTAGCTATAATATATAAGTAAACAGCGTTTAGTTTAAGAATATAATAAAAAGCTATTATAAATTATTGCTATTACTAACGTATAGCACATAAATGTCTGCTTTATAACTTTAATAGTATATAGGCTATATATAGTAGGCCTTTAGCAGACGCGTGTACAACTAAACTAAAATTAACTTATCTCTTTAATTATGTACTATATTAGGCGCTTTTTATTTAGACTTTATTAATTTCTAAAGACGAAAGCAGTATAGTTATAAAGTTATACAATTATTTTTATGTTATATAAATTATATTAATTAGCTGTAATAAGCGCTAATTAATACTAATAACTTAGCACAGGAATACTACTATAATTAATTTAAAAAGCCTTTAAAGTTTATAGAATTACTAGAATTTATATCTTTATTTTAATTTTTGTTCTTAACTTTAGCCTATAATTCCTGCTACTACTTCTTAGTTTTATATTTATTCTTACATTAATTATAGTACGTATTAATATTAGAATTATTATTAACTTCTTTCTTGCATTTATTACTATTGTGTCCTTTAATATATAGCTTGTTGCTATATAGAATAGTATTATTACTAAGTCCTAAAGACTTGTATACTAGCAGAGGCTTAAATAGTCTATACTAGTTAGTAAGTATATATAATAAAAAGATGTGTTAAAACTTACTTCTAATTTTAACTTATAGTAACAGCTAACTTTTCTAAACTTATATTTTTAATAAAGTCTTACTATTCCTTTTTAGCTTATTTGCTTTTAAAAGTATTAGTGTAAAGCTTTACTAATTCTTTATTATAAGTACAACGCATAATTCTTTTAAAAATACTACTAAAGCTATAAATTTAAGTATATATACAACTTTAGCTACTATTATTTAAGCTTTCTATTACTTACGCTGCTTTATTTAAGATTCTTGCGTGCTATGTTATATTAACTTTGTAGTATGCGTCTTTTTATTTTTTATAAATTTAATTAAAAGTTGTTTATAGCTACTTACTTATTTATATATAAGCATAACTCTATTATAAATAACTATGTTAACTTACTACTTTTTTAAGCGTTGTATTACTTTTAGTTAAGCACTTCTTATACTACCTTTATTATTTCTTTGCGCCTTTTTATACTTATATTCTTGTGTTATTTTATACCTTCTATTCTTTTTTTTAATTAGTATATAGCAGCGTAATTAGCTACATATACGTTCTGTAAAGCCTTTGTCTTAAAATTAAGTTAAGCTGCCTAACTTCTTTATACAACAGCTTAAAAACTAAAGCTTAACAATTTCTTTGTTAGAACTTTAAAATTTATAAAACAACTTTTCTTTAAACTACCTTAGCCGCGTTACGCAAGTATATTATTAATTTTGTCTTTTTTATATTTATAACTCTTTATAAATTAGCATGCGCTGTAATTAATAGCTATATTAAATACTTTTATAAGCTTCTCTTACTTATTGCGTTTAAAACCTAGTAGTACTAAAATTACAATGCGCAGAACTAGGCCTTTAGGACTATTACTTAGCTCTTCTTTAATTATTGTTATTGTAATAGATGTAATAATTAACTATAATTAGTTAATTTTAGTTGTAGTAGTTGCATAGTAAGTAAAAATACAGAAATATTACTATATTGTAGCTAGTGTAGCCTATGCGCCCTTACTAAAGCTAACTAAAAATTAATATTTTGCCTATATTTAGACACCCTACTAATTACTACCTACTAACAATACACCCTAGCAAGTTATATTATAATAGCTTTTTATTATGTTTACTTGCGCACTCTATTACTACAAAAATAATTAATAATAATTTTATACGCTTACTATAAATTTTAACAACTTTATAACTACTATAATAGCACGCACTAAGCAAACTGCGTAAGCTTTAACTAGTAGCAAAGTGCTTATAAAGAATTTGTAAATAAAAGCTAGTTAAAAGCTGCCTATATTATTTATAAAGGCTAGAGCTATTAAGAAAAATTGTTAATATAAGCTAGGTAGTAAGTTATTACAGTCTTTTATTATAGTTAAATACTAATAGCATATAGCTATTGCGCTAAAAAAAATTAAAAAGTAATAAAAGTTAACTAAACTATTACTGCGTAAACTCTTATTTACCCGTCTTATTTATAAGATTACGCATTCTTATTACTTTAATTTACGCTTTTAAGTAAAGGCAATTTATGCTTTTTAAGAGTTAGCTAAAGCCTTCTTAGTTAGCTATTTTAAAGGTATTATAACTACTTATATTATTTTTAAATTTAATACTAATAAATATAGACTGTAACCTTAATGCTATTTATACAAAGAGAGTTACTATTTAAGTTAAAGATTTAAAAATAGTAGTTAGATACTATAAGAAGTTTAGTACTAACTTTATATTCTTATAGCTTTTTACAAAAAGACTGCATTACAAGTAGTTAAAGTTTTTTTAGTATATAATAATATAAAAATACTTTTTTAATTACTTTTTATACTATAATAACTAACTATGTTAACAACTACAATATAACTACTATATGTAGTTGTAGTTAACTAACTACAACCACAACCACTGGTCTGTGCGACCCCAACCCAACCTATACCCACGCGTGGGTACCCACGACCCATTTACCAGCCTAACTATAGCTTAATAAGCTACTTTTTAAATAATTAGACCTTTAAAAAGTATAATAATGTAGCCTTAAAAAAATTAATAAGTCTCTAAATTATCTACAAAAAACGCGTTTTTATATATAGTAAGCTTTTTATTATTGTTATTACTATATGTAATCCTCTTATGCCTTATATATTAAAAGTATTATATAAGATAATCTATAGCTTTTATATAAGTATCTGTAGAGTTAGTAAAAAAGTAAGAGAGCTTAGAAACTGCATAAGTAATATTAAGACGCAGCATAATAGCTGTGTATAGCGCACTACTAATACGCTCTTAGTAGGCCTTAATTTAAGGCTTTAAGGCTTTTTTAAGATTTTTAACTAGCTTCTTTAAAAGTAGAGGAGTCTTTAAAAACTTATTAAGGGCGTCTAAATTAAATTTTTTTATAACTTTATTAATATAAGTGTTGTATAGTAGCAATATTATACGCTTTTTATAATCTTTTATAATCCTTATCTTTAGAAACTAGCTTACTTTTTTTTTATCTTTAACTTTATAAATTTCTTTAATTAATTTAAGGAGCTCATAAGCTTTTGTTTAGTAAGATTAATAATTTATAAAAAGAATATTATTTATATAAAATATTAGAAGAAGCGCGTAATTTTTAGTATAGAAAAAACAAAGCTCCTTAGCTAAGGCCTATAGGCTAAGCTTTTTTAGTATACTTAAGAACTTATTATACTATAACAATAGTAAGTCTTGTAAGCTATATAAGGCTCTCTTAAGCTTACTGCACCTTTTTAGGTACTTATAACTATCTAGTAGGTTGTATAGAACTATTGTTTCTTTACTAATATTAGTATTAAAGAACGCGCCTACTATATTAAGCTACTAAATTTTTATATTAAACTTAGCTGTAATTACTATTATAAGTTTAAAAGATTATGTAGCTAGTGTTACTATATATATTAAGTGTAGTAAGTTTTTTGCTTAAAGGTTTTCTTTCACTCTAAGACATGCTTTATATTTAAAAAAGTAGCTATTTTTATTAAGCTTGTAAGTAAATACTTATTAAAGAAAAAAAGGCCTAAAGTCTTTTAAAGTTTTCTTTTCTATTTAAGTGCTTTTTAAAAGTAAAGTATTAATTCTTTTTTAAGTAGCTTATTTAAATAAAGTTTTATATTAGTAGTTATAAAAGTTTTCTTATTTATTTAGAAGCTTTAAGAAATTGTTAAAGTAAGTTTAAAGTTAATTATTCTTTTAAAAAGCTGCTACTATTATAGTATAAACTGTAATTAGCTCTTAACTTTCTTAAAACTAATAAAGTAGTGCCTTAAGCTTAAGTGCCTTTAAAAGGTTATAAAGTAAATAGTATATGCTTGTACTTTCTATATTAGAACTCTATTAGTTCTTGTTTTTTAGCCTTAAGGAGCTTCTTGTAAGAAGTCTCTACACTTTTTTTTTATAAAGTTTTTTTACTAGAGAATTTTAAAAAACTCTAGCTAGTGCTATAAAATTCTTAGCACTATACTAAGCTTTCTTAGAAGTATTCTCTACTTTTTTTAAAAACTATAAGAGTCTCTGCATATTTATTAAGCTTAATTTACTAGTTGTTTACAATTTCTAAGAGCTAAGCAGCTTATTACTACTACTTGCAGCTCTTAGAGCTAAGGTGCTTTGCCCTAGTATTTGCGCTTTTAAAGAAGAAGGCGCTAGCGTTGCCTTAAGCGTTAGTAGCTGTCTTAAAAGACTTTTTTGCTCTACACAAATTTCTTAAAAAGCGTTAGCCTAATGCTTTTTATATACTTTTAGCGTACTACTTATTAAAGACTATAGCAGGCTTTTTATAGTTTTTATTATTAGCTAATTGCTTATTAGCTGTAAAGCTTTTTATATTATTGTTACTACTTAACTAATACTTATAAGCTGCTTAAGTATTTCTCTAGCCTTACTAATTTTATTATTATTAATAGTGTATACTATAAGAACTACGTTCTGCTTTAGCATCTTATAAGCTAGTCTCTTATAGTATAGCATTTTATTAAATATAATATTACGCATTATAATAACTTAGTTAAGCGCTAGAACTTATACTTAGTATATGTTAGAAGCTCTATAGCCTACTAAGTAACTAATATAGCCTTTAGAAAGAGTTTAAAAGCTCTTTTTATATTGCTTAGCTACTCTATTCTTATTTAAAGAATAATCGCAGCAGCTAAAGGCGTATATACTACTTTAATTTAGTTTTATGTTTGTTGTAAGGCTCTTAAAAAGCTTTAGTTTATAGTACTTAAAGTACTTTTTACTCTATTAACTAAAAAGCTTATTTAGTAAGCATAAACTATGCGCATAAAATAGGCTTATATTATAAAGCTACGCTACAGCCTTAATAAATTCTAGCTAGAGATTCTTAGGTAGATTTACGCTTACTTTTATTGTAATTAACTTAGTTATTATTTTTTATCCTACTTATTTAGTAGCTTTATTTAGTTTATGTGTATGTAGTAAAGAAAGCTTAATTATAATACTATATTTTTTATATTATATTTAGTACTATAATATACCTTACTAAGAGAGCGTTAAAAGATTGTTATTTTGTGTAATTTTAACTATCTAAAGCTTGTAACAAGACTTAATAAGAGCTTTAAAATTGTAAAAAGCTTTTATAATTTCTAAAATAAATTTAGCTTATAAAATGTATATATAAAGCTTGCTACTAAAAGCGTTTTTAATAATTTGTATTTATTGCTTTTTTAAACAACTTTAAGGCATGTTAAATAAGTTTTATAGGATCTTCTAGTATAGTTAAAAAGAATTTTTTTTAGTTACCTTAAAATAACTTATTTAGTATAAGTTAGAGTATAGTGCTTATATTTAATGTGTACTATTTTTTTAATCTGCACTTTTTATGCTGTATTAATAAATGCTTTTAGTGCTTTTAGACTTAGATATCTTACTTTAGTATACTAAAAGTTTTTTAAGTTACTTTTTAGATATGTTTTTTATAAGCTTCTAATAAAAAGTATTATATTTATAATAAGCTTTAGATAAAAAAATAGAAGCTTATATTTAAAAAATAAGAAGTTAAAATAATATTTAAGCTGTGCTAGTATAATGTTTTTACTAAGTGTACTTTAGTAAAGTATATTATTTAGGCCTAAGTACTAAACTCTTTTTCTGCGTAGGCAAGCTTATAAGACTATATTAAGATAAAAACTTTTTACAACTGCTATATTTATAAAAGTAAAATTTTTAGTCTTGTTGCTGCATATTCTACTTAGGATTTAGCGTAGAATGTAAGTTTCTTATTCACTAATATAAAAGGCTTAAGTACTTACTTTTACTATCTCTACCTCTCTTACAAGTACAAAGGAGCTTAGTATAAGTAGTTTTTTACTATTTACTAAGTGCAACGCGGCCTTACTATTAAGTATAGTACTTTCTAATAGTATATAGGCGTTATAATTACTAGTATAGTAGATACTTAGGCTGTTGTCTTCTTTAAGAAGCGCTAGGTTAATTAAAGATATAATAATACTGCCTAAAAAAGCTTTTAACTTGCTTTTTTCTTTTTAAAAAAGCTTATATTTTACTTTAACTAGTTTGTCTTTAAGTTTTTTAAACTAGTTAGTATATAAGCGTTTTTAAATTTTTATTAGCTTTTTTTTTACTAATATTATATTAGACTTTAGTATAAGCCTTAATTGCTGCTAGAAGTATATAGTATTTTATAAAATTCTAGTAATACTTATACTTTTTATTATTTTTGTATAGGCACTTATAGTTAACTTTCTAGCCTACGCCTTTATTGCCTTAATTTTTACAAGTTGTTAAGTTTTTTAAAGTAGTAAAGGCTTTTTTTATTAATTTAGCTAAGCTTAGTATGCTAACTAAGCGTTAATAAAGTATTTCTTAACATACTTAACTAGTTTAGTTAAGGGTTAAATAATTCTTTTTAAGCATTTATTACTATTAGTAAAGCGTTTTTATTATATTAGCTTAGTTAAGAGCGTATTTAACTCTTATAGCGTTTAGAAAGTTAAATATAGTAAGCACGCTGTTTACTTTAAGAATTTTTAGCTTTTTAGCTTTTAGTTAGCTTATTTACTACTTATTATACTAAGCTTATAGTTTTATAGTACTAAGTTTTATTTTTTTAAAGCTTACTTAGTACTCTTAGCGTGTTACTATTTAGTTAACAGCATCTATTAGCGCTAGTAAAAGCTGTAGTTATTTAATAAGCTTGTTAAGCGTTTAACTAGTACTATTTATAAGTCTAATTATAATTAAAGCTAGTAACTACTTATTAATAGTTGCATAAACTTAATTTTAAATATACTAAAGAGTGCGCGCGTTTGTAGCCTAGTCTATATACCTTATATAGTATTTATTAAGTTTTTTATTATAAGCTTTAAGTTTTTCTTAAGATAAGTTTTCTATAAGCGCTAAGGGCCTTAAAGGCAGCCTTATTAATATATTAATAGTTATAATAGCCTCTAAGTTAACATATTTCTAGACTTCTTTAAATTTAGCGTTAAACTTTAGCTAAGTATACTAGTAAGTTTAAGTTACATGCTTTCAAAGGCGCGCTAAGTTAGTAATTTAAAAAAAGTTGCTTACTATTATTTTACGTGTAATTAGTTAGTAAGTTAAGAGGTATAAACTAATTTTTAAACAAATTAGAGAGTTTAAACTACTACTAGCGTACTTTAAGTTGCGTATAGAGAATCTAAACTATAATTTAAAGCGCTAAGCTTATAACTATAAAAAACAAGGAGCTAGTAACGATAGTTTAGGAGAACTAAATAATTAATTCTAATTCTGCTTTTCTAACTAAGTCTAAGACGTGCTATTTATATAGACCTAGCTTTGAAAGGCTGCTGTTAAACTAAGAGAAGTTTAACACATATCCTGCTAAGCTTAGGTGTAAGCTTATAAGTTCGGCGTAGATATTCTAACGTGAGGTCAGCTAGCGCGCGCTCAGCGCGTAAGCTAACAGGCGCCTAGGCTTAGGCCTAAGGAGGCCTTGGGCCTTGAGGTTGGTACGTCATAGATGCGACAAGATTATTATACTATTCTTATAATAACTTTACACTAGTTCCTACAAATACTAAGTAGTAGAGTGTATTCTTATAAGCTTTACATTTAATATTAGTATTTAACTATATAAAAACATACCTAAGGTTGCATTTGCGCAGGAGGAGATTGCCAAAGTAATACACCTTTACTGCACCTGGACCATTAACATGCGCAGTGTATATAGTGTACTAGCCAAACCAGCCTTTTACAGTCCTTGTTGTAACCTCAACATCTATGACACTAGACGCAAAGATATCTTAACTACAGTTACATTCTAACCTTAGCACTAACTTAATTACTACAAGGACTATCGCCACCAGCTCCTTTTTACCTAACGGGGGTGGCTACTTAACAACAGTAAACGCCGGCTTCGTAATCTACTACTATAGCTTCTAGTATATTAACTTTGTAAGGTCTAACTTTACTTAATGTAAGCTATTAGTTTTTATATTAAATAAGAAAAAAAATAGTCTAAGTATTGTATTATTTGTATGCGGGTTGTTTGTATGCAGTACTGTGTAGTGTAGGAAATCTTAAAAGTAAAAAGCAGTAAGTAGAGAGCTTTTATAAAGAGGTATTGCAGGCTCCTGCTGCGGTAACGTACGTGTCTTTACCCTCCTCCTTTATCTCTATCACAATCTTGCTACTATCTATAGGCTAGCAATTACTATTAAACACGTTTTAATTAGTGTTGTTTTTTAGTACCTTAAGCAAATTTTTTAACCTTAATTTTCGCTTAGTAGTTTAAGCTTTTTTGCTCTAAGCGCTTAGCGCGTAGACCTTATTTACTTACTGTTTAAATTTTATTAACTACACACAATTTATTTTTTTAACTTTTGCGTCTAATTAGTAGAGAGTAGCTGCGTTTTACTTTTTTAGAAACCCCATTTTGAATACAACAACAACCACCACCTTTAACACCTTAGAAATAAATAAAAACATACTACTACAGAATTAAGAAATTACTAGCAATTAAATTATACAAAAATAAGGTTAGTAGAATGATAATCTAATTATAGGTATGTATAGAAACTATTAGTAGAAAGACACGCCTACTTAATAATAGAGTATATAAGTTAAGTTGTAGATTAAGTGATTATTAGATTGTTACCCTATTACGCAATACACAGAAGACGTTATATACTTTTAAACTTAGTAGTTAAGCACTAACTTAATATGCAGTAGGGTATTACCCTGTGCAACAGCACGTTACTAGACTAATTAAGTCTCTTATTTATAAGCATTCTTCAAAAAAGTACTTATAGAATACTAGTAGTAATTGCTTTTATAGTTTTAGTTGTTTAAGTAGATTATTATAATATAGTTAAGTATTTCCTATAAGATAGTTTATACTTAGAAAGCAAACCTAGTATTACTACGTAACTAAAGGTCTTATAGCTTGCTTATTCTTCTTAGTTGTTTATATACCTAGTAGGTAAGTATTATAGAAGTTGCTTTAAAATAAACTTTCGCAATCTGCAAATAATGCTTTACTACTTATACTTCTAGCGTTTAGTTAATGATAAAAATTTGAAGTTACGTTTTTATGCTTAAGTATGCTAACTAGCTTGCGTAGTAGAAGATGTTAGTTTATAAGCCTAATTAGCTTTTTACCAGTAATTATGCGTACTAAGTCTTATAAGTAGAAGCTTAGGTTACTATTTTATACTTTATCTACTATTAGAAGCCTAAAATTTTAATATTCAAGATAATTTAGGCCCTACAACTTGCTTACTATGAGCAAGGGTTTTATTTAAACTAGCAAGCGTGTTAAAATCTCTAAGTATAGACTTTTAGACTAGTAATACGTTGTTAAACTTATTGAAAAAAAAGTTTTCTACTTTTAAGTATTAATAGATAAGCTCTCTCTAGCAAGCGTAATACTCTTTAACTATCAATAACGTTATAATTATTAAGTTGTTACTCCCTAGAGTAGGCTAGTAAATAGGTTGTAGGTATCTTCGCGTAGGTATAGGTTAGGTTAGAGTTGCATAAACTAGTTGTTGTAGTTATAGTTAAGTTGCACACACTAGTAGTTATAATTGTAATTAAGTTATATAAACTTGTAGTTATAGTTGTAGTTAAGTAATATAAACTAGTAGTTATAGTTGTAATTAAGTTTTACAGACGTATAGGTGTAGTCAGGTTAAAGTTGTAATTAAATTAATGCTTACTTAGCTTACCTCTTTTGATTTTAACTAACTCTACCTTATTCTTATGTAATTATAGCTAGGTATTACAGCAATTTGTTACGATAAATAGCATGTAACTATAATCTTACTACTTCTCGCTATAACTTAACTATAACTTAACTTATACCTATAGTCTGTGCGTATAACTACAACTACAACTACTAGTCTATATAACTTAACTATGGTATGTGTCCTTACCCTCCTCCTCCATCTCCATCGCAATCTTGTTGCCAGCTATAGGCTGGCAATCGCCGTTGAACACGTTTTAATTAGTGTCGTTTTTTGGTACCTTTAGCAAATTTTTTCGACCCTGATTTTCGCTTGGTGGTCTGAGCTTATCTACTCAGAGCGCTTAGCGCGTGGACCTTATCTACCCACTGTTCGAATCTCGTTAACTACGCACAATCTTTTTTTGACTTTTGCGACTATTTAGTAGAGGGTAGCTGCTTTTCACTTTTTTTGGAAACCCTATTTTAACTACAACAACAAACACCACCTTTGACACCTTAAAAACAAATAACTTAACTATAACTACAACTAGTAGTCTATGCAACTTTAACCTAACTTATACTTACGCTTAGCGTAAATAGCGTGGGTATAAGTTAGGTTAAAGTTAAGTTAGTTTACGTCAGACCTCCTCTTTTCCTAAAGTCTACTACTTTTATTTCTAAGGTATTTAAGTTGGTGCTTGTTGTTATAGTTAAAATAAAGTTTCTAAAAAAAGCAAAAAGCAGCTACCCTTGACTAATTAGTTACAATAGTTAAAAGAAATAATTATGTATTGTTAATAATAATTGAATAGTAAGTAAATAAAGTCTACGCGCTAAGCGCTTAGAGTAGAAAAGCTTAAACTACTAAGCAAAAATTAGGGTTAAAAAATATGCTAAGAGTACTTAAAAACAACACTAATAAAAACGTGTTTAACAGCAATTGCTAGCTTATGGCTAGTAATTAGATTGCAATAGAAAGAGAAGAGAAGAGTAAATACGAATATGTTACCGCAGGAGGAGCCTATAATACTTTTTTAAAAAAGCTTTTTACCTGCTACTTTTTACCTTAAGAGTTTCCTACACTACGTAGTACTACATACAAACAACTTTTATTTTAATAATATAATACTTAAAAAAATTTTGTCTCTATTAAATAAAAAGACTATTAGCTTAGATTAAATAAAATTAGACTTTAATAAGTTGCTATACTAGAAGCTATAGTAGTATATTACAAAGCTAGCGCTTACTATTGTTAAGTAGCTACTGTTGTTAGTTTAAAAAAACTAGTAGCAATAGTTTTTATAATAATTAAGTTAGAATAGAATTTAGAATATTACTATTGTTAAGATATCTTTATATCTAGTATTATATATGTTAAGGTTATAGCAAGGACTGTAATGAGCTAGTTTAGCTAGTCTACTATATACACTACGCATATTAATAGTCTATGTATAGTAAAAGTATATTACTTTAGTAATTTTCTTTTGCTTAAATTCAACTTTAGTAAAATTACTTAAAAGTAGCTTTACAAAAAGTAAAAGCGTATTAAAACAGCTATTAAGTAGCTAGAGTAAACTAATAAGCAAAAGAATTCTGTAAAATACTTCTAGGAATAGAAGAGCTATGCATAGAAAGTAATGCTATTATTATTTATTTACATCTAAAAATAGGCACTAAGCGCCGCAACTACAACACTACTAGAATAGTAATAAAATATTATAAGTTGCAGTAAGTAGTAAATAGTTAGTAATAAATAGTTATTAGGTATAAAGGTTAGTTAGAGGGACGTTAAGCATCTTTATTTTTGTCTAAATATACAACAAATAAATTGCGTGCTAGCTAAATATGAGCGCATAAGCCTAGATACCTGTTGTTAGCAATAGATTTTTTAAACTAAAAAGATATCTATAAAATGTGCAGTTATATTAAAAGGTTATTTAAAAAGGCTAACGCTACTAAAGTCTACTACAAATAGATAAAGGAATAGTTGTATACTATATGCCTACTACTCTGAAAAGAGATAATTAATAACGTATAAATTAGATCTAATTTATTTTTTCTTAAATCTTACTATTGGAAAATAGCTAGCTTAGATAAAGTTTATTAGCTAAAATAAGAAGGCGTTAATACAGAAATGTGCTAAATAAAACTATTTCATTAGCATATAACCTGAACTTCTAAATAATTAAGAAACGTAGTAATTAAGATTAGTAAACATTTTACAAAGACAAGCACGCTAGCAGATATGAACTTAGAAGTAAAAGACTTTATTAAGTCTTTAGGCGATTAACAGCTTAAGCTATTAACTTTTAATATGCTTATAGCTTACTCTAGAGCTAAGAAACTTTTACAAGAAACCTACTAAATACGCGTACTCGCCCGGGACGGCGTAACGCCCGATTTGAACACCAAAATCACCACCACACCTGAGGCTGTAGAGCCTCACACAATAGCTACTATCGCAAGATTTTTTAGTAGTGAGATCTAGAGGGCTTAAATAATATATATAGCTATAGAAATTAAGTTAGAGTTCTAATCGCGCGCCCTGTGCGCGAGGTAGATGCTGGTTAAGCTGTAACACTACCTTAAGGCTCTCTACTACTTGTAGGGCTCGCGATAGGCCTCTTTTTTTAAGTAGCCTTTTTAAGAGCCTTAAGGCTGCTCCTCTTACCTTCTTAAGAAGTTTTTATAGATTGTTAGAGTCGTTTTGCAGCCCTGCAAGCAGCTGCCCTAGAGGCCTGTTTAGCAGCCCTCTTAGCCTTCTCCTTCTCCCTTACTAATTAAGCTGCAGCCCTTGCCTGTTACCTTATTTCCTTCTTCTTTCTCTTTGCCTTCCTTATCTCCTTACGAAGCCTGTTCATCTCAGCTTTTTAGTGTTGTACCTGCTCCTTCTCGCGCTTCTAGAGCTGCTGGCAATTACGTGCTTTTTTTACCTTCCTTAGAGACTAGACTATAGCTCCACCTTAGTACTTCTTAGGCTCCTAAAGTAGGAGAGGCTTCCCTTGTGTCCTACGCGTCTTTTTATTAATTAGAGCCTTACATAGACTCTTAACTTTATGCTTAAGAAGAGTTTTTTAAGTTAAGATTTAGTAATAAACTTAGCTTAGCCTTTAAGCTTATTTATTACTTTAATCTTTTACTACCTTGCGTAGTAGGCGTTTAGCTTTTCTTTAGTTTAAGGCACTTAAGCTTAAAGACTTACTATTGCTTAAAGGGCTCTTAATACTAAACCTTTTTAATATAACTTTAAGATTAAAGGGTAAGAGGTCTATAGCTTTAAAAGCCTTTAAGATTGTTATTTTCTTAAAAGAGGCTTGCTAGGCTTAGTAGAAGAGGTAAAAGAAATCCCTTTTACTTATTAAGGTAAAGCCCTGGTTCCTCTCTAGAAATCTAGATATTTTAGCCTAGTAAGCCAATAAGAAAGGCTTAAATAGGGCAATATTAAAAGGCTGCAGCGTGTAAGTTAAATAAGAAGAATAGACTATAAAGAAAATCTTGTTCTAATTATAGTTTTTTATAAAATCTATAGTAAAGTAAGATCTATAGCTGTCTAGAATAAGTAATTAATAGGAGAATTAAGCTTTTACCTTAGTATTATAATTAAACACTTGTTTAAGCTACGTAAGACTAACATTATTATTTGTCTAGCTAAAGAGTAATAAAGTAATTTAAACTTAATAAGTTTTAAAATTAAGAGCTTGTAACTAGGTGTCCTGTATTAATTCTAAGGTTAATTAATATATAAAAGTAGGCGCTAGGTAAGATTTATTAGCATAAATATAGGCTAGAAGTGTTATTTACTCTTGTAAGCTATCTTAAATAGTACTTCTTTTTTTTTCCTGCTTGTATAAAGGCCTATTAAAGATCCTCTTTAATCTTCCTAAAATACTTAGAAGGAAGCCCTTCTTATCTATATTATATATATAACGCGCCTTAATGTAGTACTGCTTAATTTTCTTGCGTAGAAAATTAACGTATAAGCTGTACTTTCTCTTAAAATTAGCCTTGTGGCGATTGTTATCTATGCCTGTTGTCTATCTCAAAATAAGCTTATTAGGGTACTAGTAGACAAAGCAATTAACCTAGTATATTCTAACTTCTTTTTTTACAATTTGTAAGGTAAAATTACGTATTATAGCTCGTGTAGGTAGAAGGCCTCGCCTAGTAAGCTGTTTGATATACTATAGGAGCTCTAGCTCCTGTTGTGGGTGGAGAGCCTGTTAATTCTGAGCCTTAAGGCTGCGTAAGGTTAATGCACTTTTATGCCTGTAAGCGAGGGTTGTAGGCTTAACACTATATTCTTTTGCGATCTGCGCGTATATAGGTTTCTCTCCTAGATTCAATAATTCTATAGCTGCAAGCGCAGCCTCAATTGGTGGTGTTACGCGTTGTTGAAGAAATGGTGTTGCATGGGCGGATCGGGCGTTACGCCGTCCCGGGCGTTACGCCGTCCACCTCGGTAATACATAAGTAAATAAACTAAGAATTTTAGTATTAAAAAAAGGAGTTTTTTTGTTCCTACTACTAGAAAAGATTATTTACTACAATGAATTTAGCATACTAAAGTGCTGTAGAGATAAACACTCTCTACTATATATATAGTACTCTCAGATATATGCTTAAGGATTGTGAGCTGTACTTTATTATAAAATAGATAGAATAGGTTAGTTTAAACTAAAATATTACAGCTAACAAAGAAACTTACTACTTTAGGCTATCAAAAAAACGTCTAGAGGAAATTTCAAAATAGCTATTATTAAACTAAGTCTTGCTATAAATTTAAAGTCAAGATTTAAGAGTTGTATAATATTACTAACAACTTACTTAATTAACTAGCTTTTAGTATCCTAAGGTGGACGGGACAACGCGCAGGATAGGCCAAAGCTCACCTTACTAAAACAACACTACCTTTTATTAAATAAGCACTCCAATATTATAGATCTGATCTAGGAAGCAATTAACAAAATTGTTTTACGCGCACTAGGCGCATTTTTCTTATATAAAAAGTTTGTAGAAAAGTATAGTGTAGTATAATCTACGCTTCTATAAAAACACTAAGACGTTTTAACCTTACGCAACCTTAAGTTTTAAAATTAATAGGCTTTCTACCTACAACAGGAGCTAGAGCTCCTACAGTAAAATAAATAGCTTACTAGGCGAGGCCTTCTACCTACACAAGCTATAATACAAAATTTCGCCTTATAGATTGCAAGGTAAGTGATTAAATTATAAGAGATTAATTACCTTGTCTATTAGTACCTTAATATGCTTATTTTAAAATAGACGATAGGAATTAATAACAATTGCCATAAGGCTAATTTAAAAAGGAAGTATAGCTTATAATTTATTCTCCTACGCGAGAAAATTAAGCAGTACTACATTAAAGCGCGTTATATATATAATAAAAACAAGAAAGAAGCCCTACTTAGTCTCCTAAGAAGATTAAAGAGGATCTTTAGCAAGCCCTTATATTAGTAAAGAAAAAGAAAAAGTACTATTAAGAATAGCTTGAAAAAGGAAATAACACTCTTAGCCTAAACATACGCTAATAAGTCTTATCTAGTGCCTACCTTTATATATTAATGAACTTTTTAATCAATATTAGACACCTAATTATAAGCTCTTAATTTTAAAACTTATTAAGTCTAAGTTATTTTATTACTTTCTAGCTAGATAAAAACAATATCAGTCTTGCATAGCTTTAATAAGTATTCATTTATAATAATAAGGCAAAAGCTAAATTTTTCTATTTATTATTAATTATAGACAGCTCTAAATCTTAACTTACTATAAGTTTTATGAAGTACTATAATTAGAACAAGATTCTTCTTGCAGTTTATCCTTAATATTTAACTTACACGCTGTAGCCAGTTAATATTATACTATTTAAGCCTTTCTTACTAGCTTACTAGACTAAGATATCTAGTTTTCATGAGAGAAACTAGGGCCTCACCTTAGTAAATAAGAGAAATTTCTTTTCTCTTTTCTACTAAGCCTAGCAGGCCTCCTTTGAAGAAATATTAATTCTTAAAACATTTAAGGCTATAGGCCCTTTACTCTTTAACTTTAAAGTTATATTAAGAAAGTTTACTATTAAGACCTCTTTAAAATAATAATAAGTTCTTAGGCCTAAGTGCTTTAAACTAAAAGAAAGTTAAACGCCTACTACGAAAGGTAGTAAAAACTTTAGTAATAATTAAGCTTAAAGGCTAAGCTAGGTTCATTACTTCATAGTTAGACAGCTACTAAGATATAATCTAATTATTAAACATTAGTAAGGCAGCAGACTACCTGATTCACAAAGCCAAAAGGCTAGAACTAAAAAAATAAGCTTTTAAGCAAGAGATACCTTACAAAAACCTTTATTAAAGCTTTAATTAAAAAAATAGCCAATTAATACACTATAGCACTAAGTATGATGTAAGCTACTTTTCTAGAAAAAGGAAAAGCAAGTAGGCAAAAAACTAGAATAGTGCTAAAGGTAAGGTAATACTAGTGAAATTATACCTAAAATAACTTTTAAGAAAGTATAGAATACTAATAGTTAAGTTAGACAGTTATTCACAACTATATCTATTTTGAATTAAAATATGCACGCACTAGTAAACAGTAAGGCTGTATAAATAATAATCTCTCTATAAGTAATGTACGGGTGTTGGAGTGTATGAAGACATACTGCTACGAGGGCAAGAGATTACTAGTGGTTAGATCATGCAAGAACAAGGTTAGTAAGATAATAATCTTATTGTAGGTTGATTATAAAAACTATTAGTAGAAGAAGAAGCCCAATCTGTAGTATAGTACAGGAGCTTAGCTGTAGAGAGCATAAATAATAAATAGTGTCCCCTTTCTATAAGATACAGGAGAAGCTATATACCTTAAACGCACGTAGTTAAGCACTAACTTAGTGTGCAGTAAAGTATTACTCTGTGCACTAGCACAAACCTCCCCTTCCTGTAAGCTTAGCCCTTTTAAGCTCTACACTCTACAGAAAGAAAAAAAGAAAAAGCAGCTATACAAAAGAAATAAACAAAGAAAACACTATTTAATTACTTAGAACGCTGCCTAATATTAGTAGATCTTATATCCTTATAGTAGCTACAGAATCTAGGTGTCAAGAAAGCACCTAGATTCTATAGGCTTAGCGGTTCTCTCTTTACACGCTTGACAAGGGCACATCTCTATTATATTACTATTTTTTACTTTTTTAAGCATTTACTTTTATAAGGTTCTTAAGCAGTATTTTAAAGTGTTTAGTCTAAGTATAGGTGTAGTTATTGTAGTAGCAGCAGGGGCTTAGGTCTTAAATATTAATTAAAGACAACTATAACAAGGCTCTCTCATTAGAGTTAAGAGTACTAATACGTTATCTAAAATTACTGTATTAAATTAAAAACAAACGCGTGGAAGACGATAAAAAGTATAATAAGTTTTTTGCCTTTTATAAAAGACTTAGTGCTTATTAGCTTCAAAGGTAAGTTCTTTTTAAAGGCGCTAAAGAGAATTAGCTTAAAAAAATAAGTATTTTATTTATTCTACTTATTCGTTATGTGTAGAGGGTTTTTTTTATTATGAAAGAAGTACAATTAATTAAAGAAACTTTAAACAAAATTAGTATAAAAGATGTTTTTCTCTAACTTTTGTACTATAAGCTATAAGTTAAAAATTTATTAAATAACATAGTTACAATATTTCTTAATGTAATTGTAAATCTATTCCTTAGTAGTATTCTATAGCATGTTATTTAGTTCCTTGCAGATAAGAAGATTATGCTACTAAGCCTGTTCTATAAGGGCCTTCTAGATTTAAAATCTATACTTAATATGCATATCTGCAGGAAATAGCTAGTTAATTCCTTTAATCTTGTTAAAATAACTAAAAAAGTATAAAAAGCTGTAGTAAGGTTGTAGTCAGCTTTATAAATCTCGTTATAAGTTTTTATAGTCGGTACCTTTATTACACTATCTTAAACCATAATAAACTAAAAAGCATAGTACAGTAGTTGTAAGTAGTTAGCCTAGTAAATTTATAAAATAGAAGAGGCAATAAAATTTAAGTTTTTTTTTTTTACAGATTTACTTTATCTATTTAGCATTAGAAACTACTTTCTACGCGTTTTCTAGCTAGTTAGTCTTATCTTCTTATTCTTTAATAAGACTATTTAACAGTTTAATACTTACATCCTTACGCTACTATAAGTATACTAGCATATACTTATAAAATCTTAGTAGCATCTTTATGTAGTTGTTTATATCCTTATTATTAAATAAGATACTACTTCAAATTATCTTTGTACTAATGCTCTCTATTATTACATGCTTAAAATTAAAGTTAATATGCTTAAAGTATATCTTATTGCCTTCGTTAGCAAGCTTAGCGTAGTAAAGGTAAAAAATTTAAGTATATTCTTTATAAAGCATTATATATTACAACTAGTATTCTAGGTCTATACGTATAGCCTATCAAATAAGTAAGTAGTATATATTATACAACTACGTAAGGTTTATTTTTCTATCTATATATTATAAATAGAACTTATACATCTTAAAAGTTTCTATAAAAGTATTCTTTAGATAGCTACGCTATTACAGCTATATATAAGTGTTAGTAATAATGCTTCTTGGGTGTTAGAATTTCTCTACCTATAGTTAAAACTCTATAGTGTTAATAATCTTATCCTAGGTAGGAATAGAGTAGAGGTTAAGTTAAGATAGTTAATATTAGTAGCTTAGCAGATCTCTGTAAAGCTCGTCCGTAGATAATCTATGTTAGTCTTCTTAGAATAAGTAAGTGCAATAAACAAGAGTTGTACTAGCACAATTAGTAAATTAATGTAAATAGTACAAAGTTGTGTTAGCACGTTTAGTAGAATAATGTAATAGCATAGAAAGGTAAAAAATTAAGTAATTCTTAGATTGCACTTAAAGTTAAACACACTAAGCTATAAAAGCTTAATATCTATAACTATATACTAAGAAAGTGTCTTACTATCCTACAAAATCCTATGCTGTCCTACAGAATCCTATACTATCTTATACGTAGGACGTGTGGGGTTTTATAGTACATTATAAGACACATGTAACTTATCCTATAAAAGATCTCTGCTAAGGCCTGTAAAATCACATGCCTAGTGCAGAGTAGCGTTATCTATTAGCACACAAAAGCTTGTCTTTTATTTAAGTAGTTTAAAATCTCTTCCTCCCTCTATTCTTTATACATAGTCTGTACCTTCTCTCTTCTTAAGTTTATAACACTATTCTCCTCTTCTATATTCTTGTCCTTATAAACTAGCCTAATAGTTTCCTATAGTACTGCTTATTGTCACGCACTTCGTAATTGCATAAATAGTTTTAGTTAACTTACTATAGTTGCCTATTAATATTATATTAAGAAGAGTCTACTATGTTAAATATTTTTATTAAAAAAGGCGTATAGAAATTATTATAAAAATAAAGTTAAAAAGTATGTTTTAGCAAAGGTGCTGTTGCTAAATTATTTGTAGCTAAACTAAAAGTTAGCTTAATTAAAGCAGCAGAAGTCTAAAGCTAATATAGTAAAGTTAGTTATACTTAAGGCGTTGTTAGCAGCGTATATAAAAAAGGATCATCTTTAGAAATTGCGTAAAGTGATAGCACGTTATAAGTAGTAGTTAATAAATAAGTTGAGAAAATTTATTAAAAAGATTAAAGCTTTAGAAACTATAGAGGATATTAACTATAAAGTTAGTATTCTATAAAGTAGCCTAATACTTAGCACGCTGTTGTTAAATTAAAGCGCGTTCTTTTCTACCTATTTAGAAGGTAATTTTACTTTTAATAACTTTCTAAGTAAGTTACATGGTACTATGTAAGTAGTTAGCAACAATTTATAAAGTTTATATTTAGTTGCTATATATTTTTACTATTAAGGTATTTAATTATTTTACTAAGTATTTTATGCTTTTGTTCTGTGCTTAGTGTGCAAGAATTTTCTTAACTTTAAAAATATTGTTTTTTTTTATTTTAGAGTAGAAAGTTCTTTATAATAGCGTTTCTAAGTTTACTAATTTCAATATATTAATATAAAATTTTAAATAGATTTTTGTATTAAGTAGAAAACTAAGTATATATGTAACTAGTCCCTTTATATCTAAAATTAAAAATAATTTAACTTTAATATTATTAAATTCTTTGTTAGGTTGTATAGTGCAAAAATTATTTATAAGCAAGTATACTTTATTTTTCTTTTTTAGCTAAAGTGCTGTTTTTTGTTTCTAGTTAATATATAAAATACTTTAGCGTTAAGCTTTCTTAAGTATTATTTTAAGTAACTTATGTACTATCTTTAGCTTATCTGCTATTGTAATAGCTACTTCTGTTTTTTAGCTTAAAAATATTTATATAAAGAAATTTAGGTGTCTTTTATAGTTTGCGTAAAACAGTATTAATTTTATAAATTTTAAATCTTATTATTATATACTATTTATACTATAAGTAGTAGCAATACCTAATTGTTTTGCTGTTAATTAACATATATCTTAAAATAAGCTTTTATTATATAATATCTTTATTCTATTTGTCTGTCGATTTGCGGGTAATCAGCTATTAATAGCTTTTATTTTATTCTAATTATAGCTAATAGTGTTGTCCAAAAGTTAGAAGTAAAAAGCTTATATTTATTACTAATAATCAACTTTAGTATACTATAGTACTTAATAATTTAGTCATTAATAATGTGTACTAGCTATACTGCTGTAAAACATTTTGTCAAGGCAATATAATCTGCTTGTTTTATTGATAAATTACCTACTACAAGAATTGCGTTATATAATACTTTAGCAACAAAGTCTTTTAGGACTAGTAAGCCTATAACAAAGTTTATAAGAACATTTAACTATAGAATGTTAAATAACTCTATTGCTTACATTTCTCTACAAAGTGCGTAAGTTCTATACTTCTTTCTCTAATAGTCTACGCACTTATCTATAAAAAAAGTAATCTTGTGTTTTATTCCTAAAAACTTATAATCTTTTTAAATAAGTTTTATAGTTTGTGTAATACTAAAATAAATATACATAAAGTTACTATAATATTGTTATATTATTACTTTTTATAATTTATTAAGTATGTTATATATAATTCGTAAAACTACGTTTAGTATTTTTACTAGTTCTAGTAATCTATTTTTATTAATTTTAAGTATTATAGTGTTAAGAATTTCTTTTATCTCTATAATATTATAATGTTAGCTAAAAGCGTTTACTCTGCTATTGTCTTTTTTAGGTATGTATATAATCTTAAACTTATATTATTTAAGTAATTCTAACTATTTTACTTATTATCAGTTAAGTACTTTAGTAGTTACAAAGTTAACTAAGTTCTTGTAATTTGTAAGTATTGTAAGTTTTAAGCAGCTTTCTACATATACTATTTAATACTATAAGTGTATAATAATAGCTAGCAGCTCTTTGTTATAAATATTATATTATTCTTTTAGTCAAAATTTTTTTATAAATAGTACACAATTAGGTGCTATTTACTTTGATATAGTTAACTAGCGTAGCCTTTAAGTATAAAGTCTAATGCGTTAGTCTTAAAGCGCAATAGTTATTCTACTTAAAATATTTTAAAGTATAGTAGTTTTAGACTTGCTTTTATTAGCGTTTAGAAGGCGTTTTTTTCTTTTTTACTTTACTTAAAGAGTATTTTTTTCTTTATAAGTCTTGTTAACAGGATAGTAATCTTAGAGTAGTATTTAATAAACTATTAATTAAAGTTTAAAATTTTTAAAAATAATTACATTTTTTTGCTGTTATTAGTTGCAGCTATTTTTTAACTATTAACATTTTTTCTTTATTTATTTGCACTCTTTATACTCCTACTATATATTTAAGAAAAGTAACTTTATCTTTATAAAACTTGCATTTTTCTAGTTTCAGTTGAAGGTTAAACTAGTCTAGGCACCTTAGTACTATATAGATATGTTTTATATGATCTCTTAAGTTCTTAAAGTAGATAAAAACATTATCTAAGTATACTATAACAAAAATGTTTAAATATACTTTTAATATATTATTAATAAGTTCCTAAAATATTACTAGGGCGTTTGTAAGCCTAAACAGTATAACAGTATATTTATAGTATTTATATTATATATAGACGCTGTCTTTTATTTTTTTATCTTTCTTTATTTTAATAAAGTAGTATTTATTTTAAAAGTTAAATGCTGTAAAAACTTTAGCGTAAAATAATTAATCCTAAACCTTTATAATATTAAGTAATAAGTATTAATTCTTTACTGTAATATTATTAAGTTTTTAGTAGTTAACGCACATCTTTAGTAGCTTATTCTTTTTTAGTATAAAAAGTATAGAAAATCCTGCTAGCAATATTATAAGTATAATATATATATATATATATATATATTTTTTTAGCTTAGTCTTTAGTTCCTTAAGTTTTATTTCTTCTAATTAATGGATGGCCTAAAGAGTAAAGTCTTCTCTTCTTCTAGAACAATTTTATAGTTATATAGTCAGTGTTTTAGTAAGGCTTTGCTAATTACTACTTCTATAAAAAAGTGCTAAACTTTTTATACTTTTTTAAAATATCTAAAGTTACGTGTTTTTCTAAAACTTTAACTTTATAACTTAAATGTACTCTACTAGTATCTATTAAGTTAAACTTTTGTGTTGTAAAGCTATTCTTAGTTAAGGTTCACTATCTTTTAGTAATATTGTTCATTTTTTTTTACTTACTATTATAGTTGTTAAATATATAGGCTAGCTTATAGTTGCGTCTAATCTACAGTACTTAAATAAGAACTTCTTTAACTTTTAGTTAATTTACAGGTTATGTTTTATAACTAAAGAATTCTTATCAAAATATTATAAGTAGCTAATTTAAAAATGTCTAAGTTTAATTCTTTTCTATATTTTTAAATACTAAGCGTTACTTTATTAACCTTATACATAATAGTTATCTTGCCTAGCATAGGCTAACTATTTGCTATATATAGTAAGTAAAGTTCTTATTTCTTTAGTATTTATAGGCCCGCTACTTGCACTGCTTAAGAGAAAACAAAGTTAGCTTAAGAGCTAGAATCTACTAATACTATTATTTAATATCCATTAAGCTTTACTAGTAGCTTAAAGAGGCTTAGAAGGTTAATTGCGTTTATTACATTAGTAGTTCTAGGTGTTTAGGGCGTCTGTCTAAAAAAGACTGTGTACTAAATTTATAAAACTTCTTAGTAACTATATATAGTTTATATTTAATATTAAGGCACGTGTGCTAAGAAAGCTAGTTACACTCCTATACCTAGGTTTTATCTTTATAATTATCTACTGCATTATATGCATTTATAGAGTTTTCTCTAAATTATTATATTTATAAAAGTATAGGCTATGTTGTTTATTTTATATATATACTGCGCATTTATTATTTAGGCAGTCGTACTATAAGTACTTATATCAAAGTATTTCTTTTAGTTTCTTTAATAACTATCTTAATTTATACTTGTCTAAGTAGTGTGTAGTGCAGCTATTATATATATATATAGTCTATAAGTACTTTACGTGTTCTAAGTTATATAGATTTATCTAATAGTCTATGCTACTATAGCTATCTTCTTATACTTTTTACTTTTAGCGTGTTGCCTAAAGTTTTTTGTAAATCTCCTTTTTTTTTTAGTTTAAGAGCTAATGCGTTAGTTTATTCTAAGATGCTTTTGTATTTTAAGTCTATTTTTATATAAAATTATTATATAAATCTTTATTGATAGTTGCTGCTAGAATAATTCTTTTTTTCTATAGTTTTTCTAGTAAGTTAGTATACTAGTAGTATTATATTAATGTTCTTCTATAAAGTTTTGAAAACATATTCTTAGTTTGTTTAAGCTGCTTTAGTAGAATGTTAATTTTTTTAGCTAAGTTATTCAAGTATTATATTTTTAAGGGTAGTAAAACTTATATGTTAATTTTTTGCTTATTTAGTATAGTGTAGTACTTTTGCATAGCTAGTAGTAAATTTTCCTAGTTCAATAGCTCTTTCTATGTAGCTAGTGTAAAGGGCTAGTAAGTTTTTTAGAACCTAGCTATCTTTTTAAACTTAGTTTAGTTAGCTAAAGTTGCTTCTATTCCTTTATTAAGCATTATCTTAAAAATATTGTTGTCTAGGGCTTCTTTTAGAGTAATTATAAAAAAGTTATTCAAACTATTAATATTTGCCTAGTCTTGTCTTTAGACTATAATAGTAAGTTGTGTAATAATATTCTATTTTTCTTTTAGATTATTGCTAAGTACTGTATAGTAAAGAACATTTAACTATTATATTACTTTGCCTTAGCTTTAGCAGTTTTGCTTTATATAACCTTTTTTACTATATATATAGCAAGTAATTCTTTTCTTACTATTTTTATTATGCTAAGACTTGTTCTTCTTAGGTCCTTTGTTGAGGTTGTTAAATTATATAAGCTTATAGCTGTTAGTTGCATAATATTCTAAAATCCAAGAGGTGTTGTTTTATTATTAACCTTAGTTAAAGTACAGACGTTAGAACATTTAATAAGGTTAAGCGTCTATGTTTTTAGGTATGCAATTTTCTTATATAAACAGTTGTTTTTTTAAATTTAGCTTATTTATTTATTTTTAAGGTGTCAAAGGTGGTAGTTGTTGTTGTAGTCAAAATGGGGTTTCTAAAAAAAGTGAAAAGCAGCTACCCTTTACTAATTAGTCGCAAAAGTCAAAAAAAAGATTATGTGTAGTTAACAAAATACAAACAGTAGGTAGATAAAGTCTACGCACTAAGCGCTTAACAACAAGATTGCAATAAAAATAAAAAAGAAGAGTAAAGACACATACGTTACTATAGCAAGAGCCTATAATACTTCTTTATAAAAGCTTTCTACCTACTACTTCTTACTTTTGGAGTTTCCTACACTACACAGTACTACATATAAACAACTTATATACAAATAATATAATACTTAAACTATATTTCTCCTCTTTTAATATAAAAGCTAATAGCTTATATTAAGTAAAGTTAGACCTTACTAAGTTACTATACTAAAAGCTATAGTAGTAGATTATAAAGCTAGCGTTTACTATTATTAAGCAGCTACCTCTATTAGTTGAAAAAAGCTAGTAGCAATAGTGTTTGTAGTAGTTAAGTTAGTATAGAAAATTAAAATATAACTATAGTTTAGATATTTTTAATACGTCTAGTATTATAAATACTAAAGTTACAACAAAAACTATAAAAAGCTAGTTTAGCTAGTACACTATATACACTGCGCATGTTAATAGTCTAAGTATAGTAAAAGTATATTACTTTAGCAATCTCTTCCTACGTAAATACAACTTTAGTAAAAAAACTTAAAAGTAGCTTTACAGAGAGCAAAGGCGTGTTAAGATAGCTATTAAGTAGCTAAAATAAACTAATAAGCAGGAAGATTTTGTAAGTTACCTCTAGAAATAGAAGAGCTATATATAGATAGTAATGCTGTTATTATTTATTTACATCTAAGAATAGGTACTAAACGCCGTAACTACAACACTGCTAGAATAGCAACAGGACAATAGAAGTTGCGGTTAGCAGTAAATAGTTAGCAGTAAATAGTTATTAGTTAAGTGAGTTAGTTAGAGAGAAATTGCGCATTTTTGTTTCTATCTAATTATGCGACACACTAATTGCGTGCCAGCAATACTAAACAAGGGGGCATAAGCCCGGATACCTATTGTTAGCAATAAATCTTTTTTTACTAAAAAGGTGTCTACAAAATGTGTAGTTATATCAAAAGGTTGTCTTAAAAGGCTGAAGCCATAACTTTAGCTTAAAAAAATTATTATCTCCTTAAATAGCTTTAGCTATAAGTTTATTAAGCATGTTAAGAGTAGCTCTGCTTTACATAAGTTCTATACGTACAGCTAGTTTAAAACCTTGTTAGTATATCTATATCAAAGCGTTGTTGTCTCATTTAATAACTATTTAGTACTACTAAAATTCTGTTTTATAGTTAGCTGTAAAGCAAGTTTTTATAACTTTTAAATTTTGTGTTCTGCTACTATAGATTCTTTAAAAGGTAAGAATACTTTTTTTATTTTAATTTTAAAGTTATCTTAGTCTTTAGTTAGTGCTTTGTTAACATTATTATTAATAGTAATATCTATATTTTAACAAAGAATAGAGTTAGCTTATTTTTTAGCAGCTCCTTATAAAAACGTAAAGGCCTATACAACTACGTTGTTGTTATTAATTTTAGTCTCTTTAGTATAGAAGTATCTATTAACGTAAAGTAGCTATACCTTAAGCTTATTACAGTTACTATAGTAGGTCTTAGGCTTATTAGCACGCGTAGTTATTCCTATAGTTAAGGTGTTAGTTGAAGTGTCTATAGCAGTATTACTTATTTTAAGAGTGTTTAAAGTGTAAAGATTGTCTATAAATAATCTATATCAGTTCTCTTAGAATAAGTAAGTGCAATAGACAAGGGTTATACTAGCATAATTAGTAAATTAATGTAAATAGTATAAGGTTATGTTAGCACGTTTAGTAAAACAATATAATAATATAAAAAAGTTAAGAATGAGGTAATTCTTAGATTGCACTTAAAGTTAAACATACTAAGCTATAAGAGCTTAATACTTACAACTATATACTAAGAGAGTGTCTTACTATCCTACAAAATCTTATACTATCCTACAGAATCCTATACTGTCCTATACGTAGGACGTGTAGGGTTTTGTAGTACATTATAAAACGCATGTAACTTGTCCTATAAAAAATTTCTGCTAAGGCCCGTAAAATCACGTGCCTAGTGCGGGGTAGCGTTATCTATTAGCACACAAAGGCTTGTCCTTTGTTTAGGTAGTCTAGAATCTCTTCCTGCCTCCATCCTTTATACATAGTCTGTATCTTCTCTCTTTTTAAGTTTGTAACAATCTCTATCTTGCTTAGTGAAGCAATATTTGCTAGTAAAAAGCTTGAAGATAATAAAATTAGATTAGAATTCCTACTAGAAGCTTTCTCCTATATATAGTAAAAGTAGACACTTATTAAGTATGTTAGAAGGCATATCCCTCTTAAATAGACTTATAATACTTACAGTAGTACGCTCATAAATAAAGTATACTTTATCATATAATAAGTTGTTACAGTTATGTAGTTATCTAATATTAACTTCTTAATACTATTCTTCAATAACGTTAACAAAATTAGAATTTATAATTAGCTTCTCTGCGTAAGCACGCTCAAGTAGCTTAAAAAACTTTAAACTATAATTTACATAGTATATTTTATTTTAAAAATTTAGTCTCTTAGTTTATTATATTAGGCTCTTTATCTACGTAGGTAGTATTATTAAGCTTAGTGTCTAGTTGTAAAGCTACTTATTAGTATACTAGTGTTGCCTTTAAAGCACAAGAGCTTAGTAGAGGTAGAACTAGTCAGGTACTAGTTCTAGCCCTTACACGTCCTGCCTAGATGTTAGCAGCATTACGCTTTTATTACATAACAGTCTTTTTACTAATAAGTTTAAATACCTTAACTATTACATAATAGTTAGCTCTGCTTTCTGCTATTATTCCTAAGAATTAACTTAGTTACTTAGTTATAATTAATAGACTACAGCTTCTTAGAGTGCAGGTCTTAGACGCTATAAGGTTACAATAGTAATTAATAGATTAAGATTTAAATAAAGTCCTTTTAAGTTCTGCAGCTATTAAAATAAGCACTTTATATTTGAAATGCAACTGTACTTCTATTACTTTATAGTAATTTATGTCTTTAAGAAATTGCGTAAAGTAAAGCTAATTAGTTTCTAAGTTCTTAGATATAGCTATGTACTTGAATATCTTTTGCCAGAAAGTATAGTAAAAGTCATTGTTTCTTTTATTATTTTTAGCTTTAGCTTAAAGGCATAGCTTCTATGCGCTATAGTTTATATTATCTTTTCTAACTCTTGCAGCTATAGTAATTTTATACAAGTCCTCTTTTTGCTGTTTATTAATATCTAGAAGTAGTTCTTTACTGTAAGAACTGTTTTATATAGTAAAAACACAAAGGTTTTTATATAGCAGCTTAACTATTACTTAGTCTACTAGTAGTATATAGCGTTCTTTTTTTTAGTTCTTTAAGTTAAGATCGTGTAGTGCTGCTATATTAAGAAAGTAAGCAGCATTTTAAGATCTATGCGTTCTAGTAAAAAAGCTATATCTCTTAATTCTTAGTAGTTAAGCAACATACAAAGTATATAGATGCTAATATATTTTTTAATAAATTTAGTTACTAGTTTTTTACTATTAAAACTATATTTCTTAGTTTTTTTGCTTTTCTATCTTGTAACAAGGATGCTGCACTAATAATAAAATAGTATTTCTAAAAACCTTCAACACTACTATATTTGTTTATAAGTCTAGAGAGTCAAGCACAAAGATTGCTTACTCTAAAAATAACTTTAAATAATAGGTTAAATTAGTAAAAAGCGCTGTTAAACTATTAGTTTATAATAATGCGCTATAGCTGTAAAGCGTTTAAAAAAATCTTGTTTACTAAAGTCTGGATATTAGTGACTTTAGTACTGTTGCTAAGTTTTACAAGCTCTAGTACCTTGTCTTGCTACTAGACAACTTTAAAAGTATAGTTTATTATATAGTCTTTTTTTCTTGTAGTGACCTTTAGGCCCTTAAAGACCTTTAATGGACCTAGTATTTAAGGCAGTTGCTGCTCTAGCTGCTTGCCTTAAGCTTTATTTACCAGAGGCTAAAATATTGCTTAAGTAAGTTAGTTAGTAGTGTATACATTATTCTTAGCCTCTATTAGACTAAAAGAGAAAATATTGCTGTAATTATTGTTTTTCAAGGTTAATACCTAGGAAAAAAGGTAGTAAGGTTAGTGTAAAAAATAGTTAATTAGTTAGCAAAGTTATAGTTTAACTTTAGGTGTAGTAGTAGTATACTGCTAGCAGACAAGTAAAAGTAAAAGTAAACAGGTTCTATATTACGCTAAAATAAATAAGTTTTATTATAAAAATAGTTATTATAATTAGCTGTTGCATTGCAAATGCAAGAAATCAGGTGTAATATTAGTATAGTAGTAAAGTATTAAAGGTTTATAGAATCTAGGTGCTTACTATATACTTAGAATTTTTAGAATAGGCGGCCTATACCTAAATTTTATATAAGAAATTAGTAAATAAGCAGCTAGAGATAGAAGTAGACACTAATAGTATAGTATTCTCTCCTTTTTCTAGGGAATTTAGGCTATCTTATAGCCTATAAGTTACTAGCTATAGTGTTGCTTAAAACTACTTAAAACTAATAAGAGCCTGCTGTAGTCTAGCGTTAATCTTTTAATTAATTACAGGAAGCTTTTAGTAATTTAATTAGCAATTATTTTAAAAGGAAAATGCTAAATATTAAGTGTTTTAAAGTAGTGTGTATAGTTTTTAAACAAAGTAGACTAAAGAACACTTTAGTTAATTTTGTCCTACTCTAGATTTCTCATAATAAAGTATCTGTAGCCTAGCGCAAATTGGTTTTAATTAAAAACTTCTATAAGTTAGTTATAATATAATTCTTCTAGTAGATAGTCAGGTTTAGTAAGTACTTTAATGTATTAGTTAGTAGCTTTCTTAATACAAGCAATGCTATAAGTGCTAGAGTTAATAATGTTTATTGCTAGTAAATAGGTGCTAATAAGCAGGCTAATAGTAACTAGTTATACGCAATTAATAATTTGCTCGATGTTTTATAAGTTTTCTATTTTAGTAAAAAAAAATAGTTAGGCTAAAAAAATCATACTTATCTTAAAAAGCGTCATTTGTGTTATTTTAGCAACAGTGGCTGCTCTTGTTAAAACTTTTTAAAAGCTAGAAGGTTAGTACTAATACTATTGCTTTTTGTGAGGTGCTAAAGGTCTAATATTAAAAGATGTAAGATAATAGCACCTTTTTAGCATTAAGCTTTAGGTAATATATTCTGCATGCCCTCTGTATCTCCTGCTACTAATAGTAGAAGCTAGAGCTTGTAAAGCCATTTGTTTTTAGCAAATTTACTAGTGTTAAGTTAATATAGCCTTTAGGCTTAAAAGCTAATACTATATACTTATAGCAACTTAGCTAAGCTAACTAGCGCTACTTCTTCCTAGTAAAAGAACCTACAATAGTAATCCTCTACTAGCTACTATATAATATAATATATTTTTTAAGCTAGTTTTGCGCAATACTAGGTTTAAGGTAAATGGGTCGTGGGTACCCACGCGTGGGTATAGGTTAGGTTGGGGTCGCACAGACTAGTGGTTGTGGTTGTAGTTAGGTCGCACTGACTAGTGGTTGTAGTTGTAGTTAGGTCGCACTAACTAGTGGTTGTAGTTGTGGTTAGGTCGCACTAACTAGTGGTTGTAGTTGTGGTTAGGTTGTGGTTGGGTTGTGGTTACGTCTTATTTATAGTAATAAATAGCTGTTTTAAACAGGTAAGATTAGGCAAAGTAAAATTAGGAGAAATAAGCTAAGTAAGCACTAATTTAGTTACAACCTTAACCTAACTACAACTATATGTAGTAGTTATGTTGTAGTTGTCAACATAGTTAGTTATTATAGTATAAAAAGTAATTAAAAAAGCATCTTTTTATTATTATATAATAAAGGAACTTTAACTACTAGCTATGTAGTCTTTTTGTAGAAAGCTACAAGAACGTAAAGCTAGTACTAAACTTCTTATAGTATCTAACTACTATCTTTAAATCTTTAGCTTAAATAGTAACTCTCTTTACATAAATAGCATTAAGGTTATAGTCTATATTAATTAGTATAAAATTTAAAAATAATAAAAGTAGTTACAATACCTTTAAAATAGCTAACTAGGAACGCTTTAGCTAACTCTTAAAAAGTATAAATTGCCTCTACTTAAAAGCGCAAATTAGAGTAATAAGTATACGTAATTTTATACATAAAATAGCTAAATAAGAGTTTACGTAGTAATAGTTTAGTTAACTTTTACTACTTTTTAATTTCTTTTAGCGCAATAGCTATACGCTATTAGTATTTACTTATAATAAAAAACTATAATAACTTACTATCTAGCTTATATTGATATTTTTTCTTAACAGCTCTAGCCTTTATAAATAACATAGGCAGCTTTTAACTAGCCTTTATTTATAAATTCTTTATAGGCGCCTTGCTACTAGTTAAAGCTTACGCAGTTTGCATAGTGCGCGCTATTATAGTAGTTATAAGGTTATTAAAATTTGTAGTAAGCGTATAGAATTATTATTAATTATTTTTATAGTAATAAAGTGCGTAAGTAAACATAATAAAAAGCTATTATAATGCAACGTGTTAGAGTGTATTATTAGTAAGTAGTAATTAGTAGGGTGTCTAAATATAGAAAAAATATTAATTTTTAGTCAGCTTTATTAACGGCGCACAGGCTATACTAGCTATAATATAGTAATATTTCTGTATTTTTACCTACTATTTAACCACTACAACTAGTATTAACTAATTATAGTTAATTATTATATCTATAACAATAATAATTAAAGAAAAGCTAAGTAATAGTCTTAAAGGCCTAGTTTTGCGCATTCTAATTTTAGCACTACTAAGTTTTAAACGTAATAAGTAGAAAAAGCTTATATAAATATTTTATACAGCTATTATTTATAGTATATGCTAATTTGTAAAGAGTTACAAATGCAAAAAAAAGAAAATTAATAATATACTTACACAACGCGGCTAAAGTAGTTTAAAAAAAAATTACTTTACAAATTTCAAAGTCTTAATAAAAAAATTATTAAGCTTTAGTTCTTACGCTATTACGTGAAGACGTTAAGCAGCTTAACTTAATCTTAAAATAAAAGCTTTATAAAACGTATATGCAGCTAATTACGCTGCTTTATACTAATTGTAAAATAAAAGGTATAAAATAATATAAGAATACAGGTATAGAAATGCACAAAAAAAATAATAAAGGCAGTATAAAAAGTGCTTAACTAAAATTAATATAACGCCTAACAAAGTTGTAAGTTAACATAGTTATTTATTATAAAGTTATACTTACTTACTAATAGGTAAATAGCTACAGACAACTCTTAATTATATCTATAAGAAATAAAAAGACGTATACTATAAAGTTAATATAAAGTAGCACGTAGGAATCCTAGACAAGGCAGCGTAGGCAATAAAAAACTTAAACAATAGTAGCTTAAGTAACATACATACTTAAATTTATAGCTTTAGTAGTATTTTTAAAAGGGATTATATATTATACTTATAATAAAGAACTAGTAAAGCTTTTTACTAATACTTTTAAAAGTAAATAAGCTAAAAAGAAATAGCAAGACTTTATTAAAAATATAAGTTTAAAGAAATTAGCTGTTGCTATAAGTAAAAATAAGAAGTAAGTTTTAATATATTTTTTTATTATATATACTTAATAACTAGTATAGACTATTTAAGCCTCTGCTATTGTACAAGTTTTTAGGACTTAGTAATAATACTATTCTAAGCAGCAACAAGCTATATATTAAAAGAAACAATAGTAATAAATATAAATAAGTAGTTAATAATACTTCTAATATTAATGCGTACTATAATTAATGTAAAAATAAGTACAAAATTAAAAAGTAGTAGTAAGAAGTACAAGCTAAAGTTAAAAACAAAAATTAAAATAAAAATATAAATTTTAGCAATTTTATAGACTTTAAAAGCTTTTTAAACTTATTATAGTAGTATTCCTATACTAAGTAATAAGTATTAATCAGCGCTTATTACAGCTAATTAACACAATTTATATAATACAAAAATTATTATATAACTTTATAACTATACTGCTTTTATTCTTATGTTCTTTATTTAAGTAAAGTTTAATAAAAAAGCGCCTAATATAGTACATAATTAAAAAGACAAGTTAATTTTAGCTTTGCTATACACACGTCTGCTAAAGGCCTACTATATATAGCTTATATACTGTTAAAGTTATAGAGTAGACATTTATATGCTATACGTTAGCAATAGTAATAAATTATTACAGCTTTTTATTATATTTTTAAACTAAATGCTGTTTACCTACATATTATAGCTAAATATATTTATAAGCTTTTACAAAACCTTTACTAATTCTAAATAAATAAATACTAGGTTATTTAGAGAGAAGAGTCAAAGAAGTTAAATTTATTAATGTACCCACTTTAAGAAGCTATATAAGAAAGAGGAAAGAAAATTATAAGTTATTAAAATAAGTAGTAGAGTTTAACTAGCTAGGCTTAAAATCTAAATAGCAAATCGCTATACTAGAACTGTACTACCTACACTAGTAGTATTTAGTTAAAGTTTAAAGAAGCTGCCTATAATATAACTAGCTGCCCTTATATATTTTATCTTAACTACAGCATAACTCTACAACACCTAAAGCTAACAAAAATAAAGACTAAACACTTTATAAACTACAACAATATAGTTAATTATTAGAGTACTTAAACTTTTATTTATAATAGTTTATGCATAATAAACTTTATACATACTTAACTTTAATAAAGTAGTATACTTACTTTAATACTTAGATTTACCTAAAATCCCTTTAAGAAAGAGCTTGTTTAAGTAGTTATAAATAGTAATTAGCTATTGTAAACTATTAAGTAGCTATTATTTATGTACTTTTTCTAATTCTGAAAGCCTTGGACTCTAATAATTACTTCTTATAAATTTAAGTTAATATTTTAGAACTAGTGTAAAGAAGTAAAAGCCTTTCTTTTTAATAACTTAAGCTCTACAACTAAAATTTCAATTATACTAGATATATAGTTTATAGCTAATTATTTTAGCTTTTTTATAATTAAAAGTTACTATATTACACTAAACTAGTAATTCTAAGAAAAACTCCTTAATTTTGAACTAATACGCGGACAATATACTAGAATTTTAATAGCTATAAAAGTACTACGTGCACTTTAAAACACTAATACTAGGTTTTGCCGTAGATAAGAATATTAGCTAAAGCGCCTTAGAAAACACTATCTTATGCCTAGCTTATATTATTAACTTAGTAGTTTAAGAGATAATTCAACATCTCTAACTAGCTGCTACTATAAAGGTTAGACCTAGAGAGGTCTTACGTAGGCAATATATTAAAGTAATTAAATAAGAGATGTCTTTTCTAAACACACTTTGTAAAGTATTTATAGTAGAGACTAGGGGAAGAGAGTGCTGAACTGACTTATATTATGCAGTTACTTATTGCAATTTGTATTGTTCTCTCTTAAGAACTCTCTTTTATTTTTCTAACTACAAGCTAAACTACAGTCTATATATACTTGTCACTTGCATTCTAGAAAGATCTGTACTTACGCAATAGCTTGCGTAGTAGATAATGCAATATTTTGCAATCTTATGTAATCTTACGTAATAGATTGCGTAGTTGCTGTAGATTAGTTAATAACAATGATAAGTTGTACTAGTAGCGTAATAGCTTCTAGTAATGAATTAATTGTAGGTTAATTATAGATTCTAGGTGTAATTTTGAGCACCTGGATCCTGTGGAGAAACAGCTAATTAGCTTAATCTCCAACACGCCCTTTAAGCTAGAAAGCTGTTTTGCTAGTAATTTAAGATATATTAACTAGATTTGCACCTAGTAAAAATTTTTTAATTTTATTAGAAATTGTAGCCTTTGTAAGACTATCTGCTAGTAGACAGCTTATATTCTAATATACTAGCTTAATTTGTCCTGCTTCTATCTTCTTGCGTATAAAGTAGAATTGTATATTAATATACTTTGTTCTAGTATAGTAGGCAGGACTTTTTAACAGTTGTATTGCGCTTTAGCTATTAGAGTAAATTATAGCAGCTTCTATTAATTTCATTTAGAATAGCTGCTTTATCTTATTAATAAACTAAGATAAATAAATACTTTATTTAGTTGCTTTTTTGTAAGCTATAAACTTAGCCTTTGCGCTTAATAAAGCTACTGTTTGTTATAACTTTAATAGCTAAGAAATAGCGCTAAGAGATTGGTTAATTTAGAGTAGAAATATATATTTTAAAGTAGATCTTTTGCTACTATTATTACCCCCCTAATCTGTATTACTAGAGCCTATTAAATTAATTTTAGGCTCTATTTCTAATAGTGTAGATTATATAGAATTATATAGCAAGCTTATTTGTTTAGTTTAAGCTATATAGCCCTATAAATAATTTAGGCTGCTAAAATGCTTAATACTTAAATTAGCTATAAATCTTAATAGCAGATTTACTGTATAAGTTATATTAGGCTTAGTAAAGAGCAATAAATAGATTAGAAAGCTAATTTATTATTGAATTCTCTTAATATCTTTTAGCGTAGCTTTCTAATTCGTTTTTTTTAGCTTTATATTTTGCTAGAGTAGTAATTTTCTAGGCTTAATTTCTAGCTTATTATATTTAGCTAGTAATCTGTAAGCGTAATTTTCTTAACTAATAAAAGTTATTTAATTTAATCTAATTACTTGTACTCTTAGAAACTTAGATACGTTGCCTAGGTCTTTAATTTTAAAGTCTAATATTTTTACAAGATTTTTAAATAATTAAGTCATTTTTTGCTTATTTACTCTAAATATAAGCAGATTGTCTACGTACGTTGTAATAATAATCTTCTGTTTAATATTAATATATGTAGCTGTATTAATAGACAGAGATTTAAATTGTAGTCAGCTTAGTAGGCTAGCTAATAGTTTTTGCTATTGTCTACTAGCTTATTTTAAACTATACAAAGCCTTATTAAGTAAGTAGACGTACTAAGGATACTTTTTAGTTATTTAATGTAAATTGTTATATTAATTAAAGCGTTTATAAATGCTTGTTTAATATCTTAGCTTTTAATTAGCTAGTTAAGTGTAGTAGCTAATAAAATTAATGGCTTTATTAAATTAGGCCGTATTGTATTAGCAAAAGTTTCTTTATAATTAATGCTAAATTCTTGTTAAAAGCTTTTTGCAACCTAGCGTGCTTTGAATATATAGTTGTTGTATTGTTAGTACTTTCTATTTAGAACCTAATAATCTTTTAGAACTTATTAATTTATAGGCACTAGTACTAGTAACTAAGTGTTATTTTTTTGTAACTAATTAAGTTCTTTTTGTATTACTACTAAATAGTGCTTCTTAATCTTGTGTTTAAGCACTTAATAGAAGTTTTTTGATTTATTTATATTTTTAGAAGTAAAAAAAATATCTTTTAGAATTAGGTCTTTAAAACTAGTAGCTTCTGTAGTAAAAGCTATTTATAATAATTTAGCTCTTTTTTTTATTAGAATAAATAAATTTTTTTTATTACTCTTATTGAGTTTATGAGTTTCTTTATATTGTTTTTAGTGTTCTATTTATTTGTTCATTTATCCTAATTAACTTGATTAGGATCTTAATCATTTTCTAACTGCGATTTTAAATTAAAGGAGACTTAATTATTAAATACTTCTTTTAATATTTCTAAAGTCTCTTATAGTTGTAATTTTGTTTAATTTAAAATTAATAAGGCAATATAAATTATTGCTAAGGTAGCTATTAATATAATACAGCTTAACTTTAGAATGAAATTTTTTAGGAGATTTTTTTAGCTTCTTTTTATATGCTAGAGATTTCTGAATTTTAATATTACTAATATTTAGTTTGTAGCAATACTTAGCTTTAAAAGGTGTTTAGTAGTTTATAGAACTATAAAGAGTTCTATTATATAAGTATACTACTATAAGTAGAGCTTCTGCCTACAGCTTTGTAGGCATATCTAACTTAAAAAGTAGAGCTTTTATTATGTTAAACAGCGTTTCGTTAATCTTTTTAGCACCGCCTTTGCCTTCTAGATTAAAAGGAAGAGTAAATTGTAATAGAAATCCCTTTCTATTTAAGAGGTTTTGCAGATCTAGTATATTAAGCTTATTATCTAATTAAATAAGCTTTATCTGCTTTTTATCTTTAACTTTAGCTCTTTTAATAAAGGCTTTAACTGGATTTACAAGCTCTAATCTAGAAGTAAGAAGATTAACTTCTAGATATTTAGTTTTGTAGTCTAGAAAGGTAATGTAGTACTTATAGCCTCTGTTAGTTTTTAGCTTAATAGGTTCTTCTAAGTTGCAGTAAATAAAATCGCTAAATCTATTTATAGGCGTTGTAATTAGATTTTTGCTAATTTTGCTAGCAAATTTGCTTTTTAAGCAAATTTTGCAGTTGCTAAAAGCTTTGCTAGTCTTTATTTTTAATCTTATACTATAGGTATTATTACTAAGCGTATTTAAGCTTATTTTACTAATATAGCTAAAGCGTCTATATAGAAAAGATATTTAATCTATTTGATTAATTTAATTAATCTTTTTTTAGTTATTAATTTCTGCATAGGCTTAATTGCATTTAATACTACTAATAGCAGTAAAAATAGCAATTTTTCTAGTATACTGCCCTTTAGCTAGTATCTTACTAAATTAAATAATTAGGCTGTTAGCCTTAGTAAATTAAAATTTAGCTCCTTTCTAAACAGCTTAGTATAGACTAAGTAAATTTACTTCAAAGTCTAGTACTAAGAGTACATTTTTTAGCACTATAATTGTGTTTATACTAGTAAAAATAATATAAACGTCTTCTTTTGTAATTGCTAGTAGTAGTGTAGCTGTATTACTCTATTTAATATAGGTATTGCTTACACTATAAACGTTTTTAAATAGATCTTTTTTATAGCAAACATGCGCGCTTGCTCTACTATCTAGTACTTACTTAATAATTTCTATAGATCTAGTAGTATTAATATTAGCAATTTTCTAATCTACTAATACTATAGTTAAAAGAGCATGTTTAGAATTATCTAGTATATTAAATATCTAATTTACTGAATTTTCTAATTAATTTAATTGTTTAGAGCTTTGCTAGAATCTTTCATCTAGCATTTTTTTTCTAGCTGTCCTAGTTTTTTATAGTAATTGCAAATTATTTTTAGACTCTTTTTGTTATTTAATTTTTAAGTTAATAAATACATTTCTACATTCTAAGATTAAGGAGCTAGTAAGCTACTGTAGCTCTTTTGTTAATATAGCCTCTCTAATTTATATTAATTATGTTTATTATTGTAGCTCTTCTAATTAGGGCTATTTTTTAAGGCTTTTAGATGTCTAGACTTGTCTAATATTTAGCTACACAATGCTTCTAGATTAATTGCTTTATTTAATCTAAAGCTTTAAGTAATTGCAGTCACTAGATAGTTAAAATACAAACTTAAATTATTAAGTATTAGAGCTGCAACAAATTTAGTAGGCAATTTAATATTTCTAGTCTCTAGGCTTAAAACTAGCCTATTAACTTTCTGTAGATAAGTTTCTACATTGTTCTCACATTAATATAGTATAGTATTAATAAGATTTCTACACATTAAAAAATTAGAACTAAATCCTTTTTAAGAATACAATTTCTCTAGGTAATTCTAGAGAAAATAGAGATTAACAATATCTTTTAACTGTAATAGAGGTCTATCCTTAAGACTAAGACGTAATATTAATAAAGCTTTTGCCTCTTAGTTTTTTAGCGTCTAATAGTTGTCCAGATAGTCCTCTTTAGTTAATTTACTAGAATTAATTATTATAATATCCTTGCAATCTTGTTATACAAGGATTAATTAAATCCTAAGTGCTTAAATATTGTAGTTAAAGCTGCCTTTAAGTTTAGGCACTCTAAAAATACTATTATTAGCTATTTTAATCTACTAGCCTAAGCCTAGAATAATTGGCTAAGTAGATAATAATTGGTTCTACGCCTAGTACAGCTGCAGTTACTGTCCTTACTATAAAGAACTCTGGCTGCTGCAGGATCCTCCTTGCTACAAATCAATTGTTCGTCTAGTTAGATCCCCTAACTAGCGTTGTTGAGTTGTTGTGTTGTAACGTTGTAACGTTGTAACGTTGTAACGTTGTAACCCTAGCTCTTACTGAGAGACTAGCCTAAAATAGTATTAGCTCTTACGTGTGCTCGCGATCCTAGCAAATAGAAATTTCTCGAATCTTTCGTCCTATCGCGTGATCTTTTATCGATTCTCCGGGCTCATAACCTATTGGGGAAGTCTACTACAAACAAGTAGAAGGCAGAGACCTCTACCTCTGAGTTGATAGTAGAACAAGCAGCAATTAGGCCTAGAGATTGAATTCCCAACATAAAGACTTAATAAAACTTAATATATAATATTTATAAGCACGCGCTTAAGCTCTTAAAATACATTAATAAATAGCTAGTATAAGAAATAGCAATTAAAAAAAGTACTTATATTATTATTAACTCTAATAACAACAAAAGAAAAATTAACTATTATAACTTTAAGTATTTTTAACTCCCTTCTATTAGGTAGTACTATATTGAAGCAATTATAAAGATACTTAAGTAGTTTAAAGATACTAAAAGCTTTTTAAGTAAGAACTAAAAGCCTTAAGTCTAATATATATAGCTTATATATAACTATCTTTTTAATTTTATAAACCTAATATTTAATAATTTTAATAAAGATGTAAAAGTTATACTATAAAGTAGCTTATAATAGTACAAGCTGCTCTAAATAAAAAAAATAAAAAACTAAGTAAGTAATACGTAAAAATATTAGCTAAGTAAGGGTTTCTATTAATCTACGCAGCTATTTTATATCTAACTTAAAAGCTTACTATATATAAAGTATAGTTATAATAGTTTATTATTAAAAAGAAGTACTAATTAGCTTACTAAGATTCTACATAGAAACCTTAAGACAAGTATATATATTATAAATAGTTTGTAAACTATCTTAAATAATATAATGATAGTAGAGGAGTAAATTGAATATTAGTCTTTACTCTTTTTTTTAAAAAAATACTTAGTTATAAATAGTTTAAAAGGCCTACTTCTTAATTGCTTTTTAACAGCTTTTTTACTTTAAGTTAAATATCTTTTACACAGAATAAAGAAGAATTAAAAAGCTTTACTTAATTCAAAAGAAATTTACTTTAGTACTTCTTATATTAAACTAGAGATATTATTTAATATCTTAAAGTAGTAGTAATAAAATAAAAATATTTCTTTCTAGCTATTTTAAGTTGAAAAAGATATATTAGCAATCTTAATTACTAGTATTAGTATTAAGTAAGTTTTTAACACTGCAAAATATATTATTAGCAATTAAAAGTATTACTTTTTAGCTTTAACTATATAGTAAATCATAGTTTTTAAAAATACTATCTTCCTAGATTTAAAAGCGCAAGAAATTTTTATATAAAATAAAAATATTAGCCTTAAAGCACTATATGACAAAATTAATAATACATTTAAGCTTCTAGTGCCTAGAGATAGTACATATAGTCTAGAGAAAGATACAGTAGAAGATAAGCTTATAGAAGAAAACTTTTTACCTTTAGTATAAAAGCAGTAGCGCTTTAAAGCTTAAGCGTTACTATAATTACAAGCTATAATAATTAACTATAGTAGTAAAGTTTTAACTATTTCCTAACTTTAAATAGAAATAAATATTAAATACTATAACCTAACTCTAGTCTATGCGACCTAACTACAACTACAATCTAACTTATACCTACAACTTATTTACTAGCCTAGGTATAAGTTAGATTGTAGTTGTAGTTAAGTTACATTGCATAGACTATATAACTAAATTAGTACTTATTTAGCTTGCCTTTCCTAATCTTACCTGTTTAACACAGCTATTTATTACCATAAATAGCACGTAACTATAACCTAACTATAACTATAACTACAACTTAACTTATACTTATAGTCTGTGCGCGTAACTACAACTACAACTACTAGTTAGTACAACTTAACTACAACTACAACTACTAGTCTATGTGACCCTAACCTAACCTATACCTACGCTAAGCGTAACTTAGCGTGGGTATAGGTTAGGTTGGGGTTTGGTTAGCTTACGTTAGACCCCAACCACAACCTAACCTATACCCATTTACCAGCCTAGGTTTAAGGTTAAGGCTAACAATAGCGCTAAGAGCTGTAGAACGTGCTGTGCCGTTTATAGTCTAACACTAACAATAAATTATTATTAGCAGCTCTTACTTGTCTTTATTTTACTAATGTAGTATGTCTTGTTTAAGTTTTTGTAGTGCTGCTAATGATCTAAGATTACTAAGCTTAGTATATTGTAGTACAATATTACTTGTATTCCTAAAGATTACTATACTAGATTCTTTATACTCGCGGCCTAGGTGTTATTCTGCTTAATTTCAAAGAGCAGTTTGTTGTTTTAATATAAAGAAGACTAGTAGTTAAAGGCTAATCTACAAAAGATAAGTAAAAACTTAATTATAGTAGTATGCTTTCAAACGCGTAATTTTAAAGTAGCTACAGAAGGTATTAAGTTAATATTACTTTCTAGCTTGTTTTAAAATTTCTAGTCTAAAAAGGACTTCTTTTAAAGAAGGCACTTATTCTTACTTTTAATTATCATTGCTATCGCTCTTGCTAAGAACGCTTATATATTAGCTTTTACTAAATTATGCAGCTCTTGTAGTGCTGTAGTAGTTGTAGTTTCTGCTACTAGTTCTTAGCGCATTACGCTACTACTTACTACCTTCTATACATATCTTGTTACTATAGAACTATAAAAGTTAAAGACTATTAGAATTACATTCTATTACTAAGGAAGCTTGTAAGAGAGCTTTTGTTGTAAAATAAACGTAGTGTCGCGTATTAAAGGATAACAAATATATTGAATCTAGGTGCTTTTAGTATACCTAGAATTTATAGGATAAACAGCTAATATTTGTATTTAATATAAGAAATCTGTAAATAAGTAGCTAAAAGTAAAAGTAAATACTAATAGCATAGTATCTTTTTCTCTTCTTAAGGATTAATACTTAAGATTCTATAATTTTTAAATTTTTTTTTTTTTTTTTTTTTTTTAATAACCTGCACGTGTTGTTATTAGAAAGGCTTTAATTACTAGCTAAATATTGTGTGTAGAAAGCGTGTACTATTAAAGTCTTTAAGGCGGTAGATTTTCCTGTTAGGTTTAGCATTATAAATATTATCTAGTCCTAACTACCCTATATCTAAATTATAGTCTTTATATATATTAATTTCTTAAACTAAGTTTTAAAGAAGAACTAGGTCTCTTAGCTTTATATTCTTATGTTGTATTTCTTTAGTATTATTTTAGTATTTCCTCTTAGCAGCTCTTATGCAATTAGTACAAGCAATAGCATTTTTAGTAAACTAATTTCTAAAATCTAACTTATTACTTATATTACAAGTAATTATGCATAATCTTTTACTTTTTTAAATAAAAGCGTTTGCTATATAAGTAGTGTAAGCTTAATAGAAAGCACTAGGTTCTGCTCTGTAACTAGTTAATATAGTAAGTAACCTGTCTATTTCTATATAGAGATTCTATCCACAAGAAGAACTATAAGCAAGTTCTTAACTTAAGGTTCTAGTAGCTTTGTAAGAGTATTTATAATTAGTTTGTATCTACTTTTAATTTTTCTTTTAGCTTAAGAGTTGTGTTTAAATAATTAAACTTAGTTAATTTTATACATTTTTCATAGATATAAGACTACTTTAGCAAAGTTAATTTCTCTATTAACTATAAGTTTACGTGCTGTCTTCTATCTGCATATTGTATCCTTATATATAAATTCTGCAACTATTTTAAACTAGTTATTTAATAGCGCTTTTGCTTGAGGCTAGCTGCTAAGGTAGTCCCTTATAATTACAAGAAACTCCTTTCTAAAACACTAAGGCATATGTACTATATGAATAGCAATAGTTTTCTAAATAGCAAAACTATAAGTATTAGTAAGCATATTAACCTTCTTTTTAGAAAATTACAGTTAACAGTCTAGGTAAGTTGCTAGACTTTTTTTTACTTACTTATATATTCCTTTCTACTAATATTGCTGTGTAAGTATAAATTATACTACATTAAGTTCTTAGTGTCCAATCTAGGTGTGTACATCTTATACCGCAGCTGTTCTTAAATCTAAATTATCTATAACTTATTAGATTACAATACTCATAGACGTCTTTTTAAAGAGTATACTATTTTATATAAAGAATTTTAATACTTACTTCTGTTACGCCTGTAGTTCTTGTAGTTTTATTCTTTCAAAAGTCTTAAAGTTAACTAAAAACTAACTATATTATTCTGATTTCTTAAAAAACTCTTAACAAGTATCCTAGCTTGTTCTGAAATAGCTGTGTTAAATAAGTAAGATTAAAAGAAGTAAGATTAGAAGAGTTAAGCTAAGTAAGCACTAATTTAGTTACAACCTTAACCTAACTATAACTACATGTAGTAGTTATGTTGTAGTTGTTAACACAGTTAGCTATTACAGTATAAAAAGTAATTAAGAGAGTATCTTTATATTATTATATACTAAAAGAACTCTAACTACTTACAATACAGTCTTTTTGTAAAAAGCTACAAGAACATAAAGTTAGTACTAAACTTTTTATAGTATCTAACTACTATCTTTAAATTTTTAGCTTAAATAGTAACTCTTTTTACATAAATAGCATTAAGGTTACAGTCTGTATTTATTAGTATTATATTTAAAAATAATAAAAGTAGTTATAATACCTTTAAAATAGCTAACTAAGAAGGCTTTAGCTAACTTTTAAAGAGTATAAATTGCCTTTACTTAAAAGCGCAAATTAAAGCAATAAGAATGCGCAATCTTATAAACAAGACAGCTAAACAAAAGTTTACATAGTAATAGTTTAGTTAACTTTTACTACTTTTTAATTTTTTTTAACGCAACAGCTATACGCTATTAGTATTTAACTATAATAAAAAACTATAATAACTTACTGCCTAGCTTATATTAACGTTTTTTCTTAATAGCTCTAGCCTTTATAAATAATATAAGTAGCTTTTAACTAGCCTTTATTTATAAATTCTTTATAGGCACTTTGCTACTAGTTAAAGCTTACGCAGTTTACTTCGTGCGCGCTATTATAGTAGTTGTAAGGTTGTTAAAATTTGTAGTAAGTATATAAAATTATTATTAATTATTTTTGCAGCAATAAGGTGCACAAGTAGATATAATAAAAAGCTATTATAATACAACGTGCTAGGGTGTATTGTTAGTAGGTAGTAATTAGTAAGGTGTCTAAATATAGGCAAAATGTCAATTTTTAGTTAGCTTTAGTAAGGGCGCACAGGCTACACTAGCTATAATATAGTAATATTTCTATATCTGTACCTACTATGCAACTACTACAACTAAAATTAACTAATTATAGTTAATTATTACATCTATTGCAATAATAGTAATTAAAGAAGAGCTAAGTAATAGTCTTAAAGGCCTAGTTCCGCGCATTCTAATTTTAGTGCTACTAGGTTTTAAACGCAATAAGTAGAAGAAGCTTATAAAAGTATTTAATATAGCTATTAATTACAGCATATGCTAATTTGTAAAAAGTTATAAATATAAAAAAGATAAAATTAATAATATACTTGCACAACGCAGCTAAGGCAGTTTAAAAAAAAGTTGCTCTACAAATTTTAAAGTCTTAACAAAAAAATCATTAAGCTCTAGTTCTTAAGCTATTGCATAAAAAAGTTAGGTAGCTTAACTTAATTTTAAAATAAAGGCCTTACAAAACGTATATGCAGCTAATTACGCTACTACATACTAATAAAAAAAAAGAATAAAAAGTATAGAATAATATAAGAATGCAAGTATAAAAAGGCGCAAAGAAATAATAAAGGCAGTATAAGAAGTACTTAACTAAAAGCAATACAACGCCTAAAAGAGTAGTAAGTTAATATAGTTATTTATTATAAAGTTATGCTTATATATAAATAAGTAAGTAGCTACAAACAACTCTTAATTAAATTTATAAAAAATAAAAAGACGTATACTACAAAGTTAATATAAAACAGCACGCAAGAATCTTAGATAAGGCAGCATAAGCAATAAAAAGCTTAAATAATAGCAGCTAAAGTTGTACACATACTTAGATTTATAGCTTTAATAGTATTTTTAAAAAGATTATATGTTACACTTATAATAAAGAATTAGCAAAGCTTTGCACGAATACTTTTAAAAGTAAACAATCTAAAAAGGAATAGTAAAACTTTATTAAAAATATAAGTTTAAAAGAGTTAGCTGTTGCTATAAGTAAAAATTAAAAGTAAGTTTTAATACATCTTTTTATTACATTTACTTACTAACTAGTATAGACTATTTAAGCCTCTGCTAGTGTACAAGTCCTTAAAACTTAGCAACAATACTATCTTACGCAGTAACAAGCTATATATTAAAGAACATAATAGTAATAAATGTAAGAAAAAAGTTAATAATAATTCTAATATTAATGCGTACTACAATTAATGTAAAAATGAATATAAGACTAAAAAGCAGTAGCAGGAATTATAGGCTAAAGTTAAAAACAAAAATTAAAATAAGAATATAAATTCTAGTAATTTTACAAACTTTAAAAGCTTTTTAGATTAATTATAGTAGTATTCCTGTGCTAACTTATTAGTATTAATTAGCGCTTATTACAGCTAATTAACACAATTTATATAATATAAAAATAATTATATAACTTTATAACTATACTGCTTTTATTTTAACGTCCTTTAAATTAATAAAGTCTAATTAAAAAGCGCCTAATATAGTACGTAATTAAAGAGACAAGTTAATCTTAGTTTAGTTATATATACGTCTACTAAAGGCCTACTATATATAGCCTGTGTACTATTAAAGTTATAAAGCAGACATTTATATGCTGTACGTTAGCAATAGCAATAATTTATAACAGCTTTTTATTATATTCTTAAACTAAATGCTGTTTATTTATATATTATAGCTAAACACATCTACAAGCTTTTATAAAACCTTTACTAATTTTAAATAAGCAGGCACTAGGTTATTTAGGGAAAAAGGCAGAAAAAGTTAAATTTATTAATATACTTACTTTAAGAAGCTATATAGAAAAGAGGAAATAAAATTATAACTTATTAAAATAAGTAGTAGAGTACAACTAGCTAGGCTTAAAATCTAGATAGCAAATCTCCTTACTAGAACTGTGCTACCTACACTAGTAGTATTTAGTTAAAGTTTAGAGAAGCTACTTATATTACAACTAGCTACTCTTATGTTTTTTATCTTAACTACAGCATAATCCTGCAACACCTAAGGCTAACAAGAATAAAGACTAAACACTTTATAAACTACATTAATATAGTTAATTATTAAAGTACCTTAACTTCTATTTACAATAGTTTACGCATAATAAACTCTATATATACTTAACTTTAAAAAAGTAGTACACCTGCTTTAATACCTAAATTTACTTAAAATGCCTTTAAGAAAGAGCTTATTTAAGTAGTTATTAATAGTAATTAGCTATTCTAAACTATTAAGCAGCTATTATTTACGCGCTTTCTCTAATTCTTAAGGCCTTAAACTACAATAATTACTTGTTATAAATTTAAGTTAATGTTTTAGAACTAGTTTAAAGAAGTAAAAGCTTTTTTTTTAACAACTTTAGCCCTACAACTAAAATTTTAATTATACTAGATATATAGTTTATAGCTAATTATCTTAGCTTTCTTGCAGTTAAGGGTTACTATATTATATGAAACTAGCAATTTTAAAAGAAACTACTTAATTTTATACTAATATGCAGACAATATACTAGAATTTTAATAGCTGTAGAGGTACTACGTGTACTTTTAGATACTAATACTAGGTCTTGCCTTCTAGCTATTACTTGCAACAATGCTAGCAACAATATAGTACTTAGTTAAACAATTTAATTAATACTAGCAGATAAGAATATTAGCTAGAGCGCCTTAGAAAATACTATTCTATGCCTAGCTTATATTATTAACCTAGTAGTTTAAGAGATAATCTAACATCTCTAACTAGCTACTACTATAGAAGTTAGACCTAGAGAGGTCTTACGCAGGCAACATATTAAGGTAATTAAATAAGAGATATCTTTTCTAAACATACCTTGCAAAGTATTTATACTTTTATTATATTTAATTATTATATTTTAACTACTATTTAGATCTAAGCTATTTGCATTGCTATTAACGCGTTACTACAACAGTATAAGTAATTTCTTGCTACTTAATAATATTTACTACTAAGGGAACAACTTTCTGTTATTCGCAATGTAAAGACTTAATAAAACTTAATATATAATATATATAAGCGCGCGCTTAAGCTCTTAAAATACATTAATAAATAGCTAGTACAAGAAATAGCAATAAAAAAATGTACTTATATTATTATTAACCTTAAAAATAATATAAGAGAGATTAACTATTGCAACCTTAAGCGTTTTTAACTCTTTTCTATTAAGTAGCACTATATTAAAGTAATTATAGAGATACTTAAGCAGTTTAAGGACGCTATTAGCTTTTTAAGTAAAAACTAAAAGCCTTAAGTCTAATATATTTAGCTTATATATAACTATCTTTTTAATTTTATAAACTTAATATCTAATAATTTTAATAAAGATGTAAAAAGTTACACTATAAAGTAGCCTGTAATAGTACAAGCTACTGTAATTAAAAAAAAGAAGAAACTAAGCAAGTACTACGTAAAAATATTAGCTAAGTAAAAATTTCTATTTAACTACGTAGCTATTTTAGATCTAACTTAAAAGCTTACTATATATAAGGTATAGTTATTACAGTTTGTTATTACAAAAGAGTACTAATTAGCTAATTAAAATTCTATATAGAAACTTTAAGATAAGCACGTATATTATAAACAGTTTTTTAATTATTTTAATTAATATAATAATAGTAAAAAGGCAAATTAAACACTAGTCTTTACTTTTTTCTTAAAAAGAACGCTTAACTGTAAATAGTTTTAAAGGCCTACTTCTTAATTACCTTTTAATAGCTTTTTTACTTTAAGTTAAACATCTTTTATATAAGAAAGAGAAAAGATAAAAAGCCCTACTTAACAAGAAAAAGAATTCTACTTTAGTACTTTTTACATTAAACTAGAGACATTATTTAATATTCTAAAGTAGTAGCAACAAAATAAAAATACTTATCTTTAGCTATCTTAACTTATAAAAGATATATTAGTAATTTTAATCGCTAGTATTAGTGTTAAGCGCGTTTTTAACACTATAAAAAATATTATTAGTAATTAGAAGTATTACTTTTTAGCTTTAACTATATAGCAAATTATAGTTTTTAAAGATACTATCTCTCTAAATTTAAAGGCGCAAGAAATTTCTATATAAGATAAAGATGTTAGCCTTAAAGCACTATATAATAAGATTAATAATATATTTAAGCTCCTAGCGCCTAGAGATAGTACATGTAGTCTAGAGAAGGAAACAGTAGAAGATAAGCTTATAGAAGAGGACTCTCTACCTCTAGCACAGAAGCAGTAGCGCCTTAAAGCTTAAGTATTACTATAAGCTGTAATAATTAACTATAGTAGTAAAGTTTTAACTATCTCCTAACTCTAACTAGTAATAAATATTAAATACTATAACCTAACTTTAGTCTATGCGACCTAACTACAACTATAATCTAACTTATACCTACAACCTATTTACTAGCCTAAGTATAGGTTAAATTATAGTTATAGTTAGGTTACATCACATAGACTATGTAACTAAATTAGTGCTTACTTAGCTTGCCTTTTCTAATTTTACTTATTTAATACAGCTATTTATTACTATAAATAGCACGTAACTATAACCTAACTACAACTACAACTACAACTTAACCTACACCTACAGTCTGTGCGCGTAACTACAACTACAACTACTAGTTAGTACAACTTAACTACAACTACAACTACTAGTCTATGCGACCTAACCACAACCACAACCACTAGTCTGTGCGACCACAACCTAACCTATACCCACGCTAAGCGTAACTTAGCGTAGGTATAGGTTAGGTTGTGGTTGGGTTAGCTTACGTCAGACCCCAACCACAACCCAACCTATACCCATTTACTAGCCTAGTTCTGCTACTACTAGTGTATTTACATTTTAATTATATAGTTAATAAACTTCTTTAGGTACTTTTTAAGTTTAAGAAAAGGCTCCTAATTGTTAGCTTTTAAGTACCTAGACAATATATCTGCAACAACATTCTTCTTCTATAGTATATAATTAATGTTAAAATTCTATAAAAGGATAATTAATATCGATCTATTTATAACTAAATCTGGATTATTAGTTAATAAACAATTTAGTTAAGGAATAAAAGTTGCAGCGTTAGTCTTTATAGTAAAGTGAATACTATAGAGACAAGTCTAAAACTTCTTAAGGGCCTATAATACAGCTTTATATTTTAACTTAGTTAAGTACTATTGCTTTATATAAGCTAACTATAGTGTGCTTTCAAACTGTACTAGGTGTTATTTATTATTTTTCTTAAGTTACTCTATGCAAGCTTCTGTACTATCTTAACTAGTATTAGTTATTAAGAATACTTTGTAGTCCTTTGTATTGGTGTAGTCTAAGTTCGCTAGTATGTAAAGATATCTCCTTTTCTATAGCTTAGAGATAATCTCCTATATAGAGTTTATTACTTTGTTCTTTAGTAAGTCTTGTCCTTTGTAGAAAAGCAGCATATTCTAGCTTAAATAGATAATTATAAAGCTTAGTATTAAAATTATAGATGCTTTTTTAAAAGAGCTACTGTTTTTTTGCCTTTTTCTTCTAGTTTTCTTATCTAAATTCTATTAGTATCTCTTGCTAAGGGATATTGATAGGTTAAACTTTCTTGTCTATAGTTTTATACATATTATAGAGATTTTAGCGTTGTTAGAAGTTATTAAGCAGCCTTTCTTATAATTATTGCTAGTTAAGCTTACATAAAATTAAAAATTTGCTAAAACTATAGTTTTTTATAAAGCTTTTTTAATCACCTAACTGCGTAAGTGAAAACTTAGTTTATCTAAACTATTTAATTATGCGTATAGTTATTTGTATACAGCATATTAAAATTACTAAATCTAGCTGTTAGATCTAACTATGCAGCTTTCTATATATAATTTAATGTAGCTGTCTGTAGCCTATTATTTATTATATTAGTTATTACGTGCACTTATACATTACCTGCTGCCTTTCTGTCTAATTTGTTGTTAGAAGCTTTATTTTTAATTGTCTGCGTAAAGTAGCTTAGTAATAAATTAAATACAATAAAACTGCGGTTTTAGTGTTATACTTAATAAGAACTTAGCATGTAATTTATCTAAACATCTTATACTATATTACTTTTCTTGCACATGTGCACTAAGGCCCTTCTAAAAGTATAGATTTAGTAATATTAGCAATAATCTTAAATGTAGTTTTAATATTAACTGTCCCTATTTATATAGGTATATTAAATGCTATTTTAATAAACAGATTATAAGTTCTATTAGGTAAAGTAATACTAGAAGATAGCTATTCTAGTCTGTGTTCAATTATTTTATAAAGTATCTTTAATGCCCGTGCAGCACTAAGTTTTAGACGATTTATTTATGCTCTAGTGTTAATTAAGCACTTTAGGGAGTTGCTATTAATAATAACTTAGTATTCTAGTAGGTCTATTTAAGTAAAGACTTGTCTACTTCTTTAGTAGACTTTCTAGACTTCCTTAGTAAGTATATTGTCTAGCTTATTAACTTAAGAATTAGTTTGCCTGTACACTGTATGTTATATTTAAGTACTTAATTAATATATATTTCTTGTATTATAACACAGGTTTCCAATAGTTAGTGTAATTAGTAAGATTTTATAAGTAAAGTGTTCTTAGCCTGTGCGCTAGTTTAGCTAATTAGCAGCTAGAACAGATTCTAAGTGCACTAAATGATACTAAAATTTTATAGTTTCTTTACTAGTTATAACGCGAAGCGTTCCTAGGCTATCTTCAATACTAATATTATTACTTAAAGGTTACGTAGTTATTTTTAAATGTTGTCTTACTTTATAAGGTTAGATATAGTATCTTCTTGCAATTTTTGTCTTATTAATGTAGTTGCAATGCAGTTTAGCTAACTTTATATTATTTTTTCTAACTTAGAATTAGGAAGCACATTTATAAACTTTAAAGACTTTTTTTTAATCATAGTAGGTGTTTTAGAATAGCTAATATGTTGCTATCTTACTAAGATAACTGCAGTGGCCTAATAATTAAAAATAGTATATTATAAAGCTAACTTGTAAAAGGTATTTTACTTCATATTTTGCTTTATAGAAACTGTATATTTATAGGCTGTAAGTTAGGAATTAAAGCATTACTTTAAATTATCTAATTACTTCTTTAGGCGTTTGTATTCTTACTTAGCCTTTTTGATTTCTTTATTCTCTTATTATAAACACAAATAATATCTTAGTAGAAAGAAGAGCTCTTTCTTTTTAAGCGTGTAGTAGTATTTAACTTAAAGATATTATAAAATGTGTTTTTCCTGCCTTCTAATATAATGTTAGCAGTATTAATATTATTAAGCTTATTAATATATTTGTTTATAACAAGATTATGTAGCTATTCTTAAAACTATTAAAACTACTAAAGAACATTATTGTAGTAACTTTAGTTTACTAAGCTAGTTACTACGTTTACTAAACTAAAAGCTTTACCTTTATACCTTAAGCCTAGTTGAAAGTTTCTATTTATAAACCTTTTAAGTATTATACTAAAGGCTAGCTAATTAAGTACGATGTTGGTAATGTTGTAGAATTCTAAAATCTTTACCTTTAACTATAATAAAACTTAGGTAAATAGTAGCTGTTTTAAAATTTCTCTTAAACTTTTATGTAGTAGCCTAAAGTAGTAAGTTCCTTTTCTAGCCGCAGTATCCTAGTTAAAACTAACTTACTCTATTTACTTTAAGGCGTAGTATAGCTTACAATCTTTAAGCATGTTTCCTATACTATTATATATATAATACAGAGCGTTAGACTCTGCGTTGTTTAAGTATACTATATTTATTTTATTCAAAAGTTTATTTTTTATATTAGTAATAGAAAAACTATTATTTTTCTTGCTTAGAAGTTTAGTATTTATTACTTGTGCAATAAACTATGTATAATTAAAAAGTTTTTGTAGAAATCTTTTTATTATAGAGTAAGCTATAAGTATGTTAATAGTTAATAGTCTAAGTTTTAAGTTACCTAAATACTAAATAAGGTATTCTACTTTTAAGTTAACGTCTGCTAGTGTACTTATCTTCTTATATAGTTTACTAATCTTAATTATTACTTTTCTTACTTTTTTAGGTGTAAAAGTTGCACGCTAGCTAGATAGTATAATTTAGCGCATCTCTACATTTGCGTTTTCTTGTTCTAGCTAATAAATCTTGTCTAGACTTGTTATCTTCTTGTAGTAGGAATTAAAAAAAAGAAATTAAATCTAGCTTATACGTATTTTAATTATTACTATTAAGAGTAGTAGATATATAGTATATAACTGCCTCTTTATCGACTTGTAGTAAACTTTAAAAGAAAAAAATGCTTTCTTCTTCTTAAGAGATTTGCTTGTTCTTACTATAAGCATTAGCAATAGTAGTAAAATAAGTATAATACTTTACTAGCTCTAGCTAGTTTTATACACATTTATAAATATAAGCTTAAGAGTAAAACTATTTGCTTATTTTAATAGTGGTATCTTTATTTTTCTACTACTCTTTTATATTTACTTGTAACTTAAACTAATCTCTTTCTGTATACTTTGGTAAACGTTTTAAGATAGAGAAGAGTAATTAATTTAAGTTAGTTAAATATTTTAGTATAACAAAAACTCTTATAGTATTATAAATACCTTTATTATTAGCTTATTAGTTAAATTTTTTAGAAATTCTGTAACATTTTTCTTAGTAAAAACTAAAGTAATATATTTTAGTTAATTTATAGACAAAACTAAGTTGTGCATAAGTATAGCTATAGTATTAATAACTAAGCTTAATAGTGCTAATAGTAACTTAGGACTAGTAGTTATAGGCCTAGTAGAAAAAAGTGTTTTGCCTTTTTATCTTTAACTTACTTTCTAATTCTTCTTTAATATCTATAGTATCGTGGAACTTTTAAAACTTCTTTATTTAAATAGTTAATAGTATTCAGTTATTAATATAGTAGAGAAGGTTTAGTTTTTAAAAAAAAAAAAAATTATTTTTAAAAATTTTGTAGTAAGTAGTTAACTAAAAGTAGTTAGATAAATCTTTGCCTCTTTAGTACTTTAACTTTTGCTATATAAGCTCTACTTTATACTTATACTATTATAATTATTAGTAACGTCTCTACTTTGCTAGACAGATACCTTAAATTAGTGTTTTAAATATGTATAGTTATAAGCTTTTAGTTATATTTTTATCTCTAGTAAATAAAATTTTTACTTTTTATTATTAACGCATATAAGCTTGTCTTTATTTTGCTAAGTAAGTTACTACCTTTAATTTTGCTAAGTAGACTTTAAATTAGCATTTAAACATATATAAGACTGCCTTTATTTTTTTAGATAGTTTACTACCTTTATTTTGCTAAAAAGACTTCAAGTTAGTATTTATTAATGTATACTTATTTTATTAGAAGATTCTTATTTTTCTTTTAGTTGTTGTTAGTGCTAACTTAGGTAATAAAATTTTTAACGTAGTCTATAGTAGAGGATAGTGCTAACCCTCGAAGAGTATATCTAGTAGTAATTTTAAAAATATTAGTAATTAGTAAAGTTTTAAAGTTGTTTTTACAATAACTAAAGACTAGTTTCTTTCTATACTAAGTATTAAAGTATGTCTTTAAAAGCTTTGCTATTTGTATAGGTGTTAGAGTGTATAAAGACATACTGCTATAAAGGTAGAAAATTACTAGTAGTTAGATTATGCAAGAACAAGGTTAGTAAAATAATAATTTTATTATAGGTTAAGTATAAAGACTATTAGTAGAACAAGAAGCCTATTCTATAGTACAGTACAGGAGCTCAGCTGTGGAGAGCACGAATAATGAATAGTGTCCCCTTTCCGTAAAATACGGGAGAGGCTATATACCTTGAACGCACGTGGTTGAGCACAGACTCAGTGTGCAGTAGGGTATCACCCTGTGCACCGGCACAGTAATAAAGAGACACAAGATACTGTATTAAGTTAAAAGTAAACTAATTTTTAAAATACTAGATAACAAGAAACCTATAAAATGTAGAGACAGTATAATAAAGTTAGAGACTAAATTAATAAAGGTACAAATAGTAGACATAAAGTGCAAGATATGCATTGACATTATGAATCTAGAAGGACAAGACATATGAATTAGTTATTACTAGCTAGATGCCTATAACCTTAGTATTAGCTAGTAAACAAAGACAATACTTAGAAGTAAACTTATATATAAGGTTGCTAACGTATGTAGAGAAATATGCCTAACAAATCAAAGATTACCCTAAGACAAAAGATTTAGCAAGATCTTATTATATGAAATCAAAGATCTATACAAAAGACCTTTAAAGAATAGAATTTATCTATATAAGATAAGTTACAACTACAATGAAAGGACTCTTACTACTAAAGATACTAAGAAATTATTAAACTAACAAGTTTAAGAAAGTCTTTAAGGAAAACAGGGCTATTGAGCTAGAAATCTATTAAGATTAAGATTATAGAATTATTCTAGTTATATAAGCCAAGCTAAGCCTAGAACTAATGTACTTAATATTACCTAAGCATAATGCTAAGCTAAGAGAATACATCTAAAAGAATCTAAAGAAAGGACTCATCTAACTAAAATTAGGCCTAATAGCCTTATATATTTTATTTATATAATAGCTTAATAAGAAGAAGCAACTATGTGTTAAATTTAAAAGAATAGCGTAACATAAAAGAACGAATATCTCTTACTACTAATAACAGAGATTATAACGTGGTTTACAAGCAAATAGCTTACTAAAGTAAATAGCTTACGCTCTACTGTTACGTTAATAACAAGACTACAACTCGTTATGTCTTAATAACATAACTATCTATTAACTTATTATTAATTGAATCATTAGCTTGCTCTTTTTAACGTCTAATTGCAAAGTGTTTAGAGCTAAAGACGTGCTGCTTTTATCTACAACGTGCCTTAAAGAACTTTATCTTACTTATGTGCTAGAAAGCGCTCTTAACGTGATCTTAAACTAAATTTTAAGCACCTAAATAAGTTAGAAGAGAAGGCTATACTTGAGCGTATTCTTACAGAGTATTTGTTAGAATTTGCGCCTATAAAAGTTAATATTTAAGTAATAGCTAATGAACTATTGTAAGGGCAGGACAGTAACACTATTAGTAAGAAATAAGTTAATAACTTTGTTAAGTAAACTTCTAAGCTCTGTACGCGCTAGAGCTGTCTTTATAATTACTAGCAAGCTGCCTGCAAGGACCTAGTAGCTATCTAGCGCTATTTTAATCTAGTTAAGGCTACAAAGAAGAAGTAAAGTATAATAAACAATAATATATACCACTTTAATAAGATAGGCTTCATAATAAGCAAGATTTTATAAAGATAATTATTAGAGGCTTAGAAGGATAAATCAAAGTTAAGCAGGTTTAGCTAGGCAATTATAAGTAGGTTACTATAATCTAAGGCATAGGCGCGTTAAGCTACTCAATATCCCTAATCATTATTTTGGCGGGCAAGGTGCTAATTAACGTTTAGTTTAAGAATTTACTATTACAATCTAATACTAGGACTTATAAAGAAATCTTTATAAAGCGCCGGCACATTTAAATAAAAGCCTGGCAATAGTTAATAATTATGTAACTGCTTAGCGCTTAGTGCTCTTAGAATAGCTTAGCACACTAATTATATTATAGGACTGCTTAGTGCTTATTGCTCTTAGCACGACCAAGTATACTAAGTAAGACTTATACTTATTAGTATATAGTACTAGGTAATAAGCCTTTATAGCTTATTATATTTAACTTTATACAAGTCTTTAGTATTTAATCTAAATATTATACTATATTCTTAAATTTTATAATATAATATGAATCCACTAATTGTTCAATTATACCCTGCGTCTATTATACTTACTTATTCTCTAAGAACTTACTTTTAAATTCTATAAAAAAAATCTTTATATTTTAAATACTTGTTAAAAAAGGTAACACTGCAATAGACACCCCTACTGGCATCTTAACTATAGCAAGTACTACGCATGCTAATAAGCTTAAAATATAGCGACTCCAAGTAAACGGATACTTGAACATTAAAAGAACTAAAATTATTAATAAAAACGTAGTTGTATAGGCTTTTATATTCTTATAAGAAGCTGCTAACGAATAGGGTAACTTTATTTTATATTAAGACATAAAAATTACTGTTAATAACAATACTAATAAAGCACTTGTTAAAGACTAAAACAACTTTAATATAGAAATTAAAAAGGTATTTTTACTTTTTGAAAATTTGTAGTGGTAAATTTGAAAAAATTTAAAGTTGTAATAAACGCGCTCTACAGCTAACTATATAAAAGAGTATTACTAGTAGTAAAAACTTATTAAATAAAATGAAAACACTTTAATATAAATGTACTTGTCAAACCTTAAACTAGCTGTATAAATAAAACTTATATAAAGCCAAGCTACTCTAAACACGCTTAACAAACTTATAGCTAAGGCTATTCAAGTAAATAATAACTTTTATAAGCTTAAGTTCAAAAAATAACTATTTTTACATCATAATTATATACTCAGAAATATAAATACTTAACTTTGTTAAACATCTCAACGTTCATACCCTTACTAAGGTTAACAATAAAAGAATACTTTTAACATTGTAAAATATTATTTAACTAACAGCTATAAGCATATATACTTTAACAACCTTAATAAGAGACCTAAGAAGAACAAATTTAAGCACAACAGAAATAGCCAAAAAAAATTACTTGCTATATATATAGTAAGAAAAGTTACATAAAATAGAACTACTAGAGGTCAAGCAAAGTAACTTAAAAGCTAAATCTTTTTTTTTATATAGTACCTATAAATAATTTAGAAGAAATATAGAATGTTATTACTCTATTTACTATTATAGTCTAAGGATAAGACAAGGCAACTATTTTAAAGCTTAATGACTTAACTATAATTATATTAAGGAAAACTTAGATAAAGACGTCTTTAAAATAATACTAAAGAAAAAAGAAATTTATAAAAATGAAACTTAATATAGCAAGATAGCTAAGTTTTTAAAAAGCTATTAACTCTTTACATAAATTAATAGAAAGTAAATGTTTTTAACAAATTATATTTTATAAAAGAAAATTGGCACTTTACTACGACAACTTTAATAACTTAAAAAAGCTTTACTATACTCTGTAATAAAATAATTAAAAGATACATGTACTTTATAAACCTCTATAAGGACCTTTAAAAGAAAGAATTTACTCTAGCAGCTAACTTAAATAAAATTAAAAATTTTGTATAAAAATAAGTAAAAGATGCTAAAGCATTATAAGATAAAGTAACGCATTAGCTCTTAGACGTAAAAAGGAAGAAGATTTATAAAGAACTTTAGGCAACACGCTAAAGGCACAAAGTATAAAGTGTTAGCTATAATAGTATATACTATTAAATAGATGTATATAACCTAGAATACTTAAAGTACTTATAAACTAAATATATACAAAACTGCTGCACTACATATTACTTAAATAAGGATAAATTAGAATGGTTTTTAAGAAAACTAAAAGAAATGTCTTGTATTACTACCTATAGTATAACTGCCTAAACAATAGATATGTAGTATGTATTTAAGATAAATAATATAGCTTGGACTTTTATATATATAATTATCAAGAAAAGACCTTACAGATGCACATAACGTAGCAAAAGAATTATAAAAATAGAACTTATATATAAAAGTATAACTAACTTGTCATAACACATGTGCCTTAGTATTAAATATTAACTATATATAGTTACTAAGAAGTTCTATAAATTTAGTATATAGTCTTTTTTAGACAAACGCCTAAGATACCTAGAAAAACCGAAGAAAATAATATAGTAAATCCTTAAGTTTCCTCAAGCTACTAGTAAAGATTAAGAAATATTAAAAAATAGTAATACTAGATTCTAGCTTCTAAGCTAACTTTTTCTTTTTTTAAGTAGTGCAAGTAACAGGCCTATAAACACTAAAAATAATACAAACTTTACTTGCTATAAATAGCTAATAGTTAGCTTATACTAAGTAGAATAACTATTATAGACAATGTTAATAGTGTATCACTAAGTATCTAGAAACGTATAGAAATGTCAGCCCTAGACATTTTTAAATCAGCAATTAATCATATTATATTAAAAATTCCTTAGTTCTAAATAATAAACCTGCAGATTAACTAAAAGTTAAAAAAGTTTTTATTTAAGTGCTATAGACTAGACGTAAGTATAAGCGAGCCTACGCATTAAATACCTATAGTAGTAGATAAAAAAAGGATTTATAACGGTACTAAGAGACAGTAAACTTTAACTAGGAACAGCTTTACAATATAAAGGTTTAACTTAATAAATACTAGAAGAGTATCTTTAAGTTATGAAGTTAAAGTTTTAAGGTAACGCGTAACTTAAAAAATCTTAAAAAAGTATAAAAAACTTAAGCAATCCTTTATAAAAGTAGTAAATAGTAAAGCCTTACTAAAGCATTAACTTTAGAACTATGAAATTGTCCTGAAAAAAGAGAAAACTTGACTTTTTAGGCTAATTTATCTATCATTAAAGACAGAACTTAAGATATTTAAAGAAAAGCTAGACCGGAATTTAAAGAAAAAATGTATTAAACTTTTTTTATTGCTAGTAGGATTTCTTGTACTTTTTAAACTAAAAAAGAATAAACTACTAAAGATGTACATTAGATAATAGATACAAAGTAATATTATAGTAAAGCATTAATACTTACTACTATATATTATAAAGCTTTAGAATTAATTTTCTTTCGCTAAGGTTGATACAGAATTAGACTTCTAAGATAAATACTACTTAGATAAAATTAAGAAAACTAAAAAATAGAAGATAGAATTTTCAACATATTAAAGACACTACAAATACTCTATAATACTATTTAGGCTTATAAAAGCTCTAGCTATATTTTAATAACTTATTAATAATATATTAAAAGTATATTTAGATATCTTTGCTATAGCATATTTGTCGCAACGTGTATTTGTATCCTCTAGCTAGAGTGCAATTAATAAATTAGTTAGTATTTTGTTTCTAACAGTTATAAGCCCGGTGACAGTAAGATTGCAATGAGTAATTTTAATATAGTTGCTTACCTAGGTAAGTAACTACAAGCAAGAAATAGCAGTAAAAATAAGCTTAGGAGATGCAATACTCATAGACACATATTGTACATGACTATTTACCCTGTATGTATAGGCTATTATACTTTCTCTAGGCTATAGTGCCTTACTTTAGGCTATTATGCCTTATTCTCTTTCCTCCGCTATTGTAGTGCTAAGAGAAGAGCTTTTTGCTCTTAGTTAGATTACGTAGCTTACTACTAGTAATCTAGGGTGTGTATCAGAACGTGTATATGTATCCTCTAGCTAAAGTACAATTTATTAATTAGTTAGTATTTTGTTTCTAACAATATTTAAATAACATTTTTAATTACTTTAAGAACTTAAGAGATTTTACAAAACATGTTTATAGAGTACTAAGATGCCTAAACTAGTTTAACCTTTAGTTTAAACTAAAGAAATACCAATTTTATCAGAATAAAGTTACTTTCTTAAAATATATAGTAGGGGCATAAGAAGTCTAAATAAGCTAAAATGAAATACAAGTAGTTAAAAAATAGCTAATACATAAAATATTTAAAAATATCCAATTCCTCTTATAATTTCTAATCTTTAATGAATAGTTTATTAGAAAAAAGTTCTAAGATTGCTATTTTACTAACTAAACCTATAAAGAGGGACACTCTATTTAAGTAAAGTAAAGAAGCTAAAGATGATTTCTAACAACTTAAGAATACAAGCATAGAACTACTATACTTTTATATATTTTAAGCAAGACAACTATTACGCTTCAAAACTAACACCTTAATCCTTACACTAAGTAAATGCGCTAGTTAAAATTATAAAGGCAAAAAACACTCTTTTATTCACTACTCTTGCAAATTCTTAGGACTTAAGGAGATTTATAACATTTAATACAAGGAGCTACTAGCTATTGTTGCATGCTTTAAATATTAAAGAGTATACGCTAAAAGCTACTTAAAACTTATGATACTTATAGATTACAAGATCTTAGCTATCTTTATAACTACTAGAGTACTTAAATGATAACAGGTTTAATAATTTAAAAAACTTAAATAGTATTAAATTAAGATTGTGTATGCACCTAGAAAAATAAACAGTAAAGTGGATGCTTTTAGCCGCTAGCACTATGTTGTAGAAACTGAGTTAATTATTAATTCTGCAATACTTAGGTTTCACAAAGATAGATTGCTAGAACTAGCAAAAATGCTAAACTAGATTATAAAGGTTACTAGTAAAGTAGTGGAAGAATTACAAAAAGTAACTATCGAATGATATTATAGCAACTTTAAATATAGTTACCTTAGTGTTACAAGAACAATAGAAATTACTAAGTATAACTATAAGTTTTTAAATATAAAAAATAAGATGACATTTTTTTTTTGCTAAGTGCGTAGACTGTTAGAAGAATAAACACAGTATCTACGCACTTTATAAAGAAATATAAGTAATAGAGCTACTTAACGTAATATAGTTAGAAATCTCTATACACTTTGTTATAGGCTTACTAGTCTTAAGAATCCTTATTACTTAACTATCTTACAACGCAATCTTGTAGTAGTCAATAAATTTATAAAATAAGCTAAGTTTATAGATTTTAGAAAAGATTTTACAGTAGTACAGCTTGTATATATTATTAACAATTAAATTATTAGATACTACAGTATGCTAAAGTAAATTATTAGTAGTAGAGATAAGCTCTTTACCTTAAACCTTGAGACGAAATTATTAGCCGCAATTAGAACAAAATAAAAGCTATCTACAACTTACTATCTATAGATAGAGAGACAAACTAAGTAAATAAACTGCATAATAAAAGCTTATTTTAGGATATATAATAACTTGAAATTAGGTAATTAGGTATTATTACTACTTATAGCATGAATAGCATACAACAACAAGTTTTTAAAATCTATAAAATAGATTTTTTCTATATATATTGTAAAAGACACCTAATTCTCCTTACATGTACATTAGTAAGCTATGAATTAGAAGTAGATATTATAATAGCTAATAAGCTTAAGTTCGTACATAACTTACTTAGAAATAATACTTTAATAAGCTTAACGCTAAAACATTTTATGTGTTAATAAAAAAAACACCTTAGCTAAGAAAGAAGAATAAAGTTTATTTGCTAATAAAGAATCTTTGCCTTAAACAAGTAAATAAAGGACTTAATAACGTTAAAGTTAGACTATTTTTAATTCTAGACTAGATAGAACTAGTTACGTATACACTTACCCTTCTACCTAATATAAAAATCTACCTAAGATTCTATATTAAGATATAAGAACTAATAGATCTAGAGAACCTACTTTAGAAAACCTTCTATTTCAAAATAAAAAAGGAAAATAAATTTAAAGTTAAAAGAATCTTTATATACTAAACGCAAGACAACAGCAAGAAATATTTAGTTAACTAGTTAGGCTACCTAGACAGCAACAATACTTAAGAACTAAATATAAACTTTATAAATTACTATTTGCAACTTAAAAGATACTACAAAAATTAAAAATTTTTTAATAATTAAGTAGCAAGCTGTTAAAAGCACTCTAAGTGCTAGGCAAGAGGTTTAAGGCTAAATCCTTAAAGACGCTAAAGAACTTTATAGTTTTTTTAGCCTCCTTACGCTCTTACTCCTTAATCTTATAAGACTTAACTACTATTACATCTTCTGCGTAATAGTCTAATAAATTTATCTGTAAATAGAGCTGCTCTTTGTAAATATATTATACACGCAACTCTTTTAACGCCTTTTTATAAATTTTTATTATAGCATCTTATACATTATAACGTTCTTTTACTTATACGCGTAGTTTTTCTTTTTTTATAGCTACTTACTTTTTATAATATTATATTAATCTACTAATTATGCTATTATACCACACGTTTATTGTACTTACTTATTTTCTAAAAACTAACTCTTAGATCCTCTTATGACAATCTTTATATTTACTTCCTAACTAGATTTTTAAAGTTAGTTCTAATAGCTAAATAAATAATTAGTTTACTCTTATTAGTTAGAGCACTTTAATACCTACACAAAGAGCTGTACTATTAGTAGGTATTAACTACTAATTATTAACAGCTATAAAAGCTACAGCTCTTTCTAGCTTTAAAATCTTTATAAGAAGAAAAATATTATTCTTTTTTATATGCCTGTGCACTTATTTTACCTTTGGTAGCATTTTAATATAGGGTGTTTTGCGCTGTTTTTTTTTTGCAGTTTAACGTTTTTTTTAGCCTAAGGCTATATTAGACGTGTAGACTAAGTTCTATAGGTATCGTCGTAGGTTTGTCTTTTAAGTTATATACATAGAGGGGGTTATCTTAATACAAGTAAGGCTCTTAGCCTATTAGTAGAGTAGGAGGGGGAGAAGAAGGAGGAGGAGGCTATTTATAGAGCTTAGTTGCCTTAACAGGCAATTATATCTAGTTTTTAGTAGTTTCTTTGTACTTAGCTTATGTACTAACTTTTGTTTTTTATATAGAGGCTATAGTAGCCTTAATACCTAAGTTTGTTAAAAGTAGATATTATAGTGAGATTAGCTCTATGTAGGAGTCTTAAAGTATTACCTTGTTTTCTTTATATAGTTAGTATCTAAGAAGTATATACGCTATGTTTTATGTAGCTCTATAGTTATATAGGCAAACTTTAAAGTCTACTAAATTTCTTTAATAGGATAGCTTTTTAAAGTAGCAGTAACCTAGTTGAAGTTAAAAGAAGGCGCTAAATATCTTTCTTCTAGTTATAGAAGTAGGTATCTGCTTTTTTACTTTCTACTTAATGTTGCTAAGTAAGTATTTACATTTTTGCTAATTACTTTTTTTTGTACTTATTAGATAAGTTTAACTAATTAACGCTAGCTAGTTGTTTAATTTGCGTGCTTATAACTACTAGGCCTATTTTATTTAATAAAGAGGTTATTTTTTTAGCCTTTATAGTAAGAAAGTCAACTTTTTTATTTTCTAGTATATCTTTGTAGCCTAGGACTTATTATAGCATAGAGAAGATGCTTTTTTATTAAGTTAAATTACTGCTTTAATATATTTCTTTTGCTACTCTTAGCTAAGGTTATTTAATGTGCTTATTAATTAAAATAAAACTACTTAGTTATCTTTATATATTGTAAAGCTCTAGTAGTTGTCTATGAAGCTAACTGCTTTCTTTAGCCCTAAAGTTATACCTTCTAGTTTATTATCATAAACTAGCTAGTTATTTCTTATACTGTTTTCTAGTTCTTTTATAAGCGTAGCTTTATTATATAAAATAATCCTTACAATAATATTTTTCTCTTTCTTTGTTGCTAAGGCGTCTTAGTATATTAAGAGAAAGCTGTTATTAAGTCTTAGCTTTTTATAGAATGCTGCTTCTAAGTCTTTTAGATTTCCAAATATTTAAACTTTATTTAAAGTTCTAGCGTTATATAGCATATAGGCGTACTGTTATAATTTGTCTGTATTAGAGATAGCTAAGGAGATAGACTAAGTTTTTTAGTTTAGTTAGTTGCCTTTATTACTAGTTATAGTATTCTTTATAGAGTAGATAAGATCTAGTAAAGTAGATCTAAACGCGTATTATCTAATAAAGTAATTAAGTCTAATTTTAAGTAAGTAAAAAGCAGCTTTTAGTTTACTTTATATTGCAAGAAATAATTTAAAAGTCTTTTGAATCTTTCTATAAGCCTAGTTTTAAAGCTTTTACCTACTATTAAGACCGTGTTAGAATTATTTTTTAATATAGTTAACATCTGTAATCTGCTACACTTGTAATATAAGCTAGATATAATTGCTCTATTAATTTAAGTAAAAGGCCTTTATTAATATAGGCTAGCTTACTTAGGCAGGCAAAGGCTTAAGTTGCTTATTATATTCTTATATAGCAGTAATCCTTAAACTTGAATATATTGTTAAAAAATATATCTTGCTATCTAACTAATATCTTTAGTTAGAAGGTCTTTTTTATAGGCAGCATAAAAGATCTACTAGTATCTTTTCTAGATCTTGTTTAATATGCTAATTCCGTTTTTAAGCTGTTAAACTTAATAGCTAACCTTTTTACTTAGCTAAAGAGGTTTGCGAGTTCTCTTTCTAATAGTTTAATATTTTTTCTAATAAATATTATTAATATAGAGATCTGTGAGTCGCCTATAGAAAATAAGGAATATATATTATTATTTGTAATATTTAATTAGAATAGCAGTTTTATATAAGTAAAAAAGAGGACAGGCGATGCTTAGCTTCCTTATAGCGTACTAGTATTTACTTCTTATCGTTTCTCTGTTTGACTATCAAAGGATAGCTCGAGTAGCCTTTTAGTAAAGAAGAACTTAGTTTATAATATAAGGCAGGTTAGTAGTTATTAGTTATATATACTCTTTAGTAGCTTATTTCTAGATAAATAGTTAAAAGCGCCTCTAATATCTAAAAAAGCTATTAAAGTAACTTTTTTCTTTTACCTTTATTGTGAAAATATTCTATAAAAAAGCACTGTAGCATTAATAGCTAATTTGTTAAGCTTGCATTTTATTTGTAAAAGGTAGAGTAGGTCTATTATTTCTACTAGTACGCCTAGTCTCTTTGCGTAGAGCCTCTTTAGTGCCTTCCCTAGGCAGAATAAAAAAGAAATAACTCTATATGTCTTTAAAATTAATTAATTAGGCTTATTTAGTTTTCTTAAAATAACTTCTTTAGCCTTTCTTTAGCACTTTAGTTAGTATTCTAAGTTAAAAAGCATTAAATAAACTTTATAGAAAGTGTTTAGTTAGTTTTTATACGCTATTAAAAAAACTTCTTAGCTAATTCTATTAGGTCCTAGTAAGGTAGTTTTTATCTTTTTGCAGGTAGTGTAAAGCTCTTCTCTAGTTAACATTAGCTACTTCTATTTATTATTTTCTTAGTAGCTATTAAGCCTTTGTAATAGTAAAGCAAAAAGTAGGAAAAATAGTTTCTTTTTAAAGAATTATTATATCTTTTAAAAAAATTCTTGCTTCTAATAGCTAGGATTTTTATTAAAAAGTTATTGTTTATAAAAGCTATAGCTTAAAAATATTTCTTTAGGTGATTAGTATCAAAAAAACTATCCTTAATAGTTAAGTTAAGCCTTTCTAATAGCTTTAAATTAATTATTCTTAGTAAGCAAAGAATTTCTTTTCTATAAGTATAAATTATTGTTTTTTTTTTACAATTTGTTTTCAGTCCTAATTGGCTCTACATAGGCTAGCCTTAAAATTATCTAAATTGTAAAACTACTAAGGCTTTGGTTTAGCTTTTAGTTTATAAGTAAAGTAGATTTTATAAGCAATTTTTAAATAGCTATTATAAGATTCTTTGCTATTTTATCTAAGCTTTCTTCTAAGAAATGATTAAGTTCTATAAGAAGTTACTTTAAGAGATTGTTAAACGCTTATAGTATAGCTAGTACTTAATTCTTTAGCTTTACTTGTAGTATTTCCTTCTATAGAGTAGTTTTAAAAAAGTTCTAGTTTTTTTTTATGTCATATTTTTTTAGTTAGCTACGTAGCTGAGTTTACTTAGTAATACTAAAGAGGATAGCGTAATAGTTTAATCTTGTATCTAGGACAGCTTACTAGTCTATTTTAGTAGACGCTGTATTGTTTGTTAAAAAGGTAAAGTTAAGTATACTTTCTATTCACACATAGCCTCTAAAGAAAGTTCTTACTTCTATAGTACTTAATAAAGAAAGGTTTTAATTATCTGTTTTCTCTACTAAATCTTCTGCTTATTAATTTAGGTCGCACTCTTGTATACTCTATCTAAGGTAGTAGCAATTAAAATCCTCTAGAATAATTAAATATAGTTTTATAAGCATTTTTAAAAGGCGTCTTTAGATTATTATTGTATCTAAGCTTTATTTTAGGCGTTTTTAATATAAATATTTAAGATATTAATTTTCTTTAAGTTGAGAAGTAATATAATTGCTTAAAAGTTGCTATTGTTACTAATGTAAGAATCAAGTTTCACTTCTATATTCTTTTAAATATAGAATAAAGTTCTTAGTTAAAGTCCATTATAAGTTAGTAAGATTTAAGTAAAGTCTAAGTAGGCAATAAACTTAGTATTCTTATATAGCCCTCTTTCTAACTATAGCTTTTATATTATAATATTCTTAGTTTAGTTGTAACAGCTAAGTTAATTGCGCTTTCTATAGGAGTACTACTTCTATTAACATTTATACATAAGACTTTAATTATACTAATTAGTTTAATTAGTTCTAATTGTCCTAGCTTATAAAGTGTTGCATTTAGAGCTATTAGCCGCGTAAATTTTATTGTAGTTAGCACACTTAAATATAGTGTAAATGTAAGCTTTTTTTTCACTTGTGTAGAATTTGCACTTATACCAGTTAGTGTAGTAAGGCTTACTGCAAATTTAGTAAGCTATTTTGAAGCATTTATTTTCTAGGTAGCTAAATCTTTAGTAATTAGTACATTGCCTTAAGATATTAACTACTTGTAGTTTTCTACTCTAAAGCTTTCCTCTAGAATATAAAGTTTTCTTTAACAGCCTTCTAGGCCTTGTCTTCTGTAGCAAAGGCTACGTAGGCTCAGCTAAAGTTTTAATATCGTCTTTAATCCATAGATGTAAGCTAAAAATAATTACTTATTACTTTAAAACCTTTGTTAAAAGTTTTAATCTCTTCTTTAATAATCTAAAGGCTGGAATTTATAGGCAGCCTATAAATAACAACTTTAAACTTAGGTGTAAAAAGCTAGGTAGCCTTAAAAGTTGTAATGTCCTGCTATATGGCCTAATTTTTAAGAAGGTATTTGCCTTAAATACTTGTGTAGTTGTAATATTCTTGTTTCCTTTTGAAAATTCGTGATGAGGGTAACTATAAGTAACAATACTCCTTTTTTTATTGCAAATGTATTGTTCAAGGCGTTTCTAAGTTTATAAGCGTTAAAGCTTTTTAAGATTTTACTTAGACTAGTGAATAATTTTTTAAGCTAGTAGACTTTAGTTTTTAAGTCCTTTATATATTTCTTTATAGTTAATCTTTATTGTTGCCTGCTATAGTAGCGTAGGAGGCTTAGATAGACGTGTTCTATATAGGCCTGTTCTAAATAGGCGTGTTCTAAGTAGGTAAGTTTATTATCATTTTCTCTGTACTAACTTGTCTAATTTTCTCTCTGAGCTCTCTTAAGGCGTTAAAGAGGCTTAATATTTAGTTTACTAAAATAGTAGTATTTTTCTTATTTACTTTAATATTTTCTATACAGTCTCTAAAGACCTCTACTAAGTCTAGTAAGCTTGTTTACTAAGTAAAGTTGTTTTTAGCTAAGTTAGCAGCTTGAATTACTAGGTTTCTAGCAATTTTAAGAGCCTTTTTAACTAAAAAAGCTTTTAGTGTTTTATCCCTAATTAGGAATTAAGGTATGTATTTTTTAAGGTGTCAAAGGTGATGGTTGTTGTTGTAGTCAAAATAGGGTTTCCAAAAAAAGTAAAAAGCAGCTACCCTCTGCTAATTAGTCGCAAAAGTTAAAAAAAAGATTATATATAGTTAATAAGATTTGAACAGTAGGTAGATAAGGTCTACGCGCTAAGCGCTTAGAGCAGAAAAGCTTAGACTACTAAGCAGAAATTAGGGTTAAACAAATTTGCTAAATATACTAAAAAACAACACTAATTAAAACCTATTTAATAGTAATTGCTAGCCTATAGCTAGCAAAAAGATTGCGATAGAAATAGAGGAGAAAAGTAAGGACGCATACGTCACTGCAGCAGGAGCCTGTAATACTTTTTTATAAAAGCTCCTTGCCTGCTGCTTCTTACCTTAAAGATTTCCTACACCACACAGTACTTTATATAAACAACCTACATACAAATAATATAATACTTAAACTATTTTTTTTCTTTATTATAAAGACTAGTAGCTTATATTAAGTAAAGTTAAACTTTACTAAGTTACTATACTAGAAGCTATAGTAGTAGATTACAAAGCTAGCGTTTACTATTGTTAAGTAGCTACTTCTATTAGTTAAAAAAAAGCTAGTAGTAATAGTCTTTGTAGTAGTTAAGTTAGTGTAGAAGTTATAATATAACTATAGTTAAGACATCTTTAATACGTTTATTATAATTAATATTAAGGTTATAGCAAGAACTATAAAAGGCTAGTTTAGCTAGTATACTATATATATTGCGCATAATAATAGTTTAAGTATAATAAAAGTATATTACTTTAGTAATTTTCTTTTACGTAAATATAACTTTAGTAAGAAGACTTAAAAGTAGCTTTATAAGAAGTAAAGGCGTGTTAAAATAGCTATTAAGTAGCTAGAACAAACTAATAAGTAAAAAAATTTAAAAGTTACTTCTAGAAATAAAAAAGCTATGTATAGATAGTAATGCTATTATTATTTATTTATATTTAAGAATAGGGACTAAACGCTATAACCGCAACACTGCTAAAATAGTAATAGGATAATAAAAGTTGCAGCTAGCGGTTAATAGATAGCAGTAAATAGTTATTAGTTAAGAGAGTTAGTTAGAAGAATATTGCGCATCTTCATTTCTGTTTAAATGTGCTAGAGCGACACACTAATTGCGTGCTAGCAATGCTAAATAAGAGGGCATAAGCCCGGATACCTGTTGTTAGCAATAAATCCTTTTTTATTAAAAAGGGGTCTACAGAATGTGTGGTCACATCAAAAGGTTGTCTCAAAAGGCCGAAGCCAAGGAATTAAGGTATAGCTCTAATAAAAAGAGAGAAATTGCTTCTAGTTTAATTGTAGGTAGGCCTTTATAGTTCCTCCTTTAGGGTTTGCCTTTCTAGGCGTAGCGTAGTAGCTTAGCCGTTCTTTACTGTTATATTATTATCCTTTATTTTTATTTATTTATTTTTTGTTCCTCCTAAGTCTCTATTGGCAAATTGTTTTTTGTTGTTTTTTGCTATTGTTGTTATTTCTTAGTATATCTAAGCTTTAATAAGCTCTTTAACTTTTATTAGCTCTAGATGCCTTGGCATATAGTCTAAGCTTTGTTGAGAAATTTTTCTCCTAGCAGGAGGGGTAGGGCGACTCTTTTACCCTCTCTAGCGCCCTAGCGCCTTCGCTGCAGGCTTTAAAAAGTGTTGCAATCGATTTCTCGTAGTCGTTTCCCTTGAATCCGGTTGTTTTCAAGCAGTTTCCAGAAAAGTCGATGTTAGTTGTATTTTTGTGTTTCGCGCTGTTAAAGCGCATGTAAAGCGACGTTGTTTTACGATTAGCACCTAACCGCACCTACTATATTAGCAAAGAAGCCTTCCTACCAGCTTTTAAGACTACTTTTAGGCAGTCGATTACAAAAAACAATATCTTAGCTAGCTTTAAAGGCGCTAGTCTATTCCTTTTTAACCTACAAGCTGTGCTATTAAAGCTTAATGTAGTATTGCAGACGCTAGTACAATTACTACAATACGTAGCTACCTAGAAGTTGCAAACACCACGCAACGCGCGCAATGTTAAGGCTTAAATTTCTTTTATTTATTAGAGCGTGAGAAAACGGCGTAGGTCTTCTACTAATTTACTTACTAATTAGATCGCGCAGTTGAGTAAGGGCGCTTAGCAAATAGCACATAAGATAACGCTTATAACAGAGAAAATAACTAGCCTTTAAAGGGCTCTAGATAAATTAAATAAGCATAAGAGTCGTAAGCGGCAATACGTATAGACAGAAACACTCTTACTATAGGTAAAGTATAAGAAGTATTAGCTAAATAGGTAAGTAGCAGTTATAGTGATAGTAAAAGCGCGTTAAAGAAAGTGTAAGGGGACAGGCGGTGCGGGCGTTATAAGTAGACTAGACACAACGCCCGTACCTGTGCAGTTGAAATTAATAGTACTAGTAACAGTAATAGATCTAAAGAGTAAACTAGCTTTTTACTATTTTTTTTTATTGTATTTAAGAGCTGTGATAATGTTGCGAAGTCGCCGCGCCAGTAGGGCGTGAGCTATTCGCTTGGGGGAGCTATTCGCTTGTAAACCACGTTATATTTACTCTAGAGAGCTAAGCAGTTTACAAAACTTAATATTTAAGAAGAATCTTACTATATTAGGATTTAAAAAAGTTTCAAATAAATAACAGCGTTGAAAACAAAGTATAAAGTTTTTAAATATATAGTTATACCTTTTGAATTAACAATCGTATTAGTAACCTTTTAATTTTTATTAATAACACACTCAATAAATGTTAAGAAGAGACACTAAAAGAAGAGCTACACGCTTTAACTTAATAACCCTAAGGAATACTATAGTAGAGCTATCTTCTAGTTACCTAAGAAGATTCGCTAAGCTAAGAAGGATAAGATAGAACAACAACAGCAACAACAGCAATTACAACTCTAAAAAGCTAAGAAATTCAAATTAAAAAAGTAAGCTTAATTATACAAGCTTTAAATAGCTTAGAAGAGGCGTGTTAAGAGAGAGAGGCTTAAGAAGGTAAGGGAGAAGAAGCAGGCTAAAAAGTAGGCTTAAAAGGAGCGTTAAAAAGCAGCTCGCGAGGCTAAAAAAGTAATACAATTATCTTAAAAAGGTAAGCGTAAAGCCTTACAAGGCTCCTTTTAAAAGCAGAAGCGTTAGAAACATGTTATTGTTAATTTAACTTATGTATAAGCTTAGGTAGCTGCACTAGCTATCCTAACTTAGACCACCTGCTACGGCCGCACTACTAAAGTACTAAGTAAATATAAGTAGTACAGGTTAATCGCAATGCTATAATTACTACAAAACTATAAAAACTTATAAAAATGACTATTGGTGGTGGTTGTACAGCCTCATTTTTGATGATAGGATTTTTTAGTGGGGTGTGCAAAACGCGTCCATGTGCAAAAGGTGTCCATGCACCTTACCGTGTCCGTGCGCGTTTTGAGCCAGTTCATGTTTTGAGCCACCCCACCAAACTGAGATTTTAGAAAAATGAGGCTGTAG